>JAODLD010000136.1:23842504-23865810 GCA_026781065.1 Mormyrops boulengeri | reverse complement strand
TTTTTTTTTTTTTTTTTTTTTTCATTTTTTTTTTTTTTTGTTTTTTTTTGTTTTTTTTTTTTTTTTTTCTGTTCTTCTTTTTTTTTTCTCCCCCCCTTTTTTCCTCCCCCCCCCCCCCCCCCCCCCACTAGATCTATCAGTCGTGGCTTGACAAGTCAACACCCTTCTCAGCTATGCGGTGGAGTTTCACTGTTCTTATAATTGTTATTTACATGATCAGAGTGTATTTACTGCAGGTAATGAACATCTGTGCTTTTATTTTAAATGTGCAGCTTGTGTTTATATTAGATTCCTGATTTCATTTCCCTTCCGAGCACCTCTGTTGGCTGTAAAACAGATATCAGCCTGATTTTCGTGACATCTATGTGTAAGAATGTAAATCTGGCAGGCAGAGTCTAGGTTAAGTCCCCGCTGTTCTGACTTAACCGTATATGATGTGGGGGCCTTGGGGGTTGGGCTGGTGAGTCTGATAGGTTCTCTTGACTTAACAGCAATACCTGCTGTGGGCTGGGTACGTGGAGGACTGTGGATAGACCTGAGCACAGAGCACTGCCTTCCAAGCATGTTGTGTCTCGATGAAGCCTGCTGCTCATGGAGCAATATGAAGCAGGTGTCTGCTAGGTCTCACCCCTCAGGTGTCTGCATGTGTTGGAATGGAGGTCTACAAGGGGGTAATTGCCCATCTCTGATTGGGCAGAGGGGTTTAAATTTGCTGCATTTGGTAAATTATGGGTTATGTTACACAGGTTTTCTTTCATGTGTAGGGATGGTACATAGTCACCTATGCTCTTGGGATCTACCATCTCAACTTGTTTATCGCTTTCCTGTCACCAAAAGTGGACCCATCCCTCCTGGAGGACGCAGGCAAGTTACACTGCTTGGTAGCCAATTTAAAGGGATATTTTTTCAGTACTTATTCCATACTTTTTTGTTTATGTGTGGTGGATAAATGAAAATCCATGCTGATCAGCGTTCCTGAAGCATTTCAGAGCTATTGAAATATAATCAAATTATTAAAATTTGTTCCATTAGGTTTCCCCGAGGTACTATGTTGACTAGGCCTCTATTCAGAAAGTTCATGAAAATCATTCCAGTTGAGTCTTTGTCTCCTGAGATGTCTTGGTTTCACGTTTATGTTATGGCTTTGTGTTTTGTTTCCTGTAGACGAAGGACCGGAGTTGCCTACAAAGCAAAATGAAGAGTTTCGGCCATTCATCAGAAGGCTGCCCGAATTCAAATTCTGGTGAGCAACCTCCCCATCACACACACCCTACAGCCTCTCATTGACCATGATATTAACTAGTCTTGATCAGGTTTGAAACTAAACTGTTGAATAGGGCTGGCACAATCAATTATATTAATAATCAAGTATTAAAATACACATATATATAATGGGAAAAATAGGGTTAAGGGAATGTGACTCCAAAACTTACCAACTTATGCCAACTGAAATGAATACAATTATTGAAATAGTGATACCACTGACCAATAATACATTTACATGAATTTTAAATAAGAAAAAATAATAGCATGTCGTCTGGCAGACCAAAGCATTGAGGCAGCAAGAAATAAGGCAGCTTGCTTTAGGGAGAAAGAATGTCCTTTTATTAAGCCCTTCAAAGGACTAACACAGGCACCAAACAAACGCCAAACAGTACATAACAGGGAAACAGGGAAGTCTGATGCCGGACAATAAAGCACATGGTGGGTAGTTTACTCACTAACTTGAGGCAGGAGAGGATTGGACAGGGTTCACACAAGACACAGGCAAGGGCATACATGACAATCGAGAACACAACAAGTATTAAAAATAACACAAACAAGGTGATATTTACATTTTCCTGCCATGCTCCGGTGCTACAATATTAATATATTATAAAAATCTCCTATGGGTTTTACAAGTCTCACGAGAATTATCAATTCAGGGCTTCAACAACCGAACTTGCCTAACTCGCTAACTTGTCGATTGCTGAGTGTCAGGAGTAGTGATGACCAAAACAATGTTTCCTGAACCATTTGCTATATTCTTTGACCCCACTAGATGGTGCTCTTGGTTTACTCTGGGGCATCCTTTGAGCCCTTTTTTGAACAGAGTACCACCCAGTGGGATTTGAAAGTACAGCAGCCGGCTACCATGTGGCCAGGTTTGCACACAACACAAATACAACAGATTGTGGTATGTGGAGGGGCACTGAAGGTAACGCGTGAATGTAAAAAATGTTTGATTATTTTAGATTTGAAAACCGATTTGACAGAGACACCGAAAAGAACAGGTTCACGATTCATTCACAAATGGGACATAACTATCGTTCACTTGGATAGCTGTTTTTGCGTGCAAGTAGTGTTTCTCCCTAAGACCATATCACGTTGTAGTTCGCGTAGTGTTTTTCTCTCTGACTGAAAATCGTGCAAATACAAACGCGATTTTGCATTCTGTTGGACTTGGATGCTAATATATCACGTTAGAACAAATTTGCGGTGTGATATCAAGTGTTGTAGCAGGATTGACTGTATATGCAATGGGTATGAGGCAGAAACCAATCCTGGGTGTGGCACCAGCCTGTTGTTGGGTGCACACTCACTCCATTCACTCATACAATCACTTTAGACACCCCATTTCACTTAAGTTATTAATATTCCTTTGTTCAGTTTTACACATTTGCCAGTAACCTACATCAAATCAGTTGCATAGCCCTGTTCCTGCTCGATCGCAGTGGGTGGCTGGTAGGTTTGTAAACACTAAGTGAGTCATTCTTGTCTAGGTGGCTTTGACTGGTATTAGTGCAGGTGGTTAGTGGGAAAACATCATAAGGCATAATGGGAAATATTCATGTAAATATTGCATGGGAATGATGGCTTAACAGGCTTAATGCATAGATTTCAAATGTCCCTTGTTTTTCTACAATTGCCTGCTGTTGTGTCGGTCCTATGTTGTGCAATGTAGCACGTATTTTTTTCGTTGTAGTTAATGTGTGGCTAGTCCTCAAGCGCCGTCCTTTGGTGTAAACCACACATCATTCTGGTTTTCCTGTTCACAGGTACTCTGCCACCAAAGGGGTCGTCATAGCGATGGTGTGCACCTTCTTTGAGGCTTTCAATGTCCCGGTGTTTTGGCCAATTCTCGTCATATACTTCATCATGCTCTTCTGCATCACCATGAAGAGACAGATCAAGGTGACCAAACTTGAGCTTGTCTGCACCAACCCTAAAAATGCACTGGGGAAAATTTTGAGTCATTAGAAGTGTTTTTTTTTTCTAAAAATCTTGTTTTTTTTCTTGTTTTTTTTACAGCATATGATCAAGTACAGATATATACCCTTCACGCATGGGAAGAGGACCTACAGAGGCAAGGAGGACACAGGGAAAACTTTTGCTAGTTAAAACTTTTCCATCTAAAACGAAAGTAATCATTTAAAATATGTTATGGGTATGGGAGGGAATTTGGGGGGGGGGCGGGTGTCATGATAGTGTTAACTGATAGATTGAGTGAGGGTAGATTTTGTAAACAAATTATGCCTTTGATACAAAGAGTTTCCTTCCTGGAGCTGGATGGGGAGCAGCTGGAAACCTTTCTATTCCAGCAGAGAAATGCAAAGCTTTCCTCACTGTGCAGGTTAGCTGTGAATGGTTTTGGGGGTTCAGTGCCGCGGGTGTGGGAGCATCTTAGGTCTGGCTGCAGACAAGCACTTCAGATCCGCAGCCCTTTCAGATGCTGACTTGGAAATCCAGCCTGCCAGCGATCTTGGTCCAGTTGTCGCTCACATATTTCCCTAACTGCCTGTAAACATTTTCCCCTCGTTTTGTGGATCTTCTGTGAGTGTTTCGGCAAAGTTTTGAATCAATAAGTATTATTTCTCTTTCCATGGTTTTAATGTAACAATCTCCGTCATCTCCCTGCACACGTCCCTGCACACGTCCCTGCACACACAGGCAAAACAGCATCGCAGTTGTTCTGGATCCTCAACTAAACCATAGGACGGTTTCCTTGCTTCAGCTCGATGCTGTGTTTTCTCTTTCAATAGTGTCAAGCTATGTTGACGCTTTCAGCTGTAAGAAAGCTGTACAAAATCAGTTTGTACTCCAGATTGGAATTTAAATGATTTGGGGAAAAGTTAAATCGCACTGTTGTCTTGCAAATGAACACATTTTATTTGTATCACTGTTATTTTAGAATCAAACCGTTCTCCCTGATCAGTATAAATACATCTCGTAATTCAGTTTTGTTTCTTGTTGGTTTTTTAATTCTGACCATAACGGGTGAAATGTGGGGCTTTTCACGAAGTTTTGTCTGTGTTGCGTCGTTGATCGCCCATTAATCTCAAGAAGCAGTAGCATCTGATCATTCCAAACGCCTTTTTCTCTCTTCCTTTGCAGAAGACACGTAAGAAAACTTGGGAGCTTTTAATGACTGAAAAGAGTTGTAAACTACTACTGCTACTTTTTTAATTTTTTGGCCTTTTTCATTTTGCCGGAAGTTTCATGATAAAACTAAAGATCTTTTGGGTTTTTTATTTATTTTTTTGTTCCTGAATTTGAGATGCCTGGAATCCTGGTCACTGTATAAAAGGAAGTGGCGGCTTTTCTGTGTCCAGATTGCGTTGATGATCTTAAGTTTAAGTGTTACTTAATTTGATAGGCTAAAAAAGTCACTATAAAACTACCCCATGCCCAACTGTTATTTTTTTTCAGCCGTTTAAAAAGGAAAAAACTGATATGCTCCATTAATTAAGATCCTCGTCACATGGAGGAAACGACATGATGCAGTTCTACTTGTAATACTGCAGAACACAAAAACATAATTTTAATAATTGTGTAATATTCATTCCAAAACTTAATCTTATATATGTTGTTCATTATGTCAGATAAGTATTGGATATCTTAGGGCTGAGCTGTGAAAATAAAACCGATTTCACTATCTCTGTGTGCAGTGTTACGTCTACATACTTTTCTAATATGGAAAACTAAGATTTGCAAATAAAGAATTTGCAAGAGGAAATGGTACTAAATGTGGCATGAAAAGCACCACTCTGGTAAATCTAAAATCCTAATCCGGCACTTTGCCTAAACCACACATTTACAATGTGTCTCTTAAGAGTTTTTTCTCGAGTGCTTTGTCACGTTTCTCAAGCTGCAAGCGTGATCCCCCGCACCATAATGTCACTTCTGCATAGTGCAGCGTCATTTCCCATTGTTTCACACAAATTTCCAGAAGTTTCTGTAGACCTACGTGTATGCAGATGGTCTTGGACAATTGTCATCATTTGGCACGATTTTCAGTTGCTTTAGTCTTGTTGGTCAAAATGCAGTATGTAGTTTTCCATTGTAATAATTTTGCACCCAAATCTGTACATGATCATGGTGTAAGCTGCCGCACGCAAAACCTGTCACTAAACTTTCAAAAGCATATTCTGTAAATTTGCGATGATGCAGCATTGTTGTATTTTTGGTTCCCATAATACATGATTTTGTTGTCATTTTGTTCTTCTTGTATTGCCATTTTGATGTTTTTGTGTTATACAGTCCTGTGTGACTTTTGTTTGTTATTGTACTATGTCTTGCAATCTGAAGGAAAAAGACATGCGGGTGCTTTCTTTGACAGTGGACTTTAAATGCTGTAATATGGGGCTTAGCAACGTTAACTGGTGTTTGACATGAGTAAGTATCTGTTCGCTAAAGAATCATCGACCACTGACAGCGAGAAAGTGGGAACCGACTTTCATTCAGAATTGTGGGAGCTCAAGAACATACACTGTCATTTTGACAATATATCTTAGAGTTTTAACTGTCATTGTTAAAACAATGCTGATTGTACTTTTTATTTTGATGGCACTGACTAATTCATTGGTGGAATTAATTGCTTTTGATACATGCTTTCGAGTTAATTGTTTTGCGGGAGTTAAAGGTTTCTATAGCTAACCCATAGTGTTGTGCTATATGCATAAACTGTTTTGAGAAATGCTCTTATCTTGAGAATGTTAAGTATGTTTCATGATTTACTGCTACCTCATTGTTAATTAGGTCGGCCTAATTATGTGATTGCCTATGTGATATCTGTTAACAATATGACAAGCGCAAAATTCAGGCATAAGGACAATATAAGATAAATCTTATTGATTCTAGGGGGTGTCGTTCTTGTACGTATACCAGGGGAGTTTAAAGCTATTGAAAAGATCAGGGCTTAAGTCAAATTTATCTGGTGTTTTTTTTTTCTTTTTTGAGGAACATTGGCATTGAGGCTAAAATAGTCTGGACTATAGATAGTCCTAAGTGATGGGACCTAATGACGCCCATGACGTATACACAGAGAGCAGCATGCGTCGTACATATAATGTAAAACAGACAAAGTGTACAGAGATGTAGGATGTCTGTCAGCATAATGTCCCTCCCTAATGTCTTTCTAGCACATTTGAGCTCTCCATTCATCTTTTATAACCGTTTAGTTAATACAGAGTCATTGTGAGCCTGGAGACACCCATCAGGATGCAAATGAAATGCAGGACATACCCTCACACACTATGGGCATAAATTCAGATCAATATTTCCTGAGCTGCACTCTCTGGCTTATCAAAGAGTTTGACGTGTGGTTTATGTTGGACGTGGTGAGGGACGCTTCATTGGAACGGAACGATACATCAGCATAAATGCAAACGTACAGGACGGATGTGAAGAGCTTCAGTGAACGATTCCCACTTTAGGTAAGATGCGGACGCAGAAAGTCGGCTTGTCTTTCTTGGCTGGCGCCTGTACGACCATGTCCATAACTGCGTGGTTCAAGTTAGGAATTTCGTTGCTTTGCTGGTGCCGCTCAGCGGCAGGCGCTGGATGTCCTTTTCCTGATTTTAATTTGCCGGGTAACTACATTGTGGGGGGTCTTTTTACAGTTCACCAAGTCAACTCTGCAATTGACATGCAAAACAGGTTACCAGCGCCTTTGCAGTGCAACAGGTGAGCAGTTAAAAGTTGTACTTGTTTAAATAAGTAAATAGCCTTAAAATTTAGACTGTATAAATTGTGATTTTGTTAATGTTTTTACTTTGACTTACTCGGCCAGCCCCTGGAGGATAGGCTCCCCCTTTGAGTCTGGTATCTCCTAAGGTTTCTTCCCACTAAGAGGTTTTTCCTTGCCACTGTTGCCTCTGGCTTGCTCACTGGGGGCTTTGGGCAAGGATAATGTAAAGCACTTTGTGACAAAGTAAAGTGAACAGGCACTGTCCTACAAGTAAACCCAAACTTAATACATTATGTAAAAGGCTTATATATCGTTTTCTTTTTCTTTTTTTTTTAAGCTAGTTTTGTTTCGGTTGTGAAGATAACCATGCAGACTAGTTTGCTACTAACAAATTATTATTTAAATTCATCATTTTAATCGAGTTGGCGACACCTATGTATGAGTCGCCTATAGACACACTTAAATCTTCCGATAAATAATAATTAATCTTCCGAATTAACTTCACACTTGACGTGAACTCCCGGATTAAGACTCGTGAACATTAAGAGTCTTTCATAGTCTATAGAGGAGCTGATTTTAGCAGGGGCATGGTGTTCATTTTTATAAATCCTCACTGATCTTGTAACTTCGTCCCTCCAGAATTAAAAATTTGCGATTCTGTGATCACAGAAATTAATGCAAAATCATGCAAACTCCGAAATAGGCCCTTAATAGAGAACAAATGATGTTCGCGTATTGAATGCGCCAGGGTTTGGAATAACATGGCCATATTTATGGGGATATGAATAATAATTTATTAATATGACCCGGAGCAGAGACTCGGAGAAAAATACAGTGACAGGACGAGAGCTGACAGCAGACCTGAAGTGCCGCTATCACGCAATCTGTACTGTGAACGACATAATAGATTACTGGCGCTGGTTTTGTTTACCGCTAATGTTGAATTAAGAGAATATTTTAACTGGAACGCAGGTTGCCCAAATTCATTAAGTTAAAAATTTGCTTATAATTTATTGTAATGCATCTAATCATGTTTTCATTGCTAAAGGAAATATACATTTGAGCATATTAGGATTAGGGTTTAATAATTAGCATGTGCTTACTCGTGAAACAAAAACAAAATCGGTATTTAACGTAGAAAGGGACAGTAGCTGACAAAGGAGTCAGGAATGCGTCTGCGTCAGGGAGTGCGTTGCGTCATAAAGGACACATAAACGTAAGGCAATAAGGAGTCCTACAACTAATAACACTATATATATATATAAAAAAAACTAATAACACTATATATTTGTATACTGTATTAGCAAATATGGTTTGATCTCTCCCCCCCCTCCAAAAAAAAAAAAATGTTCTAGAGTTCCATTTATAAATCAGGTCAGGAAACTATAATATAAGTTTTACATGATATTATTGCTCATGATAAATTTTGTACTCATTTTAGATAAAGCACGTTTTGGTTGTTTGTACTAAGGCAGTTAGCAAAGTACTCAGTGCCTTTGTCACGTTTTATGTCTTTGCTTTAAGTGTAAATCTTACACTGCGCTCGATACAATTCTCAATAAGAAAAAGCTCTTCAAATATGGAAGCAAAAGATTGGAGTTGGAGTTGGAAGCAAAGATTTTTGACCCAGACTCTATTTCAAAGACTTCAAACTTCAGCTCGGTTATATTTCATTGGGATGGCTGTTAGAGAATAGCCCTACACAAAAACAACGTAACTTTGTATTGGCTTTATATTCAGGCCCGTCCCTCAGAGACTTTGGACTTGAATTGGGCCTTAACTCCACTTAAAAGTGGAACATAAATGACATGTGTTCAATACATATTAAATGAAAAAAACCTTCTGGCTTTTTTTTCAGATAATTGTACTGTTTACATTTGACTGTGAGGTAAACAGTGCTACAGCACGTCTTTCAGATAAATATCTTGCTAGGCTATATAAATTCATCCATCCATCTTCTGTAACCACTTATCCTATTCGGGGTCACAGGGGGTCCAGAGCCTATAGGCACAAGGCAGAGAACATGCCAGGATGGGTCACCAACCCACTGCAGGCTATATAAATTATTATTCATATGTAGCCAACATAGGCCCAATAAAATGCGACCTTAGTAAAACTAGACAAACTGCATTAGTTGTGTCCTCCAATCCTTTGTCAGCTATTCAATCTCACAATAATTAAGCATCATTTAGGCAAACCATCATCTCATTATCTCTTCTGCAGATTCGACTTTATCCCATCAGGGTACCAGAGGATGCAGGTGTTTCGTTTCGCCGTGGAGGAGATAAACAATTCCAGTGTCCTGCTGCCTGGAGTCAAACTGGGCTATGAGATCTTCGACTACTGCTCAGATGCCCTCAATTTCAGGGCCGCCTTCGACTTCTTGTCCTCAAACGGCTCGATTTCCCTCAACACTAATTTGCACAAAGTGATATCTGTAACCGGCCCTCCTGGAAGCACAAAAACACTAATTCTCGCACCTCTATTTATGTCTGATCTCATTCCCATGGTAAACTAAAATTTATCACCGTACACTACAGTCTCACATCTTACATCAATTATAAAGCTAAGTAATGTCACTAAGTGATACTATTTCTTCCATTTTGCAGGTTGGTTACTCAGCTTCAAGTATACAACTGAGTAATAAAAATTTCTACCCTTCATTTTTCCGGACTGTTCCAAGTGATTTTTACCAAGTGAGGGCAATTGTGCGCATCCTGCAGCAATTTCAGTGGAATTGGGTCGCATTTTTTGGAAGCGCCGATGATTATTCCCAAGATGCTTTAAGTGTATTTCTGGGTCAGATCCCATTGGCTAATGTTTGTTTGGCTTACACAGGGATTCTCTCCACTGACACCTCCACGTACAGCAAGATGTTTGAAAAGATAAACAGCCTGAATATCAGCGTGGTCGTGGTGTTTGCCACCATAGAGTTTGTACTTCCGTTCATCCAGGTCGCCATAAATAACAATGTGCGGAAGATATGGATCGCCAGTGAAACGTGGTCTCTGAACCAGGACTTAATTAGAGAAAAAGAGGCCAAAACCCTCGGTGTTATTCTGGGTGTTTCCATCCCAGTATATGGGATGTCTGGATTTAGCGATTTCATCTACAGGACAATGAATCGATCGGCAAATGAAACTTGCTCCAGTTCATCCAATGTGAAGTCCTGCAATCAAGCATGCAAAGAATGCCTCACCGTAGATCCAGAAGTTATCCTTAATCAAGACCCGATGTACAATTTCCCCATTTACTCAGCTGTTTACACCATAGCCCATGCACTCCACATGGTTCTTCAGTGTGGAACTACTTCTTGCGATGGCTCAACACCCGTTTATCCTTATGCAGTAAGCTTTTAATCTTGGTCTGAAGTGAATGCATGATTGATAGCTGCTGTTATCAGCACACAAGTGTTAAAGCCAATTTTATGCTCCTTAAGTAAAAGTCAAGTTAAGTCAAACTTTTCACTCTTTTTTATATATCCTGAGATCAATGCATCATATTGTTATAAATAATATACCACATGTTGTCACATTATGTAGGGTAAGATGTCACACTGGATACTGTAAAAAACCAACACAACCAATTCATGTTTTATGTTTTCACTTAAAAAAAAGCCCAGATACAACACCTGCAATATTCACCTGCGATATTCACTGCTAATGCTGCCACTCAGTTTGTGTTTTGCTACTTAGGTGTGAGCGCAGTGACTTCTGCCTACTGTGACGTCATGTGCATACCCTTCACAGTTAGAGCAGTGTAAGCCCTTCAGATCGCAGGGTGACGATGTGGAAGGATTTTATGCTTTTAACAGCAACTCGTAGCGCAGCGATTTGCAATATTTGTAAAAATGAAATTTTGAGAGGTGGGAGTAACATTTATTGGAAAATCCCACTAAACAATGCGCACACAATTGCGCGAGACAAAAAATGATGATGATTTGTGAGTCGCTAGCTTGGGCTGTGTTGCGCCCTCGCTACAGCTTGTGATACAGGGTTAGGGGGTCTGTGCCCCAGTCGAGCTTTTTGTCTAGCAACGCCCCTGGGGCTCACCCACCCCATTGCAACCCCATGTGGTCATAGCCCTTCCACAAAGGTTTTGGAAAACGCAGCCCTGGACTAGGACTTGTGAGGTATGGAATTCTCGAAGAACGTGGTTGTTAAAACATCTGAGCTAAACAAATGGATCCGGGCTCGTTCACATTTGTTCGGGACCTCCAGGCTAGTGATGCATCTGATACTGATTGTGGTCTATTAACTTCATCTGGAATGACATTGACCTAGAAGGTTCTGCCTTTACTTCAGGTCACCAAAATGCTGAGGCAGGTCAGCTTCACTCTCTTCAACAAAACCATGAAGTTTAATGAGGATGGCGACCCACCGGCCAGCTACGACCTGGTATTCTGGGATTGGAGCTCCCGCCAGCACACCATCATCGGCTCTTATGAAAGGGAGCAGGGAGAGTACTTCAGTCTTGATGCACAGCTCATTCATTGGATGAATAATGGAACTGTAAGTGTCAGTAACAAATGCCTTTCCAGTACCTGGGACCTACAGTGAGTCTTTTTGTGTTTGTAATTGCAATATCCATTATCTTTGTTGAATGCATTGTAATGAAAACATTACTTGGAATAACTGGATTTGACCAAGCCTTTGGGTTGTGGCTTCTGGATGCATTGTGGCCTAGAACCCTGACTTATCTCACCATATGCTCCCCCTACAATGACTTGCTTTGACTGTGTTGGGTGGTCCTCACAGTGATGCGGCTCTTCTTGATTACAGAGGGGTTCTGATGGGCTGCAGTCTGGTCAGATCAATCAGTGTAGGCTACGCTCCCTCAGCTGTGCGCCAGAATACAGTGATACTACACATATGATCACAAAGTTTGTAGGAAGTAATGTTATTCTTTGTAGAATTTTTTTCTGAAAATATTTCATTTGAAGAAATCGATGATCAAATAAAAGTTTTAGACATAGAAATGACATACGAATATGTTGCCATAAAATTTGCATTTCTTTAACATATTTACACAAAAACTTTTTTTCCTTACTTATGGGTTACATTTTTATATGCTTGGGTGCTGAAGCAGTATCTTGTTTGACAGCACAGCAATAACATTTTCACCAAGCTTAGTCCCCACAGACTAATCATTTGTGTACATCCAATGAAACTGCAGTACATCATAGTGACCACCAGTGGGCTATTGCAGGCCCCTGTGCTAAGGTGCTCACAGGAGTGTCAACCGGGCTACAGGAGAGTGCGGTCAAGTTCCTACAGCTGCTGTTTCGACTGTGAGATCTGTGGAAATGGAACATACATCAACTACACAGGTGACAGTTTGGCTTCAGCCCTGCCCATTTCCCACATTGGGCCACTGCCTACTGGCCCCCCTAAACTCTGACCCTTTCCCAACAGTGACTCCCTACACCTGTGTGGCATGCAAGAAGGATGAGTGGTCTGATGAGGGCAGTGTCCTTTGCCAGAAGCGGGCCCTGGAATACCTGCAAGGTGATGACTTCGTATCTGCAGGGATCACGCTGTCGGCCTCCTTCATGGTACTCAGCTCAGCAGCGATCGTGGGTCTATTTGCCTACCATCACAACACGCCCATCGTGCGCTCAGCTGGGGGAAAGACATGCTTTTTCCTGCTTACCTGTCTGGGCCTGTCCTCCGTCAGCGTTTTCTTCTTCATCGGTCGACCGGGACTCCATCACTGCATCTTGCGCAATTCTGTCTTTGCCGTCTGCTACACGGCCTGCCTGTCGTGCCTCGCCGTTCGCTCATTCCAGATTTTCTGCGTCTTTAAGATGGCGACCAACCTGCCCAAGTCCTACGAATACTGGGTCAAGGACAATGGCCAGTGGGTCATCATCACCACGTGTGTTGTGGTGCAGCTGTTCCTCTGTGTCATGTGGGTGACCATCAGTGGCCCCAGGCCCATCGATATCAGGGTGCAGAAGGTGATCATCTTCGACTGCACGCTGGGAAACGCTGCCATTTTCTACCTGATCATCATGTTCATGGGCTTTCTTAGCGTCATCTGCTTCACCTTTGCGTACTTGGGCACCGACCTGCCAAAAAACTACAATGAGGGCAAGTGCATCACCTTCAGCCTGATCATCTTCTACATATCGTGGGCCATCTTCCTGACCGTGCACCTAGCTGCCAGAGAGAGCAACACAGCGGCTGTCAATGCTATCTCCATCCTCTGTAGTCTCTATGGCGTGCTCTACGGCTACTTTTTCCCCAAGTGCTACATCATCCTGTTCAAGCCGGACCACAATACAGCAGCCTACTTTCAAACTTCCATCCAGAGTTACACCCTTCAGTCCAGCAGCACCTAAAACCTCACCCAGAAAACCCAAATTGCTTCTTCTGTTCGTCAGATACTGTAGGTCTGTCATTTATGAATGTTACACTTGAATTTAGTACTGTGATGTTACATTTTAATTGACCACTGTGATATCCATGAAAGCCTGTCATGCGTGTTCATTTAACACAAACGCTCTCTTTAATTAATATGATTTAATATTTTAATTTAAATATTAATTTCCGCCGCCTTCCGTTTGCATATAAAGCCTAGACTATCTGTTTTAAACGCAGTCTATCCTGATCCTTTATGCGTGTATTATTTTTTACCACACAGTGGCGCTACGAGCAAGGGCGCAAATAAATAGTTCTGTCTTCTGTACTTTCCCCATAAAGAATATTATGCAACCTATATACACACTGAAATATGAAAATCAAGCTGTGGAATACTTTTAATGTTTAGTCAAACGAGTTTATTGAATAAAAATTAGTTACTTAGAAACACCAGTCAAACATTCAAGATATGTTTCTTTGTAATATATGACTGTTGCTCTTTTCCCGGATATGTGCTTTTCATCTGTGCTTGGTGATAAAAAATGTTTAAACAACAGCTAAATTTATGACTTTAGCGGCAACGAGGATAAAAGAAGCTATCCGCGGTGGAAACGTGCCGACACCAGGCGCTGAGGGGGGTCAGTAAGGAGAAGAAGCTGCACCCCTCCGCCTCACTGCTGGAAGCGGAAAGGTCCAACCTTGTGAGGCGTTGAAATCTGAAATGCTAAATTGGCCTTCTGTGGGGCCATTGAATCTGCAGCCACGGTGCGTTTCTTGACTTTAGTACCATGACAGTGGCAACTAATTGTTTCAATGGGGCCACTAAGTAAGGTTTAACCGGGTGACTCGACAGCACGACGCTGAGTGCAACAAATTGAGATTTCATACCAATTCTGTTCGAAATGTCTCGCATAATACAAACCACACACGTCGACTTTTTCTTGGAACTACAGCCAAACTAATGTTCAACGGGGAAACTATCAACGACAGAAGTTCACTTGCAATTATCAAGGCAGATGTGTGCGAAATTTAGTTTCCTTGATTAATTAAAGTGTTAGCTCACTCTTATTTTGTGGGAGCAGACTGTCGTTGTTGTGCCTGCAGTAAATTAATGATTTGAAGTGCAATTGACTAAAAAATGCGAGGTCAGTTTGCTACACACTGATAACTGTCGCACACTTAAAAACAATTTGGGGAACGCAACTTGTGCTTTGTGTACAGCTACCGGTTCCTTAAGTTGCACAAGGATATATGCTGATATTTTAATGTCTCATGGAGTTAGCATCTTTTTGGCTGGAAACGCGCTATTGTCTGTTGCTCTCAACTCACTACCGAACCACATTCATTCTGAGACGGACCACGTATTTTCCAGCGCTTCAAAATATGAACCGAGGAAATCGGAGAAACGCCTCCGCGCCTTTCAGCAGAAAGGTCCGATTTTACACCTCCACAACAAAAAAAAAGGATGGCCTGGGAAAGTCAAACTCCCTTTTTCAAAAGCTGTGGTCAGAGTGGGGCGCATTGAAGACCCGAATCGTAGCTAGGACTCAGTACCTGTCCGATTTAATGGTCTACACTTCGAAAATGATCCTCCAAAAAGTACCCGAACATTTGTTTTTATTTAAACGGCTAATGAATTATTTGACAAAAGTAAGGAATTTCATCCGGTTACAAAAGAGCCCTTACAGACATCTTAACATCGACGAATTTTACAATGAAAAAGTAAATTTAACTCTTCGGGCAAATACGGAATGCTGTTGCTTTTTATTAACTCGGAGCACAACAGCTTTGCGATCCCTTTTGTGATTTTTGTTATTTAATTTACGCTTGAACGCACTGTACCAAAAAGCATTTTTATTCTCATTTAAATTTGAGTCAAGTGGTTTGAAGTAAATGGCAGATGTTTAGCAATTCAGGGCGCATAAAAAAACCCCAAGAGCCATGGTGTTAGCATGAAAGGAGGCTCGTATTGTCTGGCACTTGTCTCTTTCAGGCTGGATAACAGAGTGCTTGACAAAGGAGTCATCCTCCGTTGAGTTATAAAGTTACTTTGCTGTAGTTCATTTCAGCCCTTGGGAAAGCGCAATGCGATGTTAATGTGCACCTCTCTCCTTTTCAGACGGTAACCCCAGCGCACACAACCAAACACGCTCTATTGTGGCACCCAAGCAAAGCAAATACTCCTAAGTAAGCTGGAAAGAAGTCTATAGAAATTCATGGTGTTCCCGCTTTGCGGAGAGTTTCGCCGAGTGACGACGGAGTGTGTCGCCTTATTCTGTGTTCCACCACCTGTGGGACGTTGCTGCCTTCCAGCGCACCCTTTCCCGGGTCCTATAGGGTAGACATCTGCTTTTTCTCGGTCTTCAACTTTGGTCGCCGAAATGTGAATTGAGGCGGTCCCTCAATTTTCCTCGGTGTCTGAGGGTCTATTGCCCATTGAAAGATGCCCCCGGACGCATTTTAAGCGTTACCCTTTCCCTCACCGCTTGCTTTTAAAACACAAGATACGGGACGTGTCTCTATTTGTTATTAAATGTCTTTCTGTGAGCCCATCTGTCAGAACACCGTTCAGCTGCACCGTATCTGAGGAAAATAAAGCAAAAAGTGCGAAATGGTGGAAATGAACTTTAATTGGGCCTATTTGAAAAAGAAACACTGATGATTAGAAAACCGCAAAGTGAAGAGTATGTGGCAAGACTGGAACCTGAGTTTCGGAAATTATTATTTTAGTTGTACTACTATAGAAAGCAGGTTTACGACTGGGACGGGGTTATTGAGGAAGGGGATCTGCAGTAGAGTGTCCGGACAGCACGCGCTTCCTTGTCCCCTCTCCCCGCATGCCGGCTTTCTTTTGCTAATAAGACGCAACACGCCGCCTCGTACGTGGTTTTATTGTGGGTAATTGCATAATTGCTACATTAATTGTTAACAGGAGCCCAATTGTCTAATTATTACAGCGCTAGTTTAAGGCTGGCGGCCGATGTGCTCGCATGACAAAGGTGCGCCGTGGTTAATGACCTGAAACCAAACATCAGAAAGGACTCCCTGCAGGGGCTTTTAATTTTCATCATAACATGATTTGAGGAAAATGCACGGGCTCCCATTTCTGGTGTCAGATGGTCGACGCGTCTTATTCCATAACGATCAAAATGACAACATTTCAGCACTTTTGTTCGGTATAGTAGCCTATTTTGTTTTACTCCTTAGAAAAAGGTTCTAGAAGGACTCTTTCGATCACTTCACCCAAAAGCTGCCGTCAAGTTCATATTAATTACGTTATAATTTGCCATTTCTGAAATTTTCCGGATTCAATCGTTCGTCTCGATTAATATACATTCAAATTCACTAAGTAATATTTTCCCACTAGCATATGGTTTCATACTTGTTATTTAAAATCTATTTGAAGCCTAAAATTTTAAAATCCATTTTAGCCGGTTACATTCAGTAAAATCTGTTCCACGGATGAACAAGAACCGATTAATTCTTGACCGTTTTGAAAATTACCACGGTTCTGCTTGTTACAGGCGACCGTGAAAAACAGAAATCGGAATAGAGCTGGAATCGAATAAAAGAGGCGCAGCGAACTTAATGCGCTTCAAAGCGGCGCTCCGATTTCATACCGATCCTACAGCACATTGAAACGCGAGCCCTGTGCTGATGGCCAATTTGTCGGTACATTTTACGGAATTAAATTTATGTAACAGATTCAGAAGATCTAACGTAGACCTAACTGTGGATGTTGTGTTCTTATGTATCGGTCAATACTGTCAATTGATCGAATAGAAAAGAAGGTAACACTCTATAGGACTGATCTAGAATTAACGAGTTGTTGGATAAGCTGGTTAATTAATTTAATTGCCTTGGTTTTTCAGAAAGGTGGTCCTTATTTGTTGCTGGTCAAGGCAAAGGCACGCATGCACGCACAGCATAGGCTGTGAGTTCAAATCCAGAGTGATGTTTAAGCTCATTGATTAGTGTAAAGAATAGCCTATTGCTCTGTGATAAAAACCAACCTTGAGGTTAAGTCCATCCACTCTTCCATATTCAGCCCGCCATTGGTGTGCGTGGAATTATAACACATAAATTGCAGTGCGACTTTTAAACAGACTTGACATTAAAATTGTAACACAATAGGATGCGCTTTCAGACTTGTTGGCCGAACTGTCATAAACTTAAGCGGTTTTAAAAACATAAGAACCAATCGGAGACTTATTCCTGAAAGATGTTAAATATTTGTTTGAGGCGCAGGCCTACCTGTTGAGATATACCAACACCAAGTTTGGCTACGACAAATCTGTATAGGGGAAGCGAGGCAGAGCTTTGATGCGCCTGTATTTTTGTTAACACAAAACTGACCAGATAAAGGGACCCGCGCCTTTTTAACGGTACAAAGCACGGCCCTTTCATCCACCCTGCCGTCTTGGTTGGACGCACAGATATGTTAATGCGCACTCTCTCTGTCCCTGCCTTTGTGATTTTTGTGCATCTCAAGTCAAACTCCACACATTTAAGTACCTTTCGAAAGAGTGCATGGATATTTCCTCCGAACTGTCGCGTGTCGTACAGTTAAGGGCAAGTATAGGGCCCATCACAGCCTCACCAAGTTCTTAGCCTTGTACTAATTTTCCTTGTGTACAGCTTTAGCCTTGTACTAAAATCCAAGTTACTCATTTTCAAGTTATTTCTGCTGAGTTTTTCTCTTATTGCATAAGTTCTAAATAGCGTCTTTAAGAAGTGAAGCGCGTAAAATGTTAGGCCAAGAAATACAAAACAATAAGATGACATAAGTATTTCAAGCTTAGCTCATTTTCACGTAAAATCGTAGCTTTCAGCGTTGGCAAAAACCACAACATTTAAAGATTCTGAAAACTATGTTCAGATTTTTGTTTTATGGGAAAACTCGTGGCATTAAAGGTTATACGAATGTCAATAAGACGCAGTTCGTAAAATATAGAACACGATCAACAGAAGCATGCGACAAGCTAGGCTATTTAACGCATTTGCTGAACATTGTCTGAGATTTTGTCGGAAAATTGGAATTCGATGGGGACATGGAGAGATTTCCACGGTACCGCCACCGTGCGAAACACTGAGAGAAAGATATGAATAGAGGGAGCTGGTATTGAAACAGGGGCAGCCCCCACACTTCGAGCCAAGCCATTTACTTCGCTATCGACTCCCTTTATGCACTGATTTTTACGCTTTTCTGTCCCACCTCACACGTCGGGACAGAAACCGTAACTGAATCTTTAAGGCGGCGCAATAAAACCGCATTAATTGCTGCGAAGAGTTAAAGTGAGTTTAAAAAAGTTCATAATTAATGAGCGATGCGCTTACATTAGTTTACATAAAAATGCTTATTTATTACTGTGCTAGGTTGTCAGTGCACTTTATTAGGCTATTTAATCCTATAGCCTACCCAAAAGCATATAAAAAATACACTAAGAATGTGACGTGCTAGAAGACATTTTTGAAAATCTTTTTTACATTGGACTCAAAGTAGATGAGACTCTATTCAATGGAATCAGCTGACGTGAGTGTCACTGCCTTTGGTCTGTCCATTCGGCGGAGTGCGGGGAAGCCAGAGCATTCACATGTTAAACAGGACCGACTATAAATTGGCGTGCTCTGCCGAATTCCCTCACTGGCGTTTCGGGACCGAACGCGAAGGACATTTCATAAACTCAGAAGATGGTAGCAGTTTCTGATCATCCACCCAAGGCGCTTAACAACGGGAGAAAGGTTGGTACTGGTTACGCATTAGAATAATGATTAGGCCTATAGGCCTACATAAAAAAATTCCGGTCAATGTATATTTTAATAGTAAATAATATTTGGTGTTCATTTAATTAGGTTTCAAAACCGTTAATGGAGAAGAAGAGAAGGGCTCGTATTAACGAATGTCTGGACGAACTTAAACTGCTGATGGAAACCTACTACACTAATTACGTAAGTATATGGAACCTCTAACGTTACAAATAGGCCCAGAGTTAAGTGTTTAGCAAATGCTTTATTCACGAGATATAAGAAAGCGTAGCAGCATCTGAAGCTATAGCCCCGAGTATTTTAAGCCAATAGCCCCCAGTAGCCTATTTTAGCTCCCCGATGCCAATGTTCCTTCAAAAAAAAAAAAAAAAAAAAAACAGCAAAGGTCAGGGTAAACTTGACTTAGTTCCTGATCTTTTTAATAGTTACACCACAAGAAACGCCCCTAGTAGCATCGTGCGATTATCATTATTGTCACGTTATCGTTGTCTTATTTGTAACTGGCTACGTTTTTTAGCAGATTCGGAAAAGAAAACTGGAAAAAGCTGACATTTTAGAAATGACGGTAAAACATCTACGAAATCTCCAAAAAACTCAACGAGGTCAGTTTAACTTCGATTTCACTGTTGCTGTAACCACAATTTTGAGTAGCTAATATACTAATATTGCTGTAATATAATGTATATTCTAGTAATGTTACTTTATGAATTGAATGAGCGTTAAAAATAGAATATTAAAACTTTTAAAGTGCAAATCGTAATAAAGTGTTTTCCTTGCTTTCTCTCTAAGGTCAGTTTATGGATTCTAAGTGCGCTGAGTACCAAGAAGGCTTTAAAAGTTGCTTGAACGGGGTGCACCAGTTCCTGCTGACGGCCGATAACTCAAACGGTGTGCTGCGTTTTAATGTCCTGAGACATCTTTCGGACCGCCTGCCCGGACTGCCTTCGTGGTCCAGCACCGCGGACAGCGACGAGAATCACCGCATGTCCTCCACTGAGCCCCACCCATGGACCCCAGTGCCAGTAACAGCCAGGGACTGTAACATTAGCCGCTTAGCTGACCCGCGATCGCCTGAAATAAGAGTTCAAAGTAAAAATCAGCGACATCTTCCATGTTCTCGAAATGAGACGCATGCGCCCGGATGCTTGAATTTGCTAAAGGAGCATCGCGCTGCCGCGTCCCAGTGCTATTGGCGTCCTTGGTGAAGCTCTGAATGCCTGAAAACCGCATATGCTGAATATTGGTTAAGTGGTAGAAAAAGGGAGAACTGAGACACTTATATGTTTGATACGCCGTATCTTGTGTACTGTTAACTTAAGCCCAATTCTTGAGCTTTCAGTAATACTTTTATGTTTGAATATTTATAATTAGGATCATATTTTTTAAGTGAGAAAGTAATTTCTCAAAATTTGTCCCAGTATCCACCGTATAGTTTAACCAGCTCTTTAGCAGCTAGCCCTACTTGTATTACGATACAGTTAATAGACAGCATTTAGTAATGCTGCCATTGTATGTAAGATTTTTTACTTGTAAATATATTTTTTGTAATAACATAACTGCAAAATAAATCAATGAATACAATTTAAATGTTTCGAAAAGTGCTTTTCATTTTTGTTAAGTCTACCTGTGGAACCTAAGGCAATAGCTACGTCCTCGTCTCAGAATACGGTCGGAATTTCGGAACGATGGGTATTTTTGCAATGGGTTGCTGGGCCAGACCGGTGTTAGGGGAATACCGTATACCTAATTGTTTTCGTTCGAAAATATCCAAACATACACCCCCAGCAAGGCATTTTTTTCGGGAAATGCTGAAATAACGTTAAGTTTGCATAGTCTGAATGGTAAGACGATAATGAAGACTAGATGGCCTGCCCCCCAAGCCTACTGCTGGATGGAAGGATTACTATCTGCATAGTAATCTAGCGATAGATAGCCAACGTCAATTATTAATTTCGTACTTTGTTATTCCCCGTATCGGAAATTATCTTTTTCACAACGCACACCTTGGTCTCCAGAGAAATGCGGGCGAGAGTGCTGCTTGGGATCAGATCACAGGGCCAGGGTTCAGCACCCCTGAGTAGTTAGCTAGAAGTCTTACTCAAGGGCTTAATGGTAGTGTTTTTGATCTGCGGAAGACACGGGAGTGGTAATCCCCCATCGTGCCGGTTTAAGCCACAAAATGCTCGCAGCTTGTGTTTCTCAAAAGCAATATGTCGTTGTTGTACATAGACCTACCTATCATACATATTATGTTATATCAGTGCCGCCCCTGGCCAAATTGGGGCCCTAAGCAGAATTTTATTTTGAGCCCCCCCCCCCCCGTGACCCAAAAATGAGAATAAGAAAAAAATCCACCAACAATCTTTTCCTTTTCCTGTGCAGTCTTTCCTAACAACTTTTATACAACGTTCTTAGCGGTAAATTGATCGTGACAGCTGTTGATTTTACATCTAGCTTATAAATTGAAGAACAGTCATAGACTACTAATCACTTGTGGTAAGTCACACTGGAAAAGAGCGTCTGCTAAAGGCGGTAAATGTAATGCTCTACTCGCGCCTCGCGGCAGCGATGCGCATCCTTTGCGCATTTGCAGAGAATGCGTCCCCTTGCGGAAAATGGGCCCCCCATGGATCGTGGGGCCCTACGCACAGCGCGTGTTCTGCGTGTAGGGAGGGGCGGCACTGTGTTATATGACAGTAGATCTGACACTTAACATTGTGTGTACACTTGATGTATATTGTAGGTATAGGCTACTTTTAAGAAAGTTTCAAAGCATTTAATACAAAAAGTTTGTTAAATTTAAAAAGCACTTGAAATAAATTTTGTATATAGTTGTATGTAGGTATAATTTTTTATTGTGTTCAACAGGATATAGTTATGTTACAGTGATATTAACAATCACTACAGTATGCAGTGGAGGTGCGTTACTCTTACCTTTGTGTTTTAAAAATGCGATGGGTTGGCACCCAGTCCTGGGTTATTCCCTACCTCGTCCCCGTAGCTTCCGATATAGACTCCGGATTCCCGCGACCCTGCACAGGACAGGCGCATATAGAAGATGGATGGAAGTTTTGTTTAGTATTTCGTTTATAGGTTTTGATTCAGATTGATGGTCTAGAACGAATTTGTGTTTTTCCGGACTCGGACCTAGCCACTCAGCTTCGGTAATAGACGAATATTATCCCGGATTTGCCCCCCAGCTGGTCGACAAAGTCTTAACTCGTACTCGGTTTGTTAAAGATGGTCTTGTGTCAGGCTCGACTACCACATCACTGGTATTTGAACTTTTAAAGGTACTCAATAAAATAATTTAATGAAACATCCAATCCCTTTGGACAGAAAAGTCAGCGAAAAAGCCTAAATACCATTTTAATTTTGACTTGTAAAGAAATCGTAGGCATGTTTTGCACTGACCGTTTCCCCAGATCTCCGTCTAAACAACAACACAGCATTGTAACAAATAATACATTTGGCAATTACATGAAGATCTAGTTGATTGACTGATAGTTGATTTTGTGCCCCTTGTTAATCCCTGTGCGTGGACAGTTATCTATACAGCAAGCCTCCCAGTTCTGGTCTAAAAAGTGACCACCTTCGTCATCCCTCCTACACGCCTTTATTGTCTGATTTAACGCATTAAGCATGAATAATTGGACAGCCAGAAACCTGTTGTTCAATTTTCTGCCACTAATTGTTGCCGTCACGAGCACCGACTTGTGTGACGAGCAAATGTCTTTAGATCGATTTATTTAGTCATGAAGTGATCTCTTAATCCAACTCCTGTGCAGACCACAGGTTAGTTTCAGTGTTTACTTAATTAATTCATCAAATGTTTGAGAAGTTCATCAACGTGAAAGGCATCCGTTTATACTACGGATGGGCCGATCCACATTTTTTCAGTTCTAATCCGATTCCGATACATAACTGCCGAAACAGGGTATAGAGCCGACCTATTTACGAATAACTACTATATTCATCCACACAGAATAGTAGATTATTTCATCGCCCTTTTCAGTAAATTAAAATAGTTTCGCTTGTGATCGGTTTGACAGTATAAACATGCAGTAACATAAGTCAACCAATGGAAATAAAAGCTGCCCCTCACCCCTTATGTGGGCTGCATGTGCTCTTTGTTTTTTGTTTCTTAATTCCCAGCCCTGCACCTCCACCCCTTGGACTGACCCTGTTTCTGCAAAGCGCCCCCCCACATACTCACTCTGTACTCTCCA
>JAODLD010000136.1:23820986-23842404 GCA_026781065.1 Mormyrops boulengeri | reverse complement strand
CCCCCCCCCCCCCCCCCCCCCCACCCCCCCCCCCCCCCCCCCCCCCCCCCCCCCCCCCCCCCCCCCCCCCCCCGTGTTGAGAAGCGGTCAGCAGGGCGAGGAGAAAATTACAACTTATTCACGCCTGGCTTCGCTTTTTCTGAAGACGGAAAAGCAAAGATTTTCCTAATATATATATTTATCAGTTAAGCCGTATCTCGCTGGAAACATTTACATTAGTATTTTTGGGTTTCGTTAACCTTATTTGCTTAACTTCAAAACTCGGTCAGTAGGCACTTCAGCTGAGAAACTCCGAGGGGGAACAGAGCACAGCCGGGCACGACTGGCAGCTAGACGCGCACGATGCCCAATGCCAGGCCTTCTATACCCTCGCCCTGAGCATCTGGGACCAACGAGACCTGCCTGAAAAAGAATTCCGAGGAAAAACACTTTGACACGACGGTAATTTTTATTTATTCGCTTTATTTTATCGCTAAGATTGTTGTGGGCACAATCCTGTTTTAGCTCCTGTCTTTACAACCTTCCTCCTTCGTCATAATTTATTAGTCTACGTCACGCAAACACAAACACAAAAAACGACCTTTTTAAAGAACCATCAGTTTTATTTCCTCGTTCCCCCTCTTTCCTTACAGAATATTATAGGCTAATCTTGGTCACTTTAAGAAGCGAAAAAACACCATGACAATTCTGAGTTAATCTCAGATCTCCTCAAACCGTTAGGTCAACGTCCGGTTTTGTAAGGCGTACAAGAAACACAAAATACGCTGGGCATGAAAAACTACAAAAACAAATATTCTAACATAATTAATCAACATAAGCATGAAACACTGTGCTTTTCCAGTGGATGTAATCTGAAGAGTATTTGGGCTACTTGTTTGCTTAAAAAGAAACATTTGTGAAATAAATCGTTCTCTGTCTCTCACATACATGTGCATTGCCCGCAGTGGGCACTGGGAACTCGAAAGTCTTTTCCTACTCTTTACTGTTATATTACCTGCGTCAATAAGGGTTTGATGTTATAAGACTGCGTTGTCTACTGAATACTTTAAGTGATGCATATGAGGATGGCTGAAGTTCAGTCTACTGAGGTATTGCTTTCCCTAACGATACACTTCTGGTCCACTATAGGGGCCTGTTACTTACGTGCTGTTCAGGCTGCCTGAGTTTGTAACACATTGTCAGTAAATGTACAGGCCTGTTAAAATATTACATACCGTGGCTTGAAAAATACCAGTAGTGCATACTGACTTACACCTTCCAGCCCACACCGGGTAATCTTTGGTGCTTTAAAAAAAGCTCTAGCAGTGAAAATTTGTTCCCATGTTACAAAAAGAAAAGAAAGCTTACTTTCCACACAGAAATGAACAAAACTGAACAGCACTGTCAGTAATTCAGCTGTGTAAAGAACTCAGCATTAATCAGTAATTATCCATCTGGTCACTCACTTTCCTTAGCTGGTGGATTCTACAGAATCTGACTGAAAGGTTCTATACCCAGAGGAAATGGAGGGTGAGCTCATAAAACTGTTTAGGCTTCCCTTGCTGTCTGACTGTGTGTGATGGTCCTCCACCAACCAGCCAGTTCTGGGTCTCTGGGAGGACTGGTCTCCTGCCCATGATGTTTGATTGGTGTGGATCAGTCTGGGTGAGCGTGCTCCATCACGATGGCCATCACAGCTCCTCCCGGGGCTACGGGGTCCGGGGCTCTGCCCCGTGTGCCTGCTGTTGGAGCCACTGGGGGCTTCTGTGGGGCGACGTAGGGCCTGGGGCTCACGTTCAAAGTCAGTAAGGGCGAAGTGGGCACTCTGCGAGGTACGTTGCCTGCGTGTATCAGGTACCAGGGACAGTGCTGAGGCATGCCGAGGGCTCCCCCTAGGGGTGGGCAGTGGTGTCTCATCGATGAAGCTCACCACTTCATCCCTACTGAAGCAATTGAGGTCCTCTTGTCGGGGTTCACCCCACGGTGACGGTGGCCTGCTGGGGCGCACAGCATCCTCTGAAGCTCGCCTGGCATGTCGCGGTGCCCGCTCTCTTTGTGGCGACGCCAAGCTGCGCCGGCGGCGGTCCTGCAGGGGCACGCTGTAACGCGGCAATGACATCACGTCCTCAGCGGAGCCCCAGCGGTGAAGGTATGGTGGGAGATGGCTAGTGGTCCATACGTCACTTTCGTCATGAGAGTATCTTCGTGTAGGAGGAACCTGACACATACGCACGTGCACACACATGCATGAGGAGAACACCAGAGATGAAGAAATTGTGTCAGAGTGCTGTACTTCACTTAATATCCTGAATAACACAAAAAATCCACTGATCTCTGAAACAAGAGTTAGACCATGCTTTCAGAAATAACATCTAAGGAATACTGTTCTATTTTTTTAATTGTCAGTATTCATACTGGGTAACTGGCAACAGATTAATTCACAGTTTTGTTAGATCTGTGAATAAACTAAATTTCATTGTTATATTCCCAACAAATCCAGATCCACTGGGATAAGTGCTCTTTTTCCCTAGCCGTCTTGGAAACGTCAGTGGAACATTTAAATTGTTTTCTTTCCGGCGCATTTTTCTGGCATTTCAGCCATCCCTAAAGGGCAACACATTAACCCAGAAAAGCACAGCTAAGCACAGGGTCAATCCTGCAGGGGGATACTCACATTCCACACTGTTCTGAGGACTGGGTAGGAGAGACACACATAGTCAGCTTACATATACAGTTCACATGTGAACAGCACACTCAGTGTGAGCCTGGCTGGGAACATATAAGAGGACCCTACAGTGATTGAAATCTTAGTCTTGAGTGGTTGGTGTTTTTTTGTAAAATGGGATTGATTTGATGACCTGTGACCTCAAGACTGTTCCATATTTCCAAATTAATGGAACTGAAGTCACAGCCATGATTACAATGACCACAGTGTGGTTTAAAGCATGGTGTCACGGTCCATCTTCCTTTGGTTTGGTTTGCATGACTCTTAATACGAAAAATACATTTAAAAAGAACAGAAATTCAGTGGAAACTACACTCATTTTTGTAAATTCAAGACCAACGTTCAATTCAGCTTGGGATCCTAAAGAGAGACAGAAAAACAGAGCACGCGATGGCATGCGATGGATGATGTCGCTGTTCACTATACGGCCAGCAGAGGGCAGCAAAGCACTGGCCTCGTGAGCGATGGTAACAATGAGTCATAATTGCGAATTGCACAGAACACCGGTTTTCCTGAACCAGCAAGTAACGTTCCGTCAGTAACAACTGTCAGCAAGCACAGCAAGAAGTGTGGGAAAATTAGATGTGTTAGTAACTGTCTACTGTCAGACTACATTGAAACAAGTGTATACAGATTTTTGTGATCAGAGAGCCTTGTAAAGGGTGATGCACAATTATTTTTACAGGTTTACAAATCCAGTTAATTGAGTCTTTCCAAAGTTTCCCTAGACCATGTAGTTCCTCATGTAAAGGATGTTGCATCCAAACACAAGATTATGGATAAACATATGGAATACCTATGGTGAGGTAATGTTGTCCATCTTCTGGAAGATAAGTAGCTGATTTGAATATGAACAAAGTAACAAAAAGCTATACCTGGTATTCAGTTTTGATTCCAAGTGTGTTCTGTATATTTGGTAGCTATTTTATTTCAGTCTTGTGCAATTCACATCATACCACAGGGGGCGCCGTTAGACAATGTGCTGGAAAGGCAGCTTCAGAAAACATGGCCCAGGTGAATATAAAAGGAGCACAAGGCAGCAACAGCTCCAGTCCCATGAGGTTGGTTGGTGTCAGGATGGGACAGGAGCTACTTTTATGTTATGGGACATGGTGACTCAATGGGTCGCACTATTACCTCAAGCTCACTTGGGTTTCAGGTTCAAATCCCACCTCCATTCTCCATGTATGAAGTTTGTATGTTTCCCCCCACAGTTCACAGATCGCCTGGTGGCTCTAAATTACTCATAGAGTATGTTGTACATGTGCTTTGTCATAGACAGGTGTAACATCAAGGGTATACCTCAGCCTTTGCTCCTATGTTGACTGGGATAAGCTCCAGTTGACCTTGACCAGGATAAGGGGTTAGAAGATGGATGGATGAAGCCTTAGCTGATTTTGGTGGACATTAATCATCAAGAACAGGAGGACTTTACTCAAGCATATCCTAAAGGAGCACTGAAGTGTCTCAAGGCCCCAATGCTTGAAAATAGATATTTGGGTGAGTAATGTAGCACCCTGCCTGTGATTGATCGAAGACCATTTTTTTGCTAACACATGCAGGTCACATGACCAGTGGGAAGGAGACAGCTAAGGACCGGAGCTGGAGATGCCTTGATCTGATCCCTTAAGACATGATGAGTGGATCTCTGATCATAGATCGGGCCTCCATGTTCAGTCCTCAAGAGCTCAGGTTTAGCAGAATTGAATTGGGCTGTGGGATTACAGCAATGGGACCAACCTGGCCATTCAGCTTTGACAACCTCTCAGAGGGAATCTACGCTCATATGTGTCTGAAAATGAAGCTTATGATTAATTTAGGGGCCACTACCACAGCTGGTGTGGAATCAGAACCTGAGGACCGTTGAAAGACCTGATCCAGAACTCAGAAGGTTAAAAGACCAGCATTTCACAATTCTATTGCCGTCAGGCTTTCATGTCAGACACAACATGGATGCCGTAGCTCTGCAGCTTCGATTTGGGGACAGAAGCATAAATCTGACTGTGAATCTGTGCATTTCTAAAAATCGAACGCTAGTCTCACATAACATGACTGTCATCAGTTAAAAGTCGATTAATCACATTTTCCAAGCATTTGAACGTTGGGTGTGTTTTTGCTTAAAGTTCATGCTTCGGCTGAGAAGCACTTGGTTTTCAATATTGCAGTTTAAAGCTGCCCACCAGGTGGCGGCCCAGCACGTAGGATAAATTACAGGGCCACTTTGGCATGCGCATGGATGATGCTTGGTGTCAATGAAAAGAGGGGATCTGCATAGTTTTTGAAAATGAAAATGAAGTCAAAGTAAATATACCTGCAGATAATGCATTTTATCCTCCTGTGGTTCTCTCAGTGGGTAACCCCTTTCTAAGGTTGACATTTTGTACTTGGCAATATGGTCTAGTGTCATGTTATCAGCAGTGGGGCTATAGTCATATGGTCTGTCATATATTAAGTCCGGATGAATTCCTCCATCCTGGCTGTTTTCTGCAAATGCAGAAAAACATACAAATCAGAATTGAAAAAACAAATCTAATTGAACATTGATAGACAGACAGACGTATAGAAAAACAATACAGTCCACGATTTCCTCCCTTTAACTGCATTTTAAATTCAAAATTTCATTCTACATTATCCAAACTACTGTGTTGTAAATCTGATGCTGAAAACTGAGTTACTTTCAGAATCAAAGCAGTCGGGATTTTGTCTTATCCCGCTGACTGAAAATCGCGACTTCAGAAATTGCCTGAAATTGAAACGCAATGGGTTCCTTAATGTTTAAGCATTTTAACGTGGCGGTCATTCCATGTAAAGCTTGTCTCTGATGTAAGAGGCACCTGAAGCGTAAAATGCTTTTCTTGACGTTAGGTGGGCTGCTGCAGGATGGATGGTGATGTTAGCATCTGCTGAAGCAGACAGGCATGCAAGTTTAAAAAGCGGATTTGCAAGGTTGAAACAACCTAGATACATACAACTTAGCTGGTTTATACAAGGCACTCCCTCTGGAAGCAGGCAAGGAAGTAACTCGATTAACAGGGGAACGTCACAGAAAAACAGGAAACATCGCTGTCATCATATGTGAATATAAACCAATAGCTAGCATGAGGAGCCAACGAAATGGTCAACGTTTGTCAATAGAGACCAATGAGGTAAAAGAGACACGTGGATTGTCAACTTTATGTATAGAATGGACATGCTACTAAAGGTTTATGTACAGGTAAGAGGTTTCTAGAATATACCTGTCTTCACACTGGATTCTGATCTCACAGAAACATCTGCTGGTACCTTTATGACTCAGCAGTAGGCAGCAGGTATCAAGGCTGAAGATCAGTTGGTACAGAACAAAGCATCTCGCCATACTCTAAGTGAAACCACACAAACCAAGCAGCCTAGACAAGTGAGTCTGGATGTGAGAAACACGGTGAAGCTCCATGGAAAATATGTTCCTGATGTGTGGGACTTGAGCATCAGGTTTGTAAGAAAGTCAATGTGAAGAATACTGTGAATGTACTAGTGCAGTGTTTCCCAATCCGGTCCTCTGGGACCCATAGTCGGTCCGTGTTTTTGCTCCCTCAGAGTTCCTAGACAGTCCACATTTTTGCTTGGGGGCTGAGAGGGAGCAAAAACATGGACTGTCCATGGGTCCCCGAGGACTGGCTTGGGAAACACTGCACTAGTGTATCCCGTTTCACTCACTTCACACAGAGTCTGCACCAAGGCAGGGCCTGTGCTACAGGGTCATGGGCAGAGGCTCAGTTGAGTTGGCGTGAACCGCTCACCGTCCTCCACGTCATCATTGGACATGACAGCCACACACTTCTCCCACACGGTCTTGGCGTCGGCACGGTAGCGATCGCAGGCCCACAGGAACACGGGCAGCAGAGCGGACTGGGCGATGGAGCACCAGAGCACGCAAAGCACCATCCAGTTATAGGAGCGGTCAAACCGCAGGCTGGTGAAGCTCACCACCTGAGCAGGTGGACATGAAGAACCAGGGAGAAACATTATTCCTACCTGACAATAGAGCAGAGGTGGCCGCTCTTATCCAAAGAGGGCCATTGTTACCCCAAAAACCTGCATACACACCAGAACCCTAAAGCTAACAGCAGACCGGCATGCATCAGTCAGTACAGTAGGTAAAAGCTGCCTGTCAAAATCCCCAAAGAGCACTTCTGTTGTACCCTTGAGGGGGTCATTTAGGCATATCCTTTTGGTAAATATCTTGCAGAGTGAAGGTTTGTCTGCTACAGGTATGTGGGAAAAAAATGACAAAGAACGACAACACATTTGTCCCAGGCTAAGATTACGTGTATAGATTAGCAAGCCACAGAAATGAGAAATTTTAAGCCTTATATTACTGTTAATTAACACGCAATTAATGGCACCACGCATAAAGTTTAAGACGCTGGCTTAAGAAGATGTGATTGGCTGTCGCTGTCCAATCCTCCTTTCTCATTAGTTACCACCAAGCTTTGCGTGCTGCAGTGGGCCGGCTTATGCACGTGTCATTTACCAGTGCAGACACCAAGACTGCATGTCTAGGAAGCTCTGCTTGGTTCAGGTAAATTACACAGCAAAATGTCAGTATCGTTATTGTAAACATCGGCAACTGTTTAGCGACCAGTCCTGAACTGCAGCTCTGTTAGTTGGGACCTTACATCCAACCACAGTATGAGTTCTAAAAGAGGGATATTTATGAACAAAAATGTCAAATCTTTAAGCATTATCAGAGGGTAGAGCAGAGCCTGCCCTGTGCTCTAACCAGAATCTGAGGGAAGGCCTCCCAGACATTAATCCATTTGTGCTGCTGTCAACAGGAATGGTCAAACCAAGAAACCTGAATGTTAAGCTCTTCTATGAAAATAGCTACTTAGAAAGTAGGAGATGCAGTGTCATCTAAGAGTGTCTCAGAGGTCCATCCTGCCCGGCTGACTCAGTATGACGTTTTCAAATCCAGATGTGCACATTCTGAGAAGCAACTGATCTATTTGCATATATTTTCCAGCTGACCACCTAATCCATGTCAGAGGAGACACTATGAGGTACCGTAGTTCAGGTTTTACAAACTACTTTAAAACTGAAAGGTTCCTCTGCTTGGCAAAACAGTTTTGTTCATCTTGTGCTTTTACTGGTTCATTTCCCTGATTAAAAGACTCATCCAGCTGTTTTACATTAACATTAGTGACACATGCATGATTATAGGAGACTGACCAATCAGCACACAGCAAGAACTCAGTGCTAAAGTGAAATCCAGGTCTTTTTAATTGTAATGGTAGTTTACAAACCCCATTCTAGCTCATAGTCCATACTGATATGGATTAGATGGTCACCCTATTTCCAGGACCAGAGTCGTGGAAATATCAGAATCTCATGCATTATCTTACTACAAAACAAGCCTAGGAAAGGGGCTGGAGGAGACACACCAGAATGGGGAAGCCAGTGAGGAAGTCGTAGATGAAGACGATGCCGCTGATCAAATAGGTGATCTGCAGAGAGGTCTTCACAGGCTCCGAGCCGTCGATGGAGGAGCGCCGCTTGCCCTGGGCGTCCTCCACCACGATGGTGGGCACGTTGAACTTGTTCTTGTCTGCCTTGCGGCCCGCCCGCGTGGAGAAGGTGTGGAAGAGCGCGATGGCGATGCACACGACTCCCATGGCCACGCCGCCACCCACCAGCAGCAGGAAGCAGACGCCAAAGCCCAGGCCGATCTCCGTAACGATGAAGCGGCAGTCCTGCATGTAGAAGCGCTCGGTGGTGTCGTGCCAACCCACTGCGGGCAGCGCCGACAGGATGAAGGACACCATCCAGATGGCCATCACCGTGTGAACGGCCTGCTTCTTGGTGTTGCTCAGCCTGTGGGACAATGGGAGTGAGGAAGGGAGAGAGAGAGACAGAATGGGGGAGTGTGAGAGAAAGACAAGGGGAGAGGCAGGGAAGGAAAGAGACAGAAGGGAGGGAGAAAACGAGACAGAAAGAGAGGGACTCAGGAGGCAGGAGGCTTTCAAGAAGTGATGAGCCCCCAGCTGTAAAGTGAAAAGGCTGCAGTATGAAGATTGTATCAATTTCCATATGGGTTTTGAGTCTTGATTTCAGCAGCCTGCGATTTCCCGTCCGATTCACTGCTGTCACCTATAACAGCAGTGAATCATTCTGCAAACTCTCCTATCAAATTTCTGCTCTGCCACCCTCCCGCCTTTCTTGTGCTGCTGAGTTGGTGACTGTCCCATCCCTGCCTTCGACCCCCCCCCCGGCTCACACCCCGGTCCGCATGAACCCACTCATACCTGCTATCTACAACAAGCCATACATACTCTTTTCCTGAACCTGTCCCACCCAAAGTAACAGCCATCAGCACTACGGCTGACGTCCTACGATGCGTGTAGTAGGATATGGAGCCTTGGCCGCCAAGGGGGCGGCCTCCTAAACACAGGCTATTTTTCAGAGCGGAGGCGGCAGGTTATTTTTGGAGAGTCCCTGGAGGTCCAGGAGACCCCTGGAAGCCCCGGTCTGGCCATCAAAGATCACTCAGGCTAAATAATCTTTCCCTCGACTCCCTCGTGGAGCTCCATCTGCGTGAGTTTCAGTATGGGGGCAGTATCTTGCCAGGGCCCCCTAGTGGCTGTTTGGTGTCGCCGTATCCGCAGAGAACATGCCTGCCACTGGCCAATGCCTTTCCCTGGAACACCAGGGTTTCCCGAAACGCCCAGAGAATAGACAGAGGTGGCTAGGGGAGTGGGGGGAGCATTGACGTCACAACAGACCCTGAGGAACACATCGCGAATCCCATCAGACAGAAGCCTCCTCCCCCATGAAGATAGATGTGGGAAAGATTTCTATTCATTATTTATGCCTTCCTTTCCGCCTGGTGTGATGACACACTACCCTGTTCGAAACTGGGAGGAGAGTAATGCTCAGAATCAAGGTTAAATATGGACTCATATATTTTTAAGTATTTTTAAAAATGTAACCTCCAAATTTAGTAATTAGCCACTGAAGTAAAATATGTAAAACACAAGGCAGACGAGCACCCAGAGCCCTTAGCATCAGTTTGTGTGATGATAATCATCACTATAATGGTTATGTCTGGATGTTTGGGAATATGAGATTTGAATGGAGACAGACTGAAGCAGGAGATACTGTATATGGTGAGTGATACCAGGACAGGAAGTAATGCAGGACATTTGATGTTTCAGTCACTGTTCTTCACATCCTCCACATCCTCCCTGTTTTGCTGCATGTGTCGTCTTCTCATGCCCAGTCCCCCCTCAATCCCCTTCCCTTTTCCTGCACTGTTCCTTTCCTAACACCCCACTTTTACCCCTTTTCCAACAACACGGTGTCTAATTTATACCCGAGTCTTTCCACTGCCAATCAACTGGTGCCGAGTCTGAAAGACCGGCTCCGGCTTGGAACCAGAGAATTGCCAGTCTGAAACTGCAAACCTGTGATGTCAGCATGTCAGAAGGGGTCACAGTGCACTGTAAACTTCAGCAGAGCCGCTTTTATTTACAGTGTTTGATGGTTTGTTTAATTTTACCGTTTGCTGAACACATGCAGAAAGTAGAATCTGGAGAAAGCCGGCTACATTCATAGTATGAAACAAATTATTAACAAATTAAAAAACTAAAAAACACCACTGAAACTACAAAAAACTCTCACAAGGCGGCTCAGGATGGATAGAATTTTAAAAATGCCCCATTGTTTTGTATTCTTTGCTGGTAGCCCTCCAAAGTGCGATTGCAACCACTTTCCCTACGGGTACACACAATTAAAAACTGGTGCTGGCTCTTCCAAGTTTATGTTTGAGATGGTGACATATGTAATTAAATGACTCTGATGGAACTGAAGTTGTGGATGAACTGCATGCGATTGAGGAACTATTGTGATCAATCAATGGCTTGATCAATCTTCTGAACAACTGCAAAATCTACACAGCAAATAATGCAGCAAATAATTTGTTATAAATATTAATTAGTAATGCTTTGTAATGTAGCTTGTAATGTTTTGTACAAAAGAATATTTTGACTAATGCTAACTTAAGAACCGGCACTTAAGATAGCATTAGCCTAAACATTCTCTGTCAAAAAACATTTAAGAAAATTCAAAAGTGGACTCGCCATCTATTATACATGCTTTGAACCAGTGGAAACGTGAGCCGGTTCTGAGAACCAGCTCCCTATAAGTCCTGGCACCAGCACTAGCACGGCACTAGTGGAAAACTGGTATTTGTTGCTCTCTCTCCTGCTCTGCCTGTGTCACCTCCCTTGGGCCACCTCACATGTGATCACGGTGAGCAGGATACCAACAGTCACCCTTACCTGTAGTTGACAGGCCACCGCACCATCCACATGCGGTGGTAGGAGAGTGAGGTGACGGAGAAGCAGGTGACCAGGGTGAGTGTGTAAAAGGTGGAGACGAAGACCTTGCAGAGCCCCTCGTTCCACTCGTAGGTGGAGTAGCGGCGACGCAGCTGAATGACGGAGTACATGGTGATGGGGATGCCCATGTTGAGGATGTGGGTACCGGCCAGCGTGCAGAGTAGGAACTCCAGGGGCTTCCACTTCTTCTGCTTGGCGCTGACGCTCAGGATGGCCCATGCGTTGGCCAAGATGGACACCCCCGCACAGGCCAGCCAGGCCAGCACGTTGCTGTCGACAACCTCATACTTCATGACGGCGCACGACGATGGGAACAAGCAGAGCGGGTGGAGCGGCGGGAGCGAGGGGCTGGATGGGGCATCCTACTGTACTGGGCGGTCCTTCCTCAAGGGCCCGGCCAAGAGTCTGGGGGTCATGCCGGCCGTGGAACGAGGTGGGGGGGAGTCCTATAAAGACCACCAGAAGTCAGACATATGTGCATTGCGAGGCAGCCATTTTGAATAGTGAGTAGAAAAGTGGGTTTCAAGGGTCACATCTTGGGGGCGTGCCTGTGAGAAAGAGTGACAGAATAAAGGCTGCAGGTACAAGGAGTAACAACATGTCATCGTTAACAGCTGTGACAGATTGCGAGAAACTAAACAATACTCAATAATCCGGCTTTATTTATTAGTAGAGAGTTTTGTCCAAATGGATACACATTTATGAAAGCTGGGCCAGTCAGTCCCAAAGTGAAGAGCCCGATGCTGAAGTCTTTCTACCAAACACAGGATTTGACCTGGTGACCTACCGGTTATGGGCGCAGTGTCTTAACCTGCTGAGCCACACACTAGATCACACACTATAATGAGTCAAAGTCTTTCATTATCTTTTAAAATGACTGACGGATTCAAATCATTTTCAGATCCCCAGCTAATAATTCACCTGCATTCCTCCAGTCTCGATAGCAAAGCAAATACAGATTGTTTTGTGCGAGTGGATTAAAAAGGATCTGAATTGATTTGAATTAAACTAGAACGACTGACACCTCCGGGGCTCATTAGCACTGTGCTGTGACTTCTATTCCCACTCAGCGACTATATTCAGTGGCATTAACATTCATAACAATGCTACTCGAGCCAATCACACAAATATGAGAAGGATTTTGACCCAACAAGCGACTGCAGCATTAGAAACCAGAACAAACGCAGCCACTAAAGGCGTCTGTAATAATCGATGGTCCAAAGGCAGCCTGTTGCAGCCAGCCAAAGCGGTAGCAGAATCTCTGAAAAGCTGCAGGTCATCTCCCCTCGTCGGGATTCTCTTGGCTGCATGTAATATTCATGCCTTTGATGGCTATTTGAGGTGGCAGTTGTCATGCAAAACCTCGAACCATTTCTTTTAGTGACAACCTGAACAAACCTGCAAGACTGTGATGGGGAAACAGCATTCTTAATGTGGGGGATCCCTTTAAGTCGACGTCATACGGATTACAGGAGTTAAAGTGCGGCACGGGAGGGAAGTCTGCATTTCACAGTGAGTCATTCAGTGTTAAAAAAACCTCTGATATATTAAAAATGCTAATTATTCTTAGACTTGAGGATTCTCACCGTGAAATATATTACCCCTAAAAAAAGACTCGACCTTAACTTATGACAAAAATGTGTGGTTACATCTTGTGACCCATCACCGTAGCGATGCCCGCACGCCACATCCAAATGCAGTGCACATCCGAACGGAACTCATTAACGGCCCCACTGGTGATTTACACCATAGGCCGCGATCCCTGGGGCTGGATCATCATTTCACGTGGTGGAGTCACAGTGAAATGTCAGCGTGCAGGCTGAAGGTCACTTGCTTGACTAAGGTGGATTTTGGATGAGTGTGAACACAGCTGTGGTCATCCTGCTTTGTATCCTGCAGGACCTCCAGTGAGGGGACATAAAGTTTAAGATCCATGGAAAATTTTATGCATAAATATAGACATACAACATACATGTTTATATGTGTTTTTGAATGGATAATTATGGTTGCTCTGGGTCAGTAAAGGATTACGTGCCACTGCTTTGGAGTCTGAATCTGCATTCTGGCAGAGACGCCTGACAGCTGAAGAGTGAGGGTTCAATCCCCAAATGACCACCACGCTGCGACCATCCTACCATACTGTCCACCGCTCGCAGACCTGATCAGAGGTGGACATATCAGATCTAGAAAGTTAAAATCCAGATTTTGTTTCAGTCAACCATTTGAGTATTAAGAGTCTCAGTCACAGAGCACTCTGCTGGTTGACTGAAATAAAATCTAGGTCTGGATTTTTTACTTTCTGGAAGTTAAATCTCCACCTCTGGACCTGATGCCAATTATGGCGTGAAGTAGGACGTCTGGGTTCAAACTGTGGATCATGGGGTGAGAGAGGAGAGACAAACCCAAATAAGACTGGGCAAATAAGGAGCACCAACCTAACAACCAACCGAAACTCGCACCTAATTGTAATTAAATGCCACATGAAATGCTACACAGGCACAAAATCCATTTGGACCCACAGAAAATGGTGCGACACTTCAGACAGAAACATGTTCTTATTTACAACAGATCACCACTTATTCGTTTCCCAGAACCAGACATCTGACAAGAAGCTACAGAGATCCTGAAGTCCATCCCATAATTCATAAGAACCTGACCACCTCATCAAGATTAAGGCCATCTATACTGCCTCTTTCTGGTACAGCCCCCACATTAATTGCATCACCACCGCACCAACCCCTAGGATGAGCACTGCTGACGGACTCACTGGAGGGCCAGTTCTCCATTTCTTCTGAAGCCTGGTCAAGCTCATACCCAGGGGTGCAGCGACAGGACAGGCAGGGCGGGCAGTATCCTGGGGCCCAGAGCTGGGAGGGGGGCCTCGAGCTGGGAGGAGGCCTTCCAGCTGGTCCGATTACGTAGCACATTGCAACAACAAATCCTCTTTATTTATGTATTCTGTTTTTCACAGAAGTGAAAATAATGGTCATGTGTTGATATCATAAATTTACACTTCACAGTAAAATAAAGGTAATAAATTTTACCATGCCGGGGGAAGGGAAGTTGAAGGGCCCCATGGAGTTTTTTGCCTAGGGCCTCCGGAGTCCCTAGCATCTCCTGTGCTCATCCCTGACTGCACTCCAGGAAGAAGAAAATGGTGTTTCCACCGCCTCTCTTACCATACACACAAACACGCCGCCACGTCACCTATGTTCATAGTGAGCTGCAGCTCCACAGCTTTAGTGATTGACGCCCCAGATGTCCCAAACCGTGAGACAGCCTCCTCACCCACGCCGGCAGTGTGGCTTCCTCACGCATGCTGGGCTTTTACTCTCTTGCTCTCCTGGAACGGCAACGTTGGCATGATGGGCTGGGAAAATAGAGCTGCAGGTAGCCAGTGCGACGTCTACATCCTTGAACAGGGTTTCGGCAGCTGGCAAACCACATCACACAGTTCTCGTATACTAGCTACTATGGCCATGTGCCCCAGGGCCAAAAGGTTTGGTCTGAGAGGTAGGCAGCCTACTGTTGGGCATGAACATCGTAAGCAACGCTGTACCTGCACTCTCCCAGAGCTCCTGCTATACTACAGCAACGAATCTACTCCAAAACCAAGAATTAATTCTGCCTTGGCCAACAGAGAGGAGGCTGCCAACCTCAATTAGAACTACCGACGACAGTCACCTCTCAGCCTAGGTTGTGAACGAGCTGTCTAATTTGGTCCCATCCCTAATCCTCCATATCAGGCTCACAAGAAAAGCCCCAGCTGGCTCTCTGGCAGCTAAAAGGAAGACTCACTTGTACATCACTTTGAACAAATGTCAGCTAAATAACAAATATAATATTTAGGTGTTATTCTGTATTTTAAAATGATCTTGTCAGCCCAGAACCCCATGATAGTTATGAATGACCCAGCATTACCAAGATCTGCTTCTCAACATCTGTCATCTTTGGTGTTTTTGTTTACATGGCAATTTTACACCAGCAGAGTCACACAAGGAGTATGTATGTGTGTGTGTGTGTGTGTGTGTGTGTGTGTGTGTGTGTGTGCATTATGTTTATATTACATTGTGGGGACCAAATGTCCCCCACAATGTAATAAAAACCTGTTATTTTTACCATTTCTCAGGTCCCCAGAAAGATCTATGAATGCATTCAAAAAACTAAAAATGCTAAAACTAAGTCTTGCATTTTGTTTGGTTAATTAATCGTTAAGGTTAGGGCTGGGTAAGGGTTAGGGTGTCATACTGGAATTTGAGTTTTCCCCATAGAAATGAATGGAGAGGCCCCACAAAGATACAATTACAAACCTGTGTGTGTGTGTGTGTGTGTGTGCAGACAAGCTTTCCTTAATCTCACAGTTTTGTGGTGGCATGGTTTACACATACAAATCACAAGAAAAAACAATGGACAGTGGTCTATAAAATTCATCAAATGCTGTCACTGGATGCCCTCGGTTCTTTGGAGGAATCAACTGGCCTACAATGGTGGTTTTTAAAAGAGGGGGGGTGATTTGTGCAAGAAGAAATACCTTTGTCCAAATTTGATAACAACCAAGGGGAACGTGGTCAAGCTTCAGAGAACACCATCATTACCATGTTTCCAAAAATCCCAGCCTGTCCATGTCTGGAACATCTGGTAATCCTTATACGTCTTAACTCCACAGACCCAGGGTTGCCAGCTCTCACGCATCTGGGATGACATTCACACTTTCAGGCTCTCATGCCCACGCAAGAAATCATATGGCAAATCTGTATTATTCCATTATAAACCCATATTTAGCTATATCGAAGGCATTGAGGTAGTCTGCAAACCCTACAAACTATTTACAAGGTAATAAAACTGTTACATACATGTAAATCCATGTGCAGATGTGTGCAGAATCGTCTCGAAATGAAAATCTCATGCCGGCCAGGGGCAACCTTGTAGACCAAATACTGAATGTGCACTAGAAATGGTGTAGACACTTTTACTACCTCATCGTCTTGCCACTGCTGTGAGGAACCTGAACACTTAAAAAGTGACACTTTAAAAATGAATAAGTGAGTTTGAAACCACACAGTAGAGGGAAAGGCACAATGCCTTGCCTGAGGGCCTCGCACATCTACATTAAATATTTCTCCTTAAAAAAGATACACCCATTAATTACAGTAATTTATGCTCAGAACAATAAACGGAGGAAACTTAATTAGCTGGTTACTGCAATTTAAAAAGCTGAAAATATGCATGATGATGTTAAGCACTCCCAAAGCGCAACCTTCTAGTCAGTAAAACACCCCACACAAAAAGTTTGCTTGATAGCAGTGTAATACATGTGAAAATGTTAGTCTTCATTTGAAGACTAATCTAACACATGCACCAGTCCTGCAAATTTTGCTGTACAACTAACAATGCTGGTCATAATAAACAAGCTTTGAGAGGAGAAAAAAAAAACTGGGAGACGCGGTCTGCTGGCTCTGGAATGCCTTAAGTAATTTCCAGTAACGCAGGCCTGTGCGGTAAATGGCGTTCAAAGATCTGGCGCTAAAATAAAGAGTCCAAAGATCCCCAGAGTGGATCACTTAGGCCAGTATTATATGCATCGGGCGGATTTTCATCTATGCCCAGGCAAAGCTAACCGTGCTGTACACTGACGATCTAAATCCTGAACTTCAATCCTTTCATTGAACAACAACTACGTAAGATCACTTCCCACCAGAAGCAGTTTGGCTCTCAGAGTGTATTTCTAAAATACAGCTTCCTCATTACACGGGAACAGCTGTGAGGTCAATCCATCACCTTGCAGTATCTCTTCTGCTAAAAATCAGGAAAATCGCCAGGCTTGTGTTTTAAGAACTGAATAAACGTGTCTACGACCCATTCTTTATTTCCAAAAGTTTATCAGAAACATTTCTTCAGAAATCATCTAAATTCTGATTCCCTCCAATTACAATTTTCTTTTCTGCCATTTGCTTTGTATGAATAAACGTAACAGCTCTGTATACCAGACTAATTCTAAAACTTTTATTATACCGAATGCTTTTTAAATAACACAATAGCAGCTTTTTTTGTTAAAAAGGACCAACTAGGTATTCAGTGCAGTTAGCGGTTTCTGAACGTCATCCTACAGTATTGCTTATTAGTAATTAACGTGAAAAGCATCAAGCGCTCCCTCCCTGACACACATATATCGTAACGCCGACTTAACACCACCCATTCCCGAACCCTCGAGCGCATTTTCCGTGGCGTAGCCCTGGGCAAGCCCGTAGGACGCTCCGCTTGAATCTTGGGTCACACCGTGCTGCTCCGTAACAGCGTCTCTGTCGTACACATATACTGTTAACGGGGCGCAGAACATCCCAGTAACACTGAAAACGACATATTTGCAGCGGATCCTGCACGACGCACTTACAAGTCGAGATAAAAAGTATTCTTAGGGAACGGAAAAGGACGGTTCCCCTGACGTATGAATATAGGGGTTTAGGGCGCATTTTCGACCGCTTTACGTACATTAACCCGTTACGTTTAGTGATAAATTCTTATAAATACACCAGTTCGCGATACATGGCAGCGTTGCATCTTCTTTTCTAATTGAAAAAAATAAAAAGAATTTATGATCATTACAATCCGCTACACATCGAACCCGGGCTAGTGACTGCCCCAGGCACCGATCTGAGATCTCCATACCCTCACCAACTCATAACACTTAAAAAAGGAGTGACTCGAGCAAATAATTGGCGAAACGGACCGTAGATCGACCACACTAGACAAGTTTAATTCAATTCTACGCATCCATTAATGATGTGGGGAATTAAGGGCAGATGGGGGTGCGACCTAAGACCAGGGTGACCTAACAGTTCAGTTTCAAGATGAAAACGCTCCTCAGATTTGTCATTCCCATATAGGGCGATGAAGATGGTTTAAATAAAGCCAAAGGCTATAATTTATTAATGTAAGCACCAGAGGACACTGATACGCGTCCGTATAAACCCAATTAAGGTTTTAGATTTTGAGTCACCTGTGGCAATGCATCGGGCCCAAATACTGAAAATCACTGAGAATATAATATTTAAAGCCGCTGCGCTGGGTTGCGCTTTGTCTGACAAATGCTTGCTTTTTGACAATTTTTCGTCATTATTCTACATCAGAGCAGTAATGAGAGTCCACCATTTACCTGTAAACTAGGTACAGAGCGTGTCGGCCAGATGTGCTGAGGGTGTCACAAGCTGTGCACGACGAAGCAGTTCAAGAAAATGCTCAGTGCAGTTTTTAAAGAAAACCCAAGTTTTGTTTCCAACAGTGAACCACACAGATGTGTCAAAAACAGCTGGCAGACTTACCTTTCCACCAGAATCAAGAAGAATCAAATTTCCCTCTCTTTAAAACCCACCGACTGCTGTCTGACCTTGTACTCAAAGTATAACTAATATCTCTTCGGTAATATATCGCTAAATGCGCATAACCATTAAAAAAAAAAAGAGTTACATCTGCTTGTTGAGGATATTCACTGAAGATGACGATTTCCGTATTTCGTGCAAAAATGTAAAAATCTTTTAAAATCCACAACAGCTGTGTGTCACATCCATCCAGAGTAAGAGATCAGAGCCGCCCGAAGAACAAAAAGCGGACGCGCAGCCTCAAAACGGCGCCGGGTTCCGCGACTCGCTCTTCGGTTCAAAGCTGCGATGCGCGCCGTTGGCTGAACGCAAGGATCATCTCTCCTCCTTTTTCTCGCAAATAAAAAAAGATCAATTAGGATATATGTGGACGTATTTGCATGTTCACAAATAACGCACGGCAAAGGGAATACATCTTTAATTTCACCTGCAGCTCAGAAACAAAGGCATTTGCAGCGTGGAGATGGAGCAGCCGCTGCAGCTGCGGCGGCCAGCGCTGAACTGGAGGGGGTGTCTCTCGCTTGGTTCTGATCCTACGCGTTTGTTCTGTCCCTTCGCGCTGACGGCGACTGGAAACGTTTCACATTAACGAAATTTCATTCATGCATCCAAAGCAGCGGATAGAGAACGACACTGGACACCAGCCGGGTCTATACTCTTATTTACGGCGGAATTTGAGATGTTTAACAATGTGATTATCCCGAGATAGGAGTACATAAATTACAGCCTATAAACAAGGGTATGGCTGCCATGTGAAAAATATTCTATTTTATTTCAGATCAAAGCTATACACTTCATATGTAACGTTGTTCGGGTTTGTGGTCTCATGATGTGCTGAGGGTTCCGCATCAAAGAGATCCAACCTGTTAAGTAAAGGCGGCTGCACCCGACGGCTTTGAAGTATCGGTTCGCCAGGAACGAGCCGGGTTTTTGGGTGAAGCCAGCGCGTCTCTGTGCCGATACGGAGGCATGTATTCCATTGCTATCGTTCACTTTCTCACTTTGGTAATTTAATTACTGTTTGTGTTATTATGCAGTGTTATCCGACCAGACTCTTTCCCCCAAAGTCCCTTGCTTTATGAATGGATGAATGGTTTCTAGACGCTAAGCGAGGCGTAGCCTATTGAATCATGAATATTTCAGTATAAAAATGTGAAATGTTATTAGGATTTTTATTTTTGGTGGAATTATTTTGCGCACTCGTAGTGAAATGGAGTCCCTCCGATGGGGACACAGACACAATATGAATGAACATAAAAATATCAGATGCTAAATATTTACTCACTCCAAGACAACGATGCAGCTGCACTATAGGTGTCCGCATAAATCTCTATTCTGAGAGGAGAGACAGACAAGAGGTTAAAAACTGGGAACAAACACACAGCCTCTATCTTCATATTATTGGCCTATATTATAGTACTTTTACGCAAATGCAGAGCAGATAATCTGAAAAGACAAAACATCATCATCATCATCATCATCATTATTATTATTGTTATTACAGAGGTGTAACAGATGCTAACGTGGCAGGGAAATGGTTGCGTTGCAGCACCCAGTCTATTTCAGGTCAGTGTTTATGTACTGAGCAGGAATTTAAGCTCCCAGAAAACAGCGTTTCTTTTCCCTCGGTATCCTTGGTGATTTGTGGGATTAGCCCAGAAAATCCACCAGACCCACTCGCCACTTTCTAACGACGAGGAAGCTAAAGAATGCAGTGCGCAGTCCGTGTTGCTATACATATTACATCTATGAAGAATATTATTATAGGCCTGTAATGTTTTTGATTTTTGATTGTGTCTCTTGCTAAAATGTTTTGTTATGATGCGGGGGTTATAAGTAATAGCTATAAATAAAGTTTAGTCCCAGTTCTGGAATAAAATAAAGGTCTATACTGAGAATTACCACCTTTGTTTTTCGGTGTTATTACAGTTGGATTCTTTAACTGTCGCTCACTGCATGCAATATGATGAGACTGGCCCATGCCATAATGAATATATGCTCTTGGTTACTGGAAAATTTTGCAAAATTGCGTAACTGTGCAAATTAGTAACTGATTTAGAAATCTTTCAGTTGATTTAATTTGAAATCTATGTGCAGTAATCTGAGCTGTTATGTTTTCTTTGTTATTTTGTTTAACGTTTCACATCGTTGCACATTCCTCAAAATATAAAATTATTGTCATATGGCACATTAAGTAGCCATAGGCATCTACTGTTTAAGACGGCATTTACAGTATTCTTGTTGTATTCTGGAGGTGGTTGGATGACCAATGTTATGTGACATTATCCTGGGTTGCCATGTAGAATAGATCTGTTAATTAGGGTGGATTTATTATCACTGCAATTAATGAGGAATAACATTTTTATTACTTTCATTTCATTGTGATTGGTTGCCCTCATTGCAGAGCAACAAATTAGCATTGTTCTGACAAGGAAGAGACCAATTAGACAGACTGTCTGGGGAAAGCAGCTTCATTGCCTTGTTGGGCAGCCTACCTGGCAGCAAGAGTCGCATGGGTTTGTCAAACAGCCGCTTAGACACTGAAAGAATAGCATCGTCCTTACCGATGCCTGGAAGGAAAATGAGGAGACTTTCACAGGGAATGGGCACAATGTCTCGCAGACACATCTCTGGGTTTCAGCAGAAGGTACCGTGCAGAATTCAGGAACAAGTTTGTATGGTTTTTGTCATGCGGTTGAGGCGGATTACATTTTTTAATAATAGCGATGGTAGGAGGCATGACCGATGAGACTGGAGGGGGGAAGTAAACGGTTTTCCACCTGTCAGTTCTGAAGGCATGAAGTGGGGCGTGCTGGAACTGGGCAGAACTGAAGGAGGAGGACACAGTGATGGAGAGAGTCCTGCTCTGAGCTTCCAGTGCTGTATTCACAGGTCTTAGTGCCGGTCACTGTAAAGCACAGCCCTCACTGGGGGGGGGGGGGGGGAGGGGGCAAAGGAGGTGG
>JAODLD010000136.1:23769629-23782645 GCA_026781065.1 Mormyrops boulengeri | reverse complement strand
CCCCCCCCCCCCCCCCCCCCCCCCCCCCCCCCCCCCCCCCCCCCCCCCCCCCCCCCCCCCCCCCCCCCCCCCTGGCACAGAATTGAAGCGATAAGCTCTGCGGCCCCTTTAAGGCCGCGACATCCACGGACCGTCTGCTTTATGGATTATTTAACTGGCGCATTTACTCTCTCAGCCGTCTATCCAGCTCACTCCGGGTAGCCAGTCGCGCTACGCGGGCAATCTATTAAAACACCTTCAGTTTACTCTAGTTATTTTTCATCTATCTTTTTTCTCATTCAAGTTTAAAACGGTACGCCAGTCCCTAGGTCAAGAAGTTGATTATGGGAAAAGTGCACGCGAAGTTATGCGGGATAAATACGAGACGGGGGTGAATGCACCGTGACATCTCTCTTCTTTTTATATTTTTTCCCCGGGGGGTTCAGACCGAATGACGCTCCGACACCTGTAGCCCCCCGCTACCGGAGGTACACCGTTCGCCAGCTGTCCCCGTTTCGTCGGCCGCATTGCATGTGATACACTGTTATCTGTGCTGCCGAAGCTGCACCGCATGCACGTGCAATGGCTGACAGCGCGTGACGAGTTAGCCGGAGGTGCGACAGGGACGCGTTTGGATGCGCCGGGCCAGTTAATCTAGGGGCAGCATCATGGTGGTGGAGAGAACGCTGCTGGCTGCACGCCAAGGGGACCTTCAGAGCCTTAAAATACTGCAGGCGGAGAAGGCGCTGCACGCCCGCGTGAGGGACCCGCTGGGGGCCACTGCAGTCCACCATGCAGCCCGATCGGGCAAGCTCACCTGTCTGCGCTACCTGGTGGAGGATGCGGGGCTGCCTGGGAACTCGCTGGCGAAGAACGGGGCGAGTCCTGCGCACGACGCGGCGGCCACCGGCAACCTGGCCTGCCTGCAGTGGCTGGTGACCCGTGGGGGCTGCCGGGCCTCGGTAAGGCTCCGAGTTTCACTAATGTAGGCGCAGAAAGCCGACAAATAACAGCACAACAGGAAGAGTGTCAGCTATTATGCACACATTCATAATATTACCGATCTAATTACCACCCTGTTTATTATTATTATTATTATTATTATTATTATTATTATTATTATACGCGACAGTACCCTGGAGAAGGGGAGATGAATGGCTGTATTATTGCTTTCTAAAAATACATAATAAAATTCGAATAATAAAAACATGAAATTAATGCAGGAACAGATTACCTGATGTACATGAGTAGGCTAGTTATTTTTAGTTTATTATTGTGGATCCACAAAATTTAAAGACAGTCTGTGAATGCTTAATATCACTGAAACAACTTACTCCTACCATAAAACGTATATATTTAAATTATTTATGTGATTTGTAAGTATATGTATATAGGCCTATGTGGACGTCATAAATGTTATTTAATTTAGGCAGTGTAAATAAAATTATCTATATACTTTCTGATAAAGTATTTCTGCTTTGTAATTTAACATAACATTACATTTGTGACTTTGTGTTTAATGTAACTCAATTAATAGATAAAACGCTTCAACATTAGAAAAACTCATACTTTATGAGAAGCTTTATTAATATTAACCAGCCTTCCAGGGTGGGGTCCAAAGTGTCAGTGCGGGTGTGAACAATTTGTTTGTGTACAAACAAGAACAACAAAATAAGTTTTTTTACTTCGGGGGGAGAGAATGGTATAGAGAATGAAATTAGGGAATAATGAACTATAAACCTTGTGTGACTTAAATTAGGCTGCGATAGAAATCATGAAAAACAATAAATGCTGATATATTTTTGAATAATAATCATGCAGAACTTCTTCATCCAGCTGTACAAACAAATCACACCAGCAATATGATTACATCACATGTGTTTTTCTTAATTGGGATAATTAGTTGATGTCTGCAATCAGCAGGAGAATTATTTATTTTCAGACTAAATGAAAAATATTTGTCAGCCTGGTGATTATTTGCGATTATAGTATTACTTTATGAGTATTATATTACGACAAGGTGTTTCAATATTTTACTGTTGTCTAATTTAATTTTTAAAACTATGGAAAAAAATTGTATCTACGTGAAACAGACCTGCTTGGCTGCTGAAGTTAAGGTAGCCGACTGCCTGACGCATTTTTGGCTCCGTATTGACGGGGGATTCAGGGGCAGCGGAGCTGTGCAGTGCTGTGCCTGCATGGGTTCGAGGAGCGCGGATGGGTTCAGCCTTTTAGCAGATTAGCGGGCCGGCTGAACAGAAAGCATGCTTCCGTGGGGCTTCGGCCAGGCTAACGCTACGCTGGGGATTAAGGAGGAGTCCTATACTTAGCCTGGTGGGGGATTAGGATCAGCGAAGAGCATGGGGGCTTCACTTCACAGCTTGGACACTGTGTTTCACAACATCGTCCCGCTGGCAGCGCAGCTCAGTGAAAATGGGCAGCCGCTGTGACACCCGAGCCCCTTCTCCCAGTTATGCTGCCAGATTGTAGCCATAGCAGGGGGAGAATGCAACCCACAGAACGCCAGGAAATATCACTTTGAGAAAAGGGGGGTTATATCCATTGTGTCGGGAAGGTTTTGGTTTGTTGCCACAGCTTTCAGTTGGGGCTGGTACTAGCATTTCTTTGTCATCTAATGACATTAAAACCAAATTTTCAAATTCAGGTTTACAGTCCAGTGGCACGCTCTGCCGTCCTCAGCTGGCCCCGCGGGCCGTTCACATTGTCAGAGATCATTTTCACCTTTTCTATGATCATTTGCTGTTCTCCCGGAGAGCTATCAGGAAAAGGAGAGGGGGTTTTGTGGAGTATAGCTTAACTTCTTGCTTGGTTTAAGTTGATTGACATGGATTCATGTTTGACCGGTTTATGAAGCTGGACCCTTGCTTCGGGTCTCATGCTCACGCCTATCTAGTCATTCTCTCTCGGCCTTGAACACACGCCAGTGGATCTGAGTAAAAGTGCAACCTGAGTATTCACCCAGCTGCTTTTCTTTTTAAACTCTGTGTTCAATAATTACTTCAGTTTTCCTCCAAGTCACACATCTATTTTCTTTACGTAAACATACACGTTTCACATGACTTCAGTTCTGTCATGTCCCTCCCCAGTATGCGTTGCCTTCTGTAGCTCCTCTGTACCACTCTTGTCTCCTGTCCCTCTCTGCCTTCGACGGGCAGGACAGGGACAGTTCTGGGGCTACAGTCCTGCATCTGGCATCTCGCTTCAGCCATCATGAGATCATCCAGTGGCTGCTGAGGGGGGGGAGGGCGGACCCTAAGGTGGCCACAGACACGGGGGCACTGCCCATCCACTACGCAGCTGCCAAGGGAGACCTGCCCTCGCTGCGGCTTCTACTGGAACACAGCCCCAGGTAAATTACCCAGCATGCAGCATTTTGCACAGCACCAGGTAGATATACCAGAATATAGTGCTGCACACAGGCCCAGGTAAATTACCCAGCATGCAGCATTTTGCACAGCACCAGATAGATATACCAGAATATAGTGCTGCACACAGGCCCAGGTAAATCTTCCATAATTCAATGCTGCACACAGGTCCAGGGAGATCTCCCAGAATGCAATGCTGCAGACAGATCTAGGTAGGTCTCCCAGAATGCAGTGCTCACACAGGCCCAGGAGAAAATCACACAGTGCAATGCTGCATGACAGGTGGTGTGTGTGAGAATGTAGTGGCTTTGAAACGTCTATAAATGTGACTCTTTCACCTGATAACTCATAAGCTGGGGTTTCAGAAAATGGGTTCAACTGGGTATATAACACCGGGTGTTTAGTATGTGGTAAATTAATAGGTAACACTTCACATTAACTACACCTTCATAATGCATTCATAAGGCATTCATAGAACGTCCACAAGCATCATGTAAGTATACCGTATAATTCTAACTTACCTTAACAACTTTAACATACATTGATAACTTTTATATTCTCTTCTATTTTCATTTCTAACCGAATCTGTGTAATCTTTGTAAGGCAGAAGATGATTATATTTAACTCAGAAAATGTATTATAGCTTATAAAATACGTGTATTTGCAAATGTGGAATAGAGTTTTTTTTACATAGCTATGCATATTGCCAGTTAGGTGTCACGCTCCATTTTCTGGAGTCACAGTAAAGGTCAGCTGATGTGAGCAGATGGTGTCATCCGGTGATCCACTCGAGAACATTGCTGCGAAATCACGGTCACATGATGGACGCTCTCTGTCTTAATGAAACACTTAAAGCTCCGGACACATCGGAAATTCGGTGGACCTTTTGCGGCTCATGATTTATCTACATGCTTAACTTTGGTGTGTCAATGTTGAGCGGTAAAACACAGAGAAAAACTCATCAAGTGTAATGCGGCTAACCTTAGCGTTTCAGGGGTTAAATAGCACTTGATTCTTGTCAATTTTGGCTAAATTATTTATCATGGTAAAAGAAACAGTTTTCTAAAGGTTGGAAAAAGTCTGACATAGTAGCTGACATTTTCTTTAAGGTCATAGTGCATCATCAGAGTGACGTTGTTTATGTTCATACACAGGTATATCGCTGACTGCCTCCCCCGCCCATGAACGAGCGGTTGTGTGGCATCCTTGCCAGTCCGGAGGGTTGGGGAGGTGGGGTGGAGAGGAGGAGCATGGTGTGAGGTGGGGTCACGCGCCACCTGATAGCGAAAGGCCATTCATTTCCTGGCATTGTTTGCGGCTGTTTCTATGGCAACGCACAATGGTTGACTGGCCATAAAGTAATGACTGAAAACAGATCCCATGGAACAAGGACACGGCGCTGGACGGTTTCAGCATTGTTCAGGTTAGATGCTGGGTCGGCAGAGATAATGGAGGGAGAGCCCAGGAACGACAGCACTGGAATATGTCTTTGGGGAACATGCTCCCCCCTCAGTCCTGTCCGATTTCAGCGTTCAGTGTTACAGGACGCTGAGAGACCACAGTCTGTTTTTCTTAGTTCCCCCCCCCCCCATCACTGTGATGTTTCCTTCAGTGCTCCTGTAGACCTGTATACACAGGCAAACACACGTGCAGTGCCAGTCAAAAGTTTGGACACACAAAGCCACCTAAAAGGGAGAGTGATAGTGTCACCTCACATGAGCAAGTCACCTGACCTAGACACAATAGAGGTGCGTTGGGAAGAGTTAGTCTGGAGAATGAAGGGAAAGTGGCCAATGAGTGCTCAGCGTGTATGCGGGACCTCCTTCAGGATGGATGGAGAAGCATCTGAGGAGGCCTCCTCATGAAACTGGTGTAGAGGAGACAGTAAGGTGAACCAGTTCCTGGATTAGGTAGGTAGGTAGGTAGACAGATAATACTTCATTAATCACGAAGGAAATTTAGGCATCTAGATACACACAATAGCTCACATAATGACACACACAATAACACAATAACACTCAGCATTGCATTGGGGAGGGCTTGCTGTGCTTGGCGTAATGCAACTTCTTTCTGAAGCCAGTCACCCAGTAGACAGATAAGCCTTTACTGACCAATAGTGCTAACGTGACAAAGGGCATAAGAACTTACTAAGAGCTAATGAAAGCTGCCAGTCTTAGCTTAAGATGCTCAGAAACAAACACATTCTTGTTTTAAGAGGCAGCAGAATGAAAGTGTGTTCCCAGGAGACATGTTACACAACCAGCTTGCTGTCCTAAATGGTCCCCAGGGCTTAATCACTACCAGGGGCAGAGTTATACTGGGCGTCCATAGCTGGGAACATTGGGAGTGTGAGTGACCACCAGCAGCAGGCACCTGGTGCGCTTCTAAATTCTTCTTTCACTGGTCTGCTCCTATACCCCTAAATACACGTCAGCTTTCTGGAACCTTCTGGTCCTTACAGGACCGTTTTCGGGTGACCTTCAACCTAAATCAGAGGCCTTTAAAATACTTACCGGCATGATATGTAACGGCATGGCTGCACCCAACCCCGCATGTGCCTCTTCCTCAGACAGCCTCTACTTCGACCGGAGTAGAACTTTCCGGATTGCTCGAAGCTGGACTCTGCGGTTCACGTTTCTGGGACCTGTCCTGTGTTGGTCAACATTCCTCCACTCTGACCCACTTTGCTTATGTTGCCCTGGAGCTAAACCTTTTGATTTAACGTTTTAATTATTTAAACCGGAAAGGCCATTGAGATCTTAATCAGCCTTTGTTCGACAAGTGCTCGTTCTGGCCGACATGCTAAATGAGTCAATGATTAGGATAATAAGAGGCCATTAATAGCTCTGTATTTCTCATGGACACAATTGATAATGAAACAATCCGACAGAGCATAGATAGAAGATGGACACCTGTAGATGTGTGTGTTTGTGTGTTTGTGTAATTGCATCCTCAAGATGTTTGGGAGAAATCCAGGAGTCTGTAGATACTACAGACGTGAAAGCAGAGCCTGTTGGCAGCAGGAAGTGTGTCTATTGGTTGTGTCTTGGCTCCTGTTCACACAAGCATGTGTGTCTTTCTGTGTGTGTGCGGGGCCTCGGGTATGTGGTCTCATGCAGAGCCCTCAAAATGATACCTGCAGTTGACTCGTGTGGTATATGTTGGTGTGAGCAGGTGTGTGTGTGTGTGTGTGTGTGTGTGTTTTGTATCCCACTCACCTTGTTCAGCTCTTTGCCGTTACACTCATAAATGATTAAGTCTTCCTGTTGATGGAAACCCGGCTCATGAATTTTTAACACCTGCTTGTTTTTAGTGTAACCGCCCCCCCTCTGTCAGGACAAAAGATGTACTCATCCCTCATTCTTACACAAAAGTCCTCCCTGAAATGAACACATACTGGCATATATGGGAAGAAGCTTCCTGACTGATCATGGGCATCTGACACAAGAATGAAGACTCATTATCGCGTTAGTGGTAAATGGGATTAAGGAGGGGGTGGGTCTGCCCCCTGACTCTCTGCTGTAAAGGTGGGAGGGGGATCAAGGGCGGCGTGTCGTGAAATCTGCTCAGGTTATTGAAAAACAGCTTTATGACAAGCTTTATGCACCTAATGGCAGTGAGAAATACTTCGGAAACTTGTTAGAATAGTGAAGCTTCCAGAACAATTTTCTGAAACAGATCCTTTTATTTGTGAGTTACCCCTTTGACAGCATCATGACTCATATCTGACTGGTTTATATAAACAGCTTAGATTGTCGGCTATTTTAAGTACTGGAAAAATGCAGCTATTTTCTAAGTATTTATTTAAACACATAGTAAACGTAAAGAATGCCATCAAATTGCAAATTATGTGTATGGCAATATACATCTGTTTCAACCTTAGTGTGTAATACGTTTTGCGTGTTTGTGAGCAGATTTGTGGAATGGAACTTACGAATGAAACATGGAAAATAATAGCTGTTTTTTTTTTTGTTTCTGTGATTCATCAGCGTGGTCAACGCCCAGACGAAGAATGGGGCCACACCCCTCTACCTGGCCTGCCAGGAAGGTCACCTGGAGGTCGTGCAGTACCTCGTCAAGGACTGCGGGGCAGAGCCACGGATCAGGTCCCACGATGGCATGTCGCCACTCCATGCGGCCGCCCAGATGGGCCACATCACCGTCATCGTCTGGCTGGTATGTAGGCCAGGAGGGGGGAAGTGTGTGGATGTATGTGACACAAAGCATGTTAGTGTGAATTCGAGAAAGGTCCACATCCTGAATCTGAGCATTGCACTTGCTTCGTGAAATGTTGCTGGACACACATGCACACACAGACACAGAAGCACACAGACACACACACATGCACACAGACACACACAGACACACACACACATTTGTATCCATATCTTTGTGGGGACCATCCTTCATTTCTATGGGAAAAACCTTAATCCCAACATGACGAGCTTAACCCCTATCCAGCCCTAACCTTAGCCATAAGTAACCAAACAAAATACAAGACTTTTGACATTTTTAGTTTTTTTGATTACAGTCACAGATTTTTATAAAATTAAGTTTCCCCTTTTTGGGACTGAAAAATACGAGAATTCTTTGATTGCATTCGCAGATCTTTTTTGGGACCTGTAACATGGTCCCCACAATGTCAAAATAACAGGTTTTTATCACATTTTGGGGGACATTTGGTCCCCTCAGTGAAACATAACTCGTAATTCACACACACACGCGCGTGGGCTGCATTCTATTAATATATAAAAGAAAAGTAATATAGTTACATATAATTCTAAACGAGACAGTCACTGTGGCTAAATGCAACTCACCTCTAAGTTAATGATGTGAGGAGTAGATGGATACTGGGTTAGTGTGTCCCAGTTATCCGCCAGTCCTCCCAGTACGCTGTCCAGGGCAGCCCTGCCCCAGCGAACGTGACATTAGACCTTCCTTCTCGGACACAGGTGAGCTTCACGCCGACCAGCCTATCGGAGCGTGACAACGACGGCGCCACGCCGATGCATTTCGCGGTCAGTCGCGGCCACGCCAAGGTGCTCAGCTGGCTGCTTCTGCATGGCGGCGAGATTGTCAGCGACGGCTGGGGCGGGACCCCTCTCCACGACGCCGCGGAGAACGGCGAGCTGGAGGTGGGATCTGCGATCCTGGAAGCCTCTCCCCTTTGGGGCTTCCCCACTGGGCATCCCTGTAAATGATTTATTAATTTGAATTATATTTAATTACTTAATTACTATGTCTAATCTAAAACTAATTCTGAGGCCTTAGTGTTATAATGTCTGTTATAGATTTCGGAGGTACAGGTCTGAGTAGCTGATGGCTCGATTAATCTAAATGAACCTTATTGCTGTGAAATATAATTCTCTTTTAAATTTCCTAAATGATCAAATAAGTGGAATGAATATTTATTCTTCAGAAAACAGACCGATTCCCATATTTCACATTTCCTCATCTTTTCACCATTACAGAGATTCCTCTACCTTCATGAATAATGTTTAACACAATGGTGTATTTAACTAATGTCAGTTAATTTGAGTCGTGATAAGTAGCAGCAAGTCACAGTTTTCATGCTCAGAATCAGGCTGGACTCAGAACCGTGGCGTACTCAGACCACTCTGGATCTTAACCGTGTTGAGCTTAGTGGGCTGTCCCATGGCTGCGTGATGAATGTGTGACTTATCTTAAAGTTTTCTTGAACTGGGTTTGTTTTTCATTCATTTGATCTTTCAGCCATCTGAGGGAAGGAACACCATGTCTCTGGTCTAAATACAGTTCAGCTTTCAGTTCCGGGGACCTGGCAGTTCTCGTGTGAAAATGTGTAATAAGCTAATAATTTCCATTCATTCACTCATTCATTCACTCACTCATTCATTCATTCATTCATTCATAACAAACATGTTTGCAGTCACTTCCTACACTCTGTACTCTCTGTCTTTATTGCACCATTTTGTTGGGTTTCACCACTTTGTTTTTTAATGTTTTTTCCTGAATACTGTGTGATTTAGTGTAAATAACGTGTGGGATACCCGGTTGTTAGGTCCCCAGGACCCAGTTTATATGACCGTGTCTTTGGTCATTCACTGTCATTCAAGGCTGGCAATTTCTGCCATTGCATTTATGTTATTTTTATTTAGCAGAAGCATTTGTCCAAAGTAATGTACAAGTAACGCAAACAGTATATCAGCAAGTCTTGACTATATTGCTTCTTTTTCAGTTTTAATTAAAACTGTGCAGAAAGTATATTAATACTCACTTAATATTTTCTTCTTACAACAAGGTGGTGAAATCCAGGTGAACAGACCTCTAGGTACCCACTGAAAAACCATGCAACTTTTTCAAAGATGGTCTTCAGTTCTGCTTTATCTGTCGCTGCTAGTGCTGTCAGATTCTGGTGGTGAATGGAGTGCATCTGGGAACGCGAGACCGCGACGGCTTCTCAGCGGCGGACCTGGCGGAGTACAATGGGCACAGTGAGTGCGCCAGATACCTGCGCACTGTGGAGAACATGGTAAGGAAGGTTACTGCATCCACTGTTGCTGCCGTCTGCCCCCCTGCTGCCTGTCCCTGTCTGCCCTCTTATCCTGGACTTTGCCTGAGTCAGTGTGCTACAGCTCCACAGTTCAGCAGAATCAGGGCCATGGTGTTTGGCTGCTTGTGTAATGCTCTACCCAGCTTTGTGCTGATTCCATAGTTATATGCATTGACGTGGCCATACTCAACTATACTTTGTATGAGTACTGTGATGATACTCAGCTGTACTTTGTGGTTGTCTACTAGTAACACACAAAAATACTTTGTGGTTGCACTGTAGTAATACTAAGCAATAGTTTGCAGTTGGACAGTGGTAATACTTACCATATTATGTGGTTGGATAGTAATAATACTCAGAAATACTTTGTGGATATATTATGGTGATAATAAGCACTACTTTGTGGTTTTAGTAGGGTGGTGCTCAGTTGTCCTTTGTGTTTGATTATGGTTTATGGAAATTATGGACTATGATTATGGATTATGGAAATACTTTGCCGTTTTACTGTGTGATACTCAACAGTATTTTGTGGTTCTATAGTTGTAATACTCAGCAATAATGTTTGGTTGTAATATAGTAATAGCAAGAAATACTTTGTGGATGTACTGTGGTGATAGTAAGAAGTAATTTGTTGTTGTATGGCGGTCATGCTAGGGTGATTCTCGGCTGTTCTTTGTGGTTGGCATTTGGAAGTCAGGGCTTCTGGAGACTTTATGAATAATTTTCAAAGGATACTCAGTAGAGCGACAGTGCATTCAGAGTAAATGGAAATGGCATTCACAGTGTATCGATGAAGGCTGCTTAGATTTAATTAGATTCATTGGACTTTGAGGGGTAAATGGTGTCATGAGGAGAGAACATGAAGAGACACCTAGTGGAGTTCTGATTAGGAACAATTCATTTACAAGCTGTGCAGCTGGCATGAGGATGCCGGTCTCCCTCAGATAGATCCAAGGTAAATGACTGTGCTTTGCGCAGCACTGGAAACTGGCCCCTCCAAATAAGTCACCTGTGTGTTTATTTTGCTGTGCACTGAGCTGTTATTCAAAACTTTCACTCATTTATGCATCTAAGTCATTTCCCTATAAATAATTCATGTTAAACACATTGTTTAAAGGTACCCCAGTAGGGATCTCCTGGGGTTTAAAGCAGCCTTAAGCCTTCAAGTGACAGGAAACATAACCCACTGAAATAAAAGAAAATATTTTCCTGTGCTAAATGTGAGCTGTTAAGTGCTAAATGTTAATTGCTTACTAATCAACCCGATGGATTTTTATGATTGTACTATTTAAACATTTCCTTAGCTTTAAAGACTTGCCTTTGTAATCCTCAGCTGTAGCTGAGTGGAAGATCCTCCAAAATGACTCCCTAAACTTAACTGAACCTATAAAATACGTCCATCCCACCCCCACCTCCCATTTCCAGCCGAAGGGCAGCCAGGCCGGTAAAGTGTGTGAAACCCCACTGGAGTTTCTGAGTCAGATCTTTGGTAAGAGTTTCAGTCATAGCTGTGAACTTCAGAAAATCCTCCACATACAAGAGGATCCTCTACAATCCTCTAGATGCGACCGTGCATGGCCAGTAAATTAAAAATGTTTAAATAATTGCAAAATTAAAAATGTAGTCCATATCTATGAAGCTTGTTTTCAATCAGTTGAGGGTTGGGGGAGGAAACAGAGAGGTAGGCGTGCAGATGTATTCTTGATCCAGTAACGTAGGCTCGCTCATCTGAAAACAAACTGAAAACAAAACAAAGGGAAAAGAACGCCTAGTTGTTGGTTGTTAAAATGCATCTGAAACCAATAACAAAAATAGAAATATTAACTTTTAAAAGCATTTTCTTATGTAAATATCTTTGATAGGAGTTGAGGGTTGGGGGCTGGAGTGCCATCAGCTGGACACCTAGGCTAACTTTGTTGGACTTGCGGACTTTTGGACTTGTGAACCCACTCTCGGAACGAAAGTGGTTCGTATCACAGGGACTTTCTGTACTACAGTGCTATGAGCCTCAATCCCACAATGCAATGTGAAGGTGATAGGAAAAGTCAGTGAGATGGGAAATGCCAGGCGTTCCCCCGATTTGGGGCCCCTGGCTGAGGCTGTGTGCGCACCCGTGTGTTCACACAGAGCGTGGAGCACCGCGTGCTCTCCAGGGACCCGTCCGCCGACCTGGAGAGCAAGCAGTCGGACTCGGGCCTGTCCTCCCTCATCGCCCCGTCCTCCTCCTCCGCCCAGCCTGCCTGCTTTGAGGTGGGCTCGCCCTCCAGCACTCTGTCCAACTACGACTCCTGCGCTTCCAGCCAATCCAGCAATGACGAGAAGAAGAGCGGGGGGCAGCCGACGAGTGGCCCCAATGGTCAGTGACACGCACACGCGCAGTTCATATATGCCTTTCATTGTGGGGACTCTCCATTTATTTCCATGAGCATGACCCTAATCCTAACAATGACAACCTTAACCCCCACCCAGCCCTAATCTTAACCATAAGTAACCAAACAAAATACAAGACTTTTGTCTATTTTACTTTTTTAGTTGCATTCACAGAATTTTATACAATTTTTAAAAAACAGGTTCAGGTCCTCACGATGTGGTAAATAAAACAGTCTCACACATGCGTGGTCAGGGATCTGCTGAGGTCCTGCCATTAGTACGGTAAACTCATTCCAGCCCCATTTTAACTAAACCAAACATTTTTGGATGGTTCTGAGTTTTAAGCTTGTTAGGAAGGAGGGGTTACATGACTTTAAAGTGGACAGTTATTTCTTGAAAGTCGAGTCGACGCCTATTAATCGCTGATGATGTCTTTAATAAAACCACAGGAGAAGGGATTGCTTTGCGACAAGCGACAATCTGTATTTGCGAAACTTAAAGCATATGCTGACAACAGACAGGCAGGCAGGCAGACAGACAGACAGACAGACAGACAGGCGGACAGGCAGGCAGAAAGACAGACAGACAGACAGGCAGGCGGACAGGCAGACAGACAGACAGACAGACAGGCAGGCAGACAGACAGACAGGCGGACAGGCAGGCAGAAAGACAGACAGACAGGCAGGCGGACAGGCAGACAGACAGACAGACAGACAGACAGGCAGGCAGGCAGACAGACAGACAGGCAG
>JAODLD010000136.1:23758022-23769529 GCA_026781065.1 Mormyrops boulengeri | reverse complement strand
AGGCAGAAAGACAGACAGACACACAGGCAGACGCAGGCAGGCAGACAGGCAGGCAGACAGACAGACAGGCAGGCAGACAGACAGACAGACAGACAGGCGGACAGACAGACAGACAGACAGACAGGCGGACACAGGCAGACAGACAGACAGACAGACAGGCAGGCAGAAAGACAGACAGACAGGCAGACAGACAGACAGACAGACAGGCAGACAGACAGACAGACAGACAGGCGGACAGACAGACAGACAGACAGACAGATATCTTTGACATGGAACTGAAACAAGGAGAAACAGCAATAAGGTGCAACTCAGCAGCAACAATTTATGTAACAATAACACTTGTTGGCTGCAATTTCCATTTAAGTGCGAAAGAAATAAGTAAGACTGATATGTCGGCATAACACTTGGGGAGGAAAACAAAACTCATGCAAGATCCAGCCAGTAAACCCTGGTCCTTGCTGTTGTAAGATGCTTTCCCACCTAAGTTCAGGAATCAGGTTCCTGGTTCCGAGTTCCTGTTGCTGTCTTGACCTGTAGTTCTTGGTTACTTTTGTGTGTCGCATTCCCACCGCACAACAGGAACTCTGTGCAGATAATTTCATATGAAACTACACCGTAAACCCAAAACAGTGTAGGTTAACCATGTGGTTGTGTTAATGATTTGTTAGTTATTGGGGGATCGGTCGCGATCAAAACGGGACACATTTATACGACCCGTAACATGTTTATAACTTATGTTATAGTGGCCAGCAAATTGATTGTTCATTTTCCATGGAATAAAAAATGAAGTTATGTTATTCCAGCACTGAAGATTTAATTTTCCAAGGCTGAAATATGGAGACACGAGTAAGAAGGTATTCATTAATGCACTGAATGTAACTGAGGTGCAAACATAATTCCACCTGCTTAATCTTTGCCCCACTAGTTCAATCTGTTTTCCCCGCACGTCCGTGTAACTAGTATTTTTTGAGGCGTCCATGTTGCTAGTGTCATAATCACAAGTGTCTTCGCAGAGCAGTAAAGTCGACTTGATGAGTAGTCAACTAGTGTGTGCAACCCCTATTAAGAAGCAGAATTTACTGGTTGGGGGGACTCCCCATGCTGAAGCACAGAGGACACATTGTAATTTCGGGGTGTCCATAAAAGATGCCAGTTTAACGTTCTGGCTGCCATGTCACAATTAGGCCACTGCATAATTCGAGCGGGCTTCATGTGCACAGACTGACAGTCCGGGTTGGACAGGGTCAGAACTCCATTAGACTGGAGCCCCCCCCCCCCATCTGATCCAAAGTGGGTCAGATTCGGAAGGAATAAAGCAAAGACTGTGTGCATATGGAGGCTGTATCTATCCTAAGCTCAATTACTCTTTGTTACTGCTTTGTTGCAGCGAGAAGTAGCAACAGGAAACAAAATATTAGCATTGTTGGGCAGTTAATGTACCATGTGCCTGCATTTGAGGGCAGAATAATGGGGACTGTTCAGACTGAGTCTTGGGATAAATTTCAGCTTAGTTTTGGCTCAAGGCCAGGTTTGCTGTGGCACTAGTGCTGCCATCTACTGGTGACTTGTAAAATGACAGAGAGCATCTATGTAATTCTGCAAAATGTTTGACCTTTGACCTTTAATGTGTGTAGTGTATATATTTAATCACTGAATTATTTGTATCCAATGATCGGGAAAGCCACTGAGTTAAAGGAAAGTCTTCTTCATGTCACTGTGAGGAACGGGAGTCCCATTTATGAACTGACCCCTTCATCTGCTGGAAAAAGGTTTCTCAGATTCAGCTGTCACAGACACGCAGACCTGCACGGACGTGTCGAATTCGGACGCAGGGGCACAGAAGAGCGGGGCCTATGGGCACATGCCCGATCCTGTCCCGCCCCCGCCACCAGCATACCCTCCCCCGCCCCCCCCAGGTCCCCTTAGCCCCGCCCCCCAAGCTACCGGCAATCAGCCCCCTGCTGAAATCTACGTAAAGGTGAAGAAAAATCTACGTCATGTGGAGAGTGAAACTGTTGTGAGAGAGGTGAGTTTTCACTGTCAGAAATGTTTCGTTACTCTAAGAAATGTACCTTTTGTAGAGTGTATAGTTATATATTTGACCAGGGTCTGTCTCTGCTGTCTGCAAGCTTACAGATGTACGTCTAGACGTCTTTAAAGCTCCTGTCCCACAGAGTGTTCCAGAACAGGCAAAGATATTTGTTTCAGTTTTAACTGGTGTTTATCAGCAGAGTTTTATGGTTAATTAAACATTTAATAAATAGCCAGAAGGACATTTAGTCCTAAGATAAGGTGACAGCAGCTGTGAAATCAGGCCCTATTCTCTAGGGACAGCTGAACGTTTGTCTTTATTAGGGAGGCACTGAGGGCAGTGTGAGGTGGATCCTGTATGAGCTGGTGTCACAGCACTGCCAGGCTTTCAGAGGTGCAGAAACTGACAAAGCAGCTGTCTCGCCTAACCCTGAGACAATGTTACGGAAAAATTAAACACAATGTTTCTTGTCAGGGGCATAGTTAGAGATGAATGGATAGGGGGGTTGAATCTTTACTGGGGGGGGGGGCATGGCAAACATATATAATATAAAAAGCTGTTCATGATTTTAGCCAATAAATACACATTTATTTGTGCGGGCTAAAAATATTTAGTGCCCATCTCAGCAATTCAGCTGGCAAAATATCTTGTGTCTTCTTGTTGTTCTGTCCAGCAATGTGTGAGATTTTCTTACAGCCCATAAAACTGCATGTGGGTGCAGACAAGCCTCCATCATGCTGTAAAATGAAAGACGAGTGGCCAGACCCACTTGAGAGGCCCTAAGGGATTGGACCTCAGTACATATTAGCTTATGTGGAAGAATTGATTTCACCTGGCAGCAAACAAAAACGGCTGAATGACCGTTAAATGTCTGATTGTTGTTGCTCCCCACCCTGTCTGACAGCACTGTCAGCCGTCTTGGTTGCCTGCTGTGAGGAGTAACACACAGCACACAGTACAAACCATTTCCTCACGCGCAGATATCTCCTGTTTGATGGGCAACGATGTAACAAATCCTGTGCGAGGAGCTGGCTGGGCTGCCATGGAGACGGTGAGGTCAGCTTAGTGTGATGTGACAGGTGTAGTTTATTGATGAAGCGTCCGGGTAAAACGAGAGGCCGGGTAGTTCGAGGCAGGTGTTGGGGGATGTGAGCAGTCAGGCATTGAACTTTTGCATGAGCTCTGGGCGTCAAAACTACAGTCGAAAGACTTTTAACTCCAACATCTTTGTGTCATTGAGTTTTTTGATGTATTGGGAATACAAAGGAAGGAGGATGTAGGGTGTCACAGTCAGTAAAGGAACCAGCAGGGAGTGTTCAGAGGTGAGTTGATATGCTTGTGTGAAATATGTTTTATTTTGATTTTTTTTTTCAAATGACTTACAAGCTCTTGACTGACAAACCACGTTCTAAAGTAACCTATAGTTTGGGGGATCTCTCCTGCACCACTGGCTCTTTTGAGCAGCATGTACCGTGTCACTTGGGTGGGATATAATGTGTTAATGTGGATGTATTTGCCAGTGACACCCTTGGATTGTTCTGGACATGCACTCAATCATGTCCAGCAGTAGGGGTTTATTGTCATGACACATCGATTGACATTGAGACATGTGAAGCTGTGTTTGTGTATATAAATGATGATGAATATAAATTGTACTGGAGTATGACAGCTTCGATTATGTGGTCCTGGATGATTGTCTTCAGACGTTCTGCAGAGTTCTAGAACATTCTGCAGTTTGGAATCCATGGTGGTGCTGTTTGGGAGCTAAATGCTGCTGTGTCAGGAAGCTGGCTCGGGATCGTCTTCATCTCGCTGTCAGATCTCTCTCTCCCCCTCCCTGTTCATGCTGCTCGTCCTGCATGATCTCCTTGATTCCGCTCGACTCTGAGCTGCTGTCACGCTGTAGCCGCCACTAAGGGTTCTCCATGTTCCTGCTCAGCTTCTGTCCCATGCTATCATGCATTCAGCCATTGCAGGAACTTGTGAAATTTGGTGCATTTTAATTGTTGACACTATACGGAACCTGTTAGGCTGACCATACAAACCATATGGAAATGTATGGCTCATTTAATCATGAGGATTTAAAAAAGTGATCCAGGCAGTCCTGGAGTGTCCAGCCTCCCTCAGGGTTGCTTTCACTCCCCATCTTGGGGTCATTTACACCCCCATTTTTCTTATTAACCCCTTGTTCACTAAAATCCTGCAACCCAAAAATTTGTTTTGGTTACTCGATTTGTGGCTATAGGTTGGCCTAACCCATGTGCTACGGCATATTCAAAATCACGGCACGCATCAGAAATTGAATGTTCACAATCACGGCACACATCACTAGTTGAACGTTCACTATCACAGCACGCATCACAAACTGAATGTTAACAATCACGACACGCATCACTAATTCAATGTTCACAATCACGGCACGCATCATTAATAGAATTTTCCTCCATTTATGATTCATTATCAATAATGGCTCTCTGCACATATCTCAGAAAAATGCATTACACCAGGGGTGGGCAAATTTACCCAGAAAGGGCCGCTGTGTGTGCAGGTTTTTGCTGCAACTCCCTAATTAAATTACTAATTAGAGGACTGATTTGCTGAAGAGTCCTCACACCTGGGTTTGAACAGCTGAGCTACACAAAAACCTGCACACACACCAGCCCTTTACCATTAAAATTGTATATTTTAACAGGTTAGTTATATCATTAAAATATTACTGCGCAGTAAAGGTCTTTTCAGTCTGCAATCAGTGTGTTGACAACCTCTTAATGGTTGGATTTAATCTAAATGAAACAAAAGAGCAGATCTGTGTAATCATATGACTTGTGTCAATGTGTATCCATAGCGCACAGGCTTTTGAACAATCATGCGTCGTTCATAAGCACATTGGTCATAGAGAAATGTTATAGTGCTGCCTGTAATCATTTAGCCAGAGTCATTCTATAAATCAAAATACAGACAAAAAAGGAAGCAACATCGGTGACCCCAATGGATCTATGTCACATCGGATGCCAGGCTGTCCGTCATTGTGGTAACAAGGACCCGCTGTGCCCGTTTCTGGTTTTTTTGAAGCAGCTGACCGCAGCAGAGTCCCCAGGCAGCTTCCGGCGGACAGACTCAACCCGAAAGTCACGCAGCTTCAGCAAGCAGCCCAGCACCGCCGACTACTACAAGGCCCTAGGAGCCGAGGGCACGGGGGGGCCACCCGAGAGAGCCATGCTGCCCAGCCAGGAGGTAACAGCCAGTGTCTGGCACCAACCACTTTGTATTCAAACCCAGTATTTATGATGTGTTTCAGTGCAGCCTTTGGAAGATGAAATCTCAGTTCCCAGCCTTCCTTCACGCCATCTGGAACCTATGTTTGGCCATTTCCTCCCAGGATTCCCTGCTGCCGGGGGAGCTGGCTGACGGACTGAAAAATGGAGCCGTGGTGGGACAGGCACCCCCACCGCCGGCTCCACCCCCTCCACCCCTCCCTCAGGCCCATACCCAGCCTGCTCCCACACCCCCTCCTCCTCCTCCGTTGCCCTCAGAAGCTCCACTCCCCAAGTACAGCTCCAGCCAACGGCGGCCGTCATCCTCCGCTGGAAGTGAGTGCACGGTCTCTGTCTCGCTGCAGATGTGGCCTGGCTGCTGGTTCTGGTGACCAGCTGGGCATATTTACCGGAAAATTGTGTATCGCTAGTATAGCTCAGGGACCGTTCTGGCCGGCTAGAAATGCAACAGAGCATGGCTGAAGAATCGCCGGAGTGTAGCCAGGCCCCATATCGCAGCACTGCCACCCATCAAAGACCCATGCAGACTCACAGAGCAAAGGTCTGCTGTTTCTCAGCAGTGCCCTGCACACACAGGCAAAAAATGTCAGAGAGAGCTGTCTTGGTATCAGAGGAGTGAGGTCAGCTTGGAGCCATTGAACCCCCCCCCCACTCTAAAGCTGATTACAAATTAATGCCAGGACTTTGGTTACCTTGTGAACCTCTGTGGTCCTTCCCTTGGCTGTTGTCTTCACGACACTTCTCTATACTCTAGCTGTGTAGATCACGTTGCCCCTGTAATCATACCTTATCCAGAATCGCACTCAGGGGTCTTGCATTTCATTACCTAATGAGGATCTTCTTTTCCTTTGGGCTCTACCTGTTCATTAGCCCGTGATACTGTCCAGAATTTTCTCTGATCAATTCCTTTTCCATTTTCCCATCATTCCTTTCCCACCTTCTGCTGGATCTGTGCCACGTGGCAGTAATCAGCCGTTTGAGGCAGGATGAGATTGTTGGTCTTTCTGTCTTAATCTTCACCTGATTTAAGCAGAAGTGCCGGCGTCCCTAGAAATGACACCGCAAATCGGAATATTAAAGTTGTTTGTTGCAAGATATGATTTAACTGCCCAGTGAAAATTTGAGTGAAGTGTGAAATAAAACAGAAGCAGTTTGCAAGTGGAGCAAAGCAGAAAAGTAGGAGATGAAAACCATGAAAACCTTCTTCTTGTCTCATCTCTTGGTACTTAATGGTAAGTTAGAAGTTCTGTGACATTGCCGCTTTGGCCTTATCATTTCCGCGTCTTGTCCACAGGCACAAAGTCTTTTAACATGATGTCCCCCAATGGAGACAACTCGGAGCTGCTGGCAGAGATCAAGGCTGGCAAGAGCCTGAAGCCAACACCTCAGAGTAAAGGATACTCCAACGTTTATACCAACAGGCCCGAGGAGAGCAGTGTAAGCCATCGGCTGAGTATTCCTAAGTAGAGGTCATGACTCATATGTACCACCCCTGCTGCCCATATCACATGGTATATCACATGGTATAATCACATGGTCTGTCACAGCCAATGATGTGTGCTAAATGCTGCTGGTTGTCTACCAGACTTATAGGCCTCACCAGTCTATCCACCCACTACTTTAGGACACTTAAATGTGAAATCTGCATTGCAGGGTGGGGCTCCTGCTTCTCAGCCTCCGGCCTCACTTGCTGCATCATCCCAGCTTCCCACCACAGCTGATGCGTCGTCCCTGGCTCCCACCATCCCAACCCCAGGCAGTCCACCGGCCTCCGACCCCCCAGTGAACGCCGTCAGCTATGAGCAGGTGCCTCCCTTAGTGAATGGCCACGCAAGGCCCACCCCTGCGCAGAAAGCTCCACTGGTGGATGTGGAGACCCTGGTGCCCACCCATGATGAGCAAGGCAGGGCTATCCCAGAGTGGAAGAGGCAGGTGATGGTACGCAAGCTCCAGGTCAAGATGCAAGAGGATGAGGAGCTAAGGCGCAAGGTAGGTCTGGGTAGATGACACATAAGGCTACCTGGGATGTGAGTTTAGCAGGGAAGCATGGTTACCTGGGATGTGAAATCAGGTGGGATGTGAGGTGAACAGAAAAGCAAGGTTACCTGGAATGTGAGGTGAGTTGGGATGTGAGATTAGCTGAAATGCCAGGTTAACTGGGAGTGGTTAACCAACATGAAGGGGACTTTGTGGACACAGCCAAGTTTTGCATGCATGTTGACATTGGCGTGCTGTGTACTGCATGACCTGTGTGTGTTTTAACCTGGCTTTCGCATCACAACCTGCTGTGCTGGGCAGCAGGACCAGAATCTGTTATTCTGTAGTCCTGAAGGTTCAGTTGCCTCCCACAAGGGTTATAACAGTTCTACTGTAGCTCTATAAGAAGACCCACTCACTGTATGAGATTCAGATCTATTACAGAGCACTCTGTAGCTAAATGCAACCAAATGGAGACCAGTCCTTTTCCATAATTATTGCAAATCTAAATGCACCGTGTTATGAACAGGATAAAGAGCTGTAGCACTGGCATATGGAGACTTTGGCGGCCCAAAACTGGATGGGATGGCAGTAGCTTTGTTGCTATAGCTAAAGTAACTTGAAGTTGAAATTAGCCATGGTTCCTTTGCTAGAAAGGTAATGTTACCAAAGGCAAGTGAGCTCTCTGATTTTGATGACATATGATTGAAATGGAACATTAAAGTGTACACATTAATTTTGTAAATAAAAGACATAGCATCAGAGAGCTGGTTAACATCACTCTGCGGCTGGTGAACTGCTCAGCCAGACACAGAAGGTGCTTATAGGTAGACCTTCAGATATTTTGTGTTCTTTACTTTGTGTTTTGGGGTGCGCTTGATGCATGTTTTGTGATGCGGTGAAGGTGGTGCTGTGGTGCTATGGATGCTAACCACAGCTGTGCATGTCCCAGGCGAGCTGCTCAGCACGTCCACATCTTAAACCCAGGGATGCCGTGGGGATCCCTGAGTTTTAGGGTGGAGTGTTGGAGCTCCAAGCTCCTGCATGCTGATTCAGTGGTGTAATGCAAACACGCACAAGGCATAAACCTATTACGTTACTTGTGATTCAATGGTGGACCAGTGAAGGGATGAATCTCAGAACTCCTACTTCTCCTTTGCTGCAAGCTATCCTTCCATCTTTCCATCATCTTTGAAGGCCATGGTATTACACTACTAAAATCATGTAAATTGGGGTGTTTGCTGTGAATGGACAGTACCCAAGGACTGGAAAGAACCCTAGCCCCTATTTGATTTCCAATCCAGTTTGCCTCCAGAGGGTACTACGAGCCCCAGGACTGGCACTACTCCCATGCCCACAACGCCATCCTTGGCCCATTCGGGGAGCTCATGACTGAGGACGATCTCATCCGCATTGAGCGGCAGATCGAGAACCTGCAGGTCATGCACAAGGTGCAAGAGGTGGAGACGGAGTTGGAGCAGCTGGAGCAAGAGTTGCAGCAGCTCCTACCAGTATCTGCGGCACTGAACCACGAGCACTTCTCCGTCAACCCTAAGCAGGTCCATGGGCAGGCCGAGGACCTCCCAGCATGGTGCAGCAAGATCTCCACCTTGCTGAAGAGTATGGCCATCCTCCTGGCCACTCTTGGGGGCAAGGAGATAGACATCCTGGATATAGTCTCTCCGATATACGCTCAAGTGGAGAACAAGACTGTAACAAGCAGCTCAGCTGGTCCCACGCAGCCTTCTGCTTCCGTAAACATTGGAAGGTCACAGTCGTTTTCCACCCGGGAAGAGGTTGAGAAGGAGATAAAACAGTGTGGCGTGTCGGTAAAGAACCTGAAGGCCAACTATGAGGTTCACAGCCGGCCTGAGTCCACAGAGAGCATGGGCAGGGTATACAAGCGTAAACGGTCTCTGCCTGTGGGGAGTGAGTCCATGAGCTACAGATCAGAGCCCATTTTAGAGGAGGACTATGTCTGCCCAGAGGACATACAGTGGCACTCTGAGATCCAGGCTTCACCACTTGACGTGACTGAACTGGTGGATGAACCCATCATAACGCCATCTTGTGCTTCTCTGACCTACGCTCCTGAGCACCTCTCCCAGCCTGACCTAAATCAGTACCCTTCACCCATGTCCCCAGACCTGTTGCTGGGCCATGACCAACAGACCCGCAGCCTAGAGGTACAAACGGACTTGAGCTACGTGCAAGAGTACATAGATATGAGGAAGGAGAGAATAGTGTTTTTGTTCCTGGAGCACTGGCGGAAGTACACCTTTACTGATTCTGTCAGGCCCAAATACACCAGGAGACGAGGAAGCAGTCATCAGCGGTCCTCGTACTGCCTTAGCGATGCGGAGGTGGATAGCAGCGAGCAGAATGAAGATGACCGACTCATCTACCTCATGAAACAGAGGCAGGTGGTGGGCAATTTGATCGACCACTGGAGGACCATCATCAGTCAGGTTCCTACTAGGCAGCTACGACGGCTCAGCCGAGCCCAGATGATCTACTGGCCAGAACACTTCCTCCCGCACATCAATGGGGCTCCGGTCTCTTATGACAGCCTGACTCTCGACCTCTTCATGCTTGGGTATTTCCAGCTCCTTGAGATGAGCATGTCTCGCTCGGAGCGCAAGTTCCGTCACCTACTCTGCTTCGAGATGTTCGACCACCTGGGCAGCCACAGCTGGGAGCTGATCCGGAGGTTCCACCATGAGGTCATGGAGGACATAGAGTCTGGTAAAAGGAAATGGTCTGATGGCTTTCAGGACATAAAGCAGAAGTACTTTGGGGATTCTGTGGAGGTGGTGGAAGCGGTCAGTCCATCTCATGTCGAGAAACCGGACCCGCAATTTTCTGAGGTCCCACCTGAGCCAAAGTCTGACCCAGGTCCACCTGTGGTGCATGAGAAGGCAGCACCTCTATCTGGAATCCATGAGGATTCTCTTCAGGTGATCTCTGAGCTAGGGGAGTTCAGCAATGAGGAGATTTGCAGATACATAGACCGCAGCTTCTCCTTCTGGAAGGAGAAGGAGGCAGAACTATTTGACATTTGACCCTTGCCATATAGCAAGTGACCTAAGATTACAAGCTCAGGCAAAGACAAGGAAAGATGGAACTCCAGTGAGCTGAGATATGTCTCTTATGGGCTCTTGCTCAGCAATGAATAGAAAGATAACATGAACAAACTCCTTTAGTTGAGTTATTTTGCGAAGCACAGCCCTTGTTGACCTTCGTGGGGCGTTAGGGCACTGTGTGTGTAATCACATTGTAATTCCAGGAGAATACGAGCAGCGACAAGTCAACTGAAGAATACGGATGTGTAGCACTGAGGAACTCAACTGGCATTACTGTCATGAGTTTGTTTTCTGCATAGCTATGAAACATTTTTGTAGTTTATTGACTAAAAGAGGTTAAAACTAAGGAATCTATCTTACTCAGTTTATGGGTTACTGAAATGTTTGAAGTATGTCAGGAATTATAGTGAAATAATTTGTTTTTGTTAATTCCAGATATGTTTGGTACAAACTATGGCAACCATGTTGATTCATTTGGGTGCAGAATATTACATACGTATTACAAACATTCTACACCACACGTGGTCAAGTCAACAAGGATCGCTTAGCCTTTGGCTTGATAATAATAATCATGGACTAGGAATGTTTATTGTTTCTCTTGCAATCAAGACTTTGAGTGGTGTCATCTCCCCACTGGTGCTGACTGGCCACACTGGCCTCCCCCAGTTCCCTGCCCCTGACACAAATCCTCTACGTGTGAATGAAGCATAGAGACTCAGAGGCAGTTTGCATCCGAAGCCTTTTTGTTTTCCGTCAGTCCAGACAAGGAGACATGGTAAAGTGACATTTTAACCAAGTCATAGGTGTGGTTGGTGTGTTACTGCAAAATTATGTATGTTCTACAAAATGAGCAATTCATTACACAGTGTTTAAACAGATTTAGAGCTGTGCAGAGGACAAATGGTAATTAACATAGGAGTTAACCCCTCAGTGCCTAGTAATTGCTCAGTTGACTGACATTCCGTAAAGGCCAACTACTTGCAATTAGAAAGTAGAGTGTTTTCTGTCTGTTGCCGCTGGGCGTTTTATTTTTTCCCAGTGATCTTCAGTTACTAGCATTCATCTTCTAACCACTTATCCAAGTCAGGTCGGGGGGGGGGGGGGGGGGGGGGGAATCCGGGTTGGAGGCGCCCCCGGGCA
>JAODLD010000136.1:23738101-23749062 GCA_026781065.1 Mormyrops boulengeri | reverse complement strand
TGGAAAGTAATCGAAATAATCGACCTGGAAAAATTTGATCGATTATAGGTTCTGAATGTCGATTTCGATTACTTTTCAATTAATCACCCAGCCCTATGGGATGGTGTCCCCCAAGGTTCCACACCGAGTCCAGACAGCATCACCTAAGCACTGATATCCAGCTGTATACTATCAGATGGTGGTGCGGCTTGGCCTGGTCAAGCTTTTGGCCGTGCTAGTAAGCCGCACAGTTACCGGCTGGGTATGGCTTGCATACTTTATGGTGGAAAAAACGGCCATTTCGCGGTACGGGTCGGGTACGGCTCGGTTCTTGGTGGCAATGGAAAAGCTCCATATGTGGCATTGGTGTTCTTGAATCCAGCAACCATCTCGGTAGTGAAAAGGGCCACTGCATTTGTCAAATAAGCTGAATAATTTACCATTATTGACTTGGTCAGGCTGTGGCCAGCTGGACACAGTTGAAGACCAGTGATCTACTCTAGTCTAACTTCTCCATCATCTTTGGATTATTTCACTAGGTGCCACACCCATTGCCTGAGTTAAATTACTATTCAGGAAATAGTTCTGGTTAAAATTCCAGAATACATTTGGTGTTATTCCTTGGAGATTGTAGTTCACTCTGTATAGTATGGGATTAGGCAGCTAGAAATTGGAAATGGGCCCAAGTTAGATTTAATAAGTCACAATGTTTTATTTTCCTACCAAATGAATATGCAAAAAATTCACGTCATTATGTTGAACAGTTTTCACTTTCATTTCCCCGGTAGGTTTTGCTATAATTCCCCTGAAATACTTTATCAAACTTTATTTTGGTACCTAGTTTGGTGGATTTTTTGCAGGTTTGTATGAGTAAATTGAAGTTGAGTCTGACCAATAGAATGTGGAAAGATCAATGCGTTTAAATGCATGATTTCAATGCAGTCTTTGAAAAAAATAATGACAAGGCATAGATTGGCAAAAAGAGTAAGAAATATCCTTTATTTTTGTGAAAAATTTCTGGACAAAGAAGTTTAATCTGAAGCTTCTTGGGACAGTTATTACCTTTTTCTCAAGTCAATATGCTTACCTGCTAGTACATATTGGGAATGAATAGACTCTAAATTACTATTTTATAGGAATGTCTTTGCAGTTATATAGTAAGTTACACAATTCCTTTATGTTGACGTTTATGAATCATACTGGAATTGGGCGGATAGGGTTTGACACATTGGGACTCAAAGGCTAGAGGCCTCTCTTTTCACTATTGAGTAATCTGGCCCAGTCGGGCTTTGGTCATGTCTTTTGTTGCGGTCTTGAATACGAAACGCCTTCTATCCGTTTTCAATGTCGCTTGGTGCTACATGTAGCTGACGTGCGTTAGGCAGTAGCCCCCGCGCTGCCCTCCATCTCAGGTCCCCGAGATGCATGTAACCCAAGTGCCAGCAGTCATCCTGGGCAAATGAGAGGCCAAGAAGGGGAGACAGGAACCTGAAAACAGATCTGTCTGAAAAGGCAAGAGAAACAGGGAGAACCTGTTCTCAGATACCAAGAAGCTGAACTGATTCAGATTGGGTGGGTAATCTGTCAGGTTATTCAGTGCATAAGGCAGTGTGGACTGTTACTACCAATGAGCAAATGCCTAGAGGGGGCACAGAAGGAGACTGAAGGGAAGATGGGATACAGAGGGAAAGAGGGGAATACTTACTGTGGCCTGGCTGCTCTGTCCTAAACTATACAAGTGATGAAATCCAAACTGTGGTGGTAAAATAGGATGTGTGTCTTTTAGGTGAAAGAAACTGGTATTCTCCTGAATATATCGGCATCAGGGAGGAAGCGACAGGAGGTGAGTGGGGGAACGTTTACCTTTTCTGTTAAACTGCAATAATGGTGAAAAATGACCAAAATTGGTTAGCACTGTCAGCTTACACCCCGAGAATTGCGGGTTTGATTTCTTTACCCCATGTCTCGTCCATGTCCTACCCATGCACAGGACATCTCTCACTTTCTAAAAGCATGTGACTGGATGAACTGCTCTCTCTAAATTACCCCTAGTGTCTGTTTGCCCTGAAACAGTCTGGCATCCTGTACAGGGTGTCACTTGCTTTGTGCCCTGCTCTCCTTGGCATTGTCTCCAATCTGGAGAAGCGGTTACGGAAGATGTTAGGATGATCGGAGTTCATTGTTTGGCACTCTCTGTGACAGCCCTCTGACACACTGATGTGTTGACAGGCCATATTTGAAATCATCACATCCGAATACTCATACCTGCACAGCCTGAACATCCTGGTACGTCACTTCAGGGCCAGCAAGGAGCTGCACGACACCATGACAGCGACAGAGCATCACCATCTCTTTTCGAACATCTTAGACGTCCAGGCTGCCAGTAACCGGTGAGTGGTGAGGCTGGGGCATTCGGGAACATGGTTCTGTAGGAAAGAATGGGGAAGGACCGTTTTTTGAAGGTCCAGGTTTTAGATGTTCTTATTGATTCTTCTTCATGAGGTTCTTGTTGAGGTTCATTCTACAAATGTCTACGGTGTGACGATATCGAAGGTTTCATTTTTCTGCTGAAACTTTATTAAATGTAGCATGATTATCCCTTTAGGAAGAAACTGCTGTAATAGACAGATGCAGGCAAAAACACGTAGACCTGAATCGCTCCTCAGTCTCCTAAAGCCAATGACTTGAATACAGTGTTAGTGTATGGAGGTGAAGGGGTGTATGAAACCTTGGAGCTCAGTCCTGTCAGAGAGTCAGGTAACATGCAATGATGGGTCACAACATGCCTGTCAGACTGGTTTTGCAGGCAGACTCTGGGGTAAGGGGGGCGGGGGGGGTCATTTTAGAAATCTCCCCCCACTTTATGGTCCTGCGTGTGGCAGCCTGTTGGGCTTCCCTGCCATCCGAGGCCAGATTTCTCCTGATCTGGCAAGGCAGGAGTGTTTTGGCCTGTCAGTCCGTGGAGAAGTCTAGAATGTCATGGACCATGTCCCGAATTATTGAAAGCATTCATTTCATGCCAAGAGACACAGATAAGCAGTGAAGTTGTTGGTGTTGGGATCCTCTCATACCGCCATGACCAGGATCAAGCACTCGTTATATGTGATCCTAATGAGCCTCCAATCCTACAGGGGGAGCTGGTCTTTCTGTTCACTATGAGCACAGTTGTAGCTATGTGAAGCCAAGTGGTTCTCTAATGGATTTGTTTGTGGATAGGGCATTGATGTGGCTCATTAACTGAAGGCACACCCAGCCTCCTCCTCCTCAGTTCGCACTAGATGTCTGTACTAAAAACAGGCCTGGACAGGGCATGTATCACGCCTCAGGGGGTTAATGGGGTTCGGAGAGTGCTCCCCCATACATGACAGACCCTGTCCAATCCCGCACATTTTTCAGGTTTTTTGATGACCTGGAGAGACGGCACCGCGAAAACCCTTTGATCCGTGACATCAGTGACATCATATACGACCACGCAGCGAACCACTTCCAGCCGTACATCAACTACTGTGCCAATGAAATTTTCCAGCAGAGGGCGCTCCAGAAGCTGCTGTAAGTGCCACAGCCTGGGATCAGGCCCGAGCTACAGTTGCCTGCGCAGTTCTCTGCCTGTTTGGACATGAATGATTTCAAGTAACTGTGGATTTACTTTCAGTTTAGGGCCTTTCTGCGCAACACAGAAAGACGGAGGAATTTAGCCCATCCCAGCGTATATATTCCCTTTAAGCATGCAGCACGTTTGCATGTTCTTTTATGAGCCGTTATGGTGACCTCACACCTTCAGGTTCTGGGTGTGATTCATACTGTGGCTCTGTGTATGGATTCACATTCACTCTCTGCACTGCCCCTGTGGTTTATATGGATTTGTGTCGGTTGTGTGGGAGTGTGTTCCTCCCTTGGAACGTAGAAAGTACGTAGTGGTCGTAGAAAATTTGATGCATTTTTTTAGGTAGTATTTCAGGATAATTATTATATATTAAGAAGTATTGCATTGAAAAATAAGATGTATTGTTTTTAAATTACTTTTATTGCGGGAAAACACATAGCACATAATACATAGTAACCATGGTCAAAATAAGTCATGCAGAGAAATACAGGTAAAAAGAAAAAAATCTAAAAAAAAATTTGATAACCATAAAAAGAAAAGGGGGTGGGTGTTAAAGGGTAAAATTCTACAGCTGCTTACAGCAAAAATGAATGTATGGTTAACAAGATTTGGTCTGTATCTGTGTGTCCGTGTATGTACATGTTTGCGTGCGTGTCTGTGTATCTACGCGCTTACGCACACGTCTGTATATCTACGTGTTTGTGTGTGGCCATGCATGTCTATCTGTGTATCTACGTGTTTGTATGTGTGTGGCCATGCATGTCCATCTGTGTATCTATCTACTGTACATGTTTGTGCCTGCCTGTGTTTATTGATGTGTTTGTGTGCGTCTCCATGTGACTGTGCATGCGCCTGTAGGTCCTCCAGTGGCCCTTTTAAGGAGGTGCTGAAGCAGATCGAGATGAAGCCTGAATGTGGAGGACTTCCCATGCTCTCCTTCCTGATCCTGCCCATGCAGAGGGTGACCAGGCTCCCGCTGCTCATGGACGTAAGTCTGCCTCACGCGTTTCCCGGCCCTCTCTGCTGCCCATGCGCACTCTCCGAGACCAGGGCCAGTGCTCGCCTGAATGATGGCACCTTCACTCTCTCTCTCTGCAGACCATCTGGCAGAAAACGCAGAAAGACACGGCTGAGTACTTTGCTGCAGAGTGGGCATTGAAGGCCATCAGCAAGGTATTCTGTTTACAAGTGCTTCCAGTTACACCATAGCTCTGGCAAGAATCAGCCCAGTTTAATCCAGTTCACCGTGATTGACAGAACTGATGATCCTTGGATTGTGCAATTTTGTTTGTATCCATATAGCACTGCTCACTTTCAGTTCATAGTCTGTTCACTGCAATCAATGAGGCAGTGAGTACAGGTATCACCAGTGATCTCACTGGTCCTGCTGTGTTTTCAGCTGGTAAAGAAATGCAACGACGGGGCTCGGACCATGGAGAGGACTGAGCAGATGTACACAATCCAGCGCCAGCTGGACTTTGGCAAGATCAAGGTGCTGACATTCACCAGTGACCCTGGATCTGGGGTTAGGTGTAGCTTCAGTGTGACAGGAGTATGTGCGTGTGTGTCTCTCCATAGCCCTTTCCACTCATCTCCGTGTCCCGCTGGCTGCTGAAGCGGGGCGAGGTGGTCACATGTTCTGAGGACGTCAGCATCTGGAAAGCCTTCAGCACAAAGAGCTACTACCTCTTGCTGTTCAATGATGTGCTTATCATCACCAGGAAGAAGAGGTGGGAGTTGCTGGCTGTGTCTGCGGGGGACCTGGTGGTCACATTTTCTTTTGTATAGTACCTGGATAGCCTGAGCAGTATATACCTATGAACCAAAACATTATGACCACCCCCACATTAAGTGGTTAGTGTTGAGCCGTTCATAAAAATGATGCAGGTCAAGGTCTGGGATATATCAGATGGTAAGGTAGCATTCAGTACTCATAGCTGACATGTTGAATGCAGAAGAAATGGACAGGGATAAAGATCTGAGGGAGTCTGACAACGGTCAAATCATTATGGTCAGACGACTGCGCCGACTCCAAAACGGCAAGGCTTGTTTTGTGCTCAGAGTCGGCCTTGGTGAGTTCCTATTGAGAGTAATCTGAGAAAGGAAAAACCACTATCCATCAACAGGGTGTTGGGCGGCCAAGACTCATCTATGTAGGATGTGAACGAAGGTTGTCCCATCTAGTACAAACCAACAAAAGGGCAACTGTGACGCAGATAATTTTGATGGTCACGGGAGTGCTGTCACAACAAGCCCTGCCTCGTATGGGGCTGCGTAGCTGTGGATCGGATTTGTTGGTCCAATGCCTCTCAGAGATGTTTGACATGTACCCGGCTGTCCAGATGAGACAGAAAATGAGATTCGTCAGACCAAGCGAATTTCTTCCATTGCTCCAAGGTCCATTTCCCACGCTTGCATGCCCATCGTATGTGCCTTCGATGGTCTTGACCACCCCACACGACAGATTGTGGTATTTCCCTGCTCAGACCACTCTCCGATTGACGCTTGACGGGATATCGACATAGTTGGTGTGACAGTGTTTTAACTATAAAAGAATCCAAAGGGGAAATGAAATGTGGTTGTTATATTCACTGAAGCAAATACAGCGGTACCTCGGCTCAAGAACGTAATTCGTTTGAGGACTCAGTTCGCAACCCAAAAAGTTTGTGACCTGAATCCATTTTTCCCATTTAAAATAATGTAAATACAAATAATTCATTCAAATAATACGTTTATGGATGGCGGACCAATACACAACTGAGCGTACGCTTGGCCGCTCGAAAGACCCCAAAACACGGAAAAGAACCACAAAACATCCCCCCCCCCCCAAAGACTAAACGGTAATTTTGAAAATGTGATTTTTTTTTATTATACTGTACATGCGTTGTATGGCGATTAGCTTCTTTGTTTGTACTCTATACAAACAACGTGCCAGTTGCTACTATGTACATGTTCCACAACCGTTCTTGGGCATAATGTGCACTTTGTCTTTCGGTGTGTTCGCAGCCTGAAACACGGTTCGCGAACCAGTGCAAAAAATTTTCGAACGTCTGGTTTGTGACCCGATTTGTTCGTGAACAGGACTGTTCGTGGGTCGAGGTACCACTGTACTAGTGTTCTGCAGTGATATACATGCATGAAGTTGCTTCTGAGGAATCCCTCTCTCTACACACACTCACACGGTTGTGTGCTGTGGAACTTCATCTTCAAATTTGGATCCTAACATACACCTGGAGGTCACGTATCTGTGTGTGCATTCCAAGTCAGTATGACAAGGTCGTTAGGACAAATAGATAATGTACCATGAGCCCCAGAGACTAGATTTCCCCGATGCCATAACCTGTATGTTTTTGTAAAGTCTGCATCTTTTCTGGCTAATCCAGAAGACGATTAAGCCATTGTTTCTTCTGGTGATGGCTGCAATCTTGCTTGATTTATAACCTCGATTGACCTGCTTCGTTTAGAGTAAGCAGAGAGGAGTTTGAGGCCAGATGGGCATGCCAGCTTGAAGCGCTCACCTGCATCTGCCTTGGGTTCCAGTGAGGAGACCTATGTGGTGATGGACTATGCTATGCTGGAGAACCTGGAGGTGGAAGCAGCACAGTGGGAAGGGCAGACCTCAGCTTTGCTGAAGCAGGGTGGCTCCAGCCCCTACCCCCTCAGGATCCTGATGAAGAAGAACAGTGAGGGACGTGAGGAGCAGATGCTGTTAGCTGCGGAGTCTCTGTGAGTTCACCTGCTGTTGAGTTTCCCCATCAGTATAAATGACATCTTGGCTCCCTCTGCTGGTGGCTGTTCTCTAAAAACTGTCAGTAGCAGCGAGACTAAATCACCCTTAAACGCTGGCAAATTGCCGCTGCCAGCTCATATTTGGCCCTTAAATGGCATTTTGTTTCTGTCCTGCTGTCAGGCTGGATCGTGATCGATGGGTGGCTGCTCTGCAACACAACAAAAACACAGACTGTGTGCCAAACAAAGAGGGTGAGTTTAACACTGTCCAGGATACCCTGAGGCAGTCAAGGCCCCACCCACTTAATACGCTTAGTCCTGTTATTACATAAAATGTGTTGATTGGACAGTGGATGACAGACAAATTTCACCGGGGGCTTGTTTAGAGTTTGCATAAGTGTGACTAAACTTTGTTGTAATGTCTCTCCTTATTCCTATAATGAAATCTGGATAATAAAAAAATGTACTTTAATGTACCATTTTAGCATTCTAATGTCATTTGATGTCTGCCAATATAGCTGTGACTATTTAATTGTAGTGACGAGTTGTCAAACATGGCTGTGCTAGTCGAACAAGGAATTAATTCACTGCTTCCTTGCCGATGCCTGGTTAATATTCAGCGACCGTGGTTGTGAATGAGTCACCAAAGAACACGCAGACGACCAGTAAACGCTTTCTGGTTCCAGACCTGCCCCAGTATGAGGTGACGAAGGCTTATCTTCCCAGGGAGTCGGATGAGCTGGGACTACAGCAGGCCGAAGTTGTCGTTGTGCTGCAGGCCCGAGGTGGTAAGAAAGGGTAGCTAAATTCCGGTTTGGGTGGGATCGCGGTGGCAAACTACGCTCCAAGGTAATACCCCAGTTCATCTCTGCCAGACTGGTACCGCGGCGAGAGAATGCGTGATGGTGAGCGAGGCTGGTTCCCAGCCAGCTGTGTCACAGCGATAACCAACCGTGCAGCAGTGGCCAACAACTTACGCCGAATGGAGCGGCTGCGGAAGGAGACCAATGTCTGAAGAGGGCAGGGAAAACGTAACCTCTCTCCCATCCCTCCAGCCTGTTGTTCTCACACTGGTACAGCATTACGCAACTGCATGTTTTTAGCATGCATAAAGCACCTGTAGGCATGAGAGACATGAACGGACTGTGTTTGAATATCCAGGATGTTTTCAAAATAACTCAGAGGGACAATGCTGAGTGCCTAGGGCTGTTCTGAATGCTTTAAACGCTGCTGTAAGAGACAGGAATATTGAGCATGTATACATTAAAACTTCCATCTTTTTAAAGCTCAGGGCCAATAGGGTTGTTTTTAATGGTTTAACCTGGGTGCCTCTGTTGCCCTAAGTACAACATGTAATGCTAGGGTGTCAGGACAGGGGCTACAGAATGAAGTCTTGCAATAAAACAGTTAAACTTTGTATTTGACTTTTATTTGAGCTTGCCTTTTAAAATTCATGTTGTGTACATAAAAACTTTATTTAAAAATGTCAAATTGACCAGATATCAAATAACTGCTTTAAAAACGATTTGGTGTAAAAAGAAAACCAAATTTACAAAAAACGTGTCATTTCCCCCGATAAAATTCATTTGAAGCGGTCATAAAATGGGAAAACGGCTGCATAGGTGAGCAGGCGATAGGTGGTCATCTGGTCGAACATGGCGCAAGCTTTCAGGATCGTCAAGTCAAATCTGGGTCTTATTGCTCATTTCTTTGATGTTTCTTCACGTTGACATGACTGTAAAAGAAAAAGAACCATCAGGACACGATTCCCCTTGTGGCCGCGTCCAACTGTGTCTTAGTGACTTATTTGATGTGTAAATGCCATGGCTCTTTGCATGCGTGATATGGGACACTGCTCAATACCATACAGACCATTCACCAGGATATGGTATGGCTATGTGCCATCATGAAGGCACCAGGACCACATATGCAGACAGCCCAGGGACTGATGCGGCTCCTACCCGGTAGATGGTACAGATGGTACTCCGGTCTTTACTCAGCCCCGCCCTGCTCGGCCTGGGGAGCGGGCGGCTTCTCCGCTGGCATCTCGGCGGCTTTGTTCTCCTTGCCCTCTTGAGGCTTTGTGGTTTGTGGGCGTCTGCGGCGATAGTTGAAGTTGCGCCGGTACCGGCGCTGACCTGGATCCTGGGTCTTAGCTCCGTCGCCCTGGTTCTCCTTGTCCTCCTCGTTGATGCCATCTCGGGGAGGTCTGGGGCGGGTAGCACCCCTGGTCACCACGAGGACCAGAGGGTGCAGTTACCCACAATGTATTCCTGTCCAACTTTATGCGCACCCCCCACAAACAGAACCCTGCATGTAGTTAATGACCCTATTACTCCCAGAGGCACTCAGTTGAAAAGATACTGTAGGCCACCTGATATTTTTCACTAAAACATATTGTCCCAATGGGTCACATACATTTAACAGCCAAACAAAATCAGCTTATTCTCTTTTGGGACAAAGCTCAAAATTTGAATCAGTGAATTTAAAAGGTTTCCACTAATTACGACAGTAGACAAATCTGTTTTGGTGATCAGCAGTGGGGGACGTAACCATGCAATGACTCTCAATCCATTTAACTCTGGATCAAAACTGATTCAACCTACCTAACCATTTCAAACTGATCTTCAGCTGGTGATAGGAATTCCAACAGTCTTCATATCTAGAATCTTTTCCCAGGCAACCAATAAATTATAACCTTGGGCATCTTAAATGCTAATTACCAGTCTTAACTCATCTATATTTTGATACTCTGCATCTACAGTGCTGACAGCTTTGTTACAAGCAGCCAGATAGCAGCAAACATTTACTCAGCAACATTAATCATCTGGCAAGAACAACTTGTTCATCATGACTGGAAAGTAGTAGTGGTGTTTAGTCATTTTTACAGTTCATTTCATAGAAGAAATCACAACTGTGTTACTACATAATGTATCTTGATTCTGGCAGACCTCTTCATTATACCCAGCCTTATAAAGTTTGATTTCGAGACAAATTTATTCTGATATGTTACTTTGGGGGTCCTTGAAAAAATGTACACTATGTGATGGTGAGACAAGATGGAGCTAACCGGCGTGTACTTCCAGAAGCTAAAAATATAAATTACACCAAGTGTGCTCCGGTGCACAAAGTGTCTTGGGACCAATTTAAGTCCTTCGGTGGGGGATCTGACAATCACCTGGATTAGACTTCAGTCAGGAAAAATACATACAGAACCTCACTAGTTCCAAGAATGCGTCATCAAACTGATGCATTCTTAAGGCAAGGGACAAAGACTTAAGCTGCGTTACATTTCAAAGAAAAACATAAAATGGAAGGTTACATACCTTCATTAAAAGAATCTAACTCAGCTGGTCTGACAGCTTTTCATTCCTAGCCTCTTAACAATGAAAACTGTGGTTTAGATACACAAACTGCTCAAAGCGAAGAACTAGTTCTGTCCACTGCTGCATTAGAATGTCTGGCAGCAATTTAGGTACAAATTGCATTCAAACACCAGCACAAAGCAGGTGTCACCCATTCTGCCTACAGCTGCGGTACCAAGGATTATCACGTTTGTTCTCAGCAGGACAGCCGAACTTCAGTTGCCAGTTTCAGAGTAAGATAACTTTACAATGCCCCCCCCCCCCCCCCCAAAAAAAAAAAAAAA
>JAODLD010000136.1:23713264-23727246 GCA_026781065.1 Mormyrops boulengeri | reverse complement strand
CCCCCGCCCCGCGCGGGGGCGAGTCGGGGTACAGGACCCTGGTAGATAACATTCTTGTCTATGGAGAGGAGAATGACCTTATCCTCAATATAGGCAAGACAAAAGAAATAATACTGGACTTCAGGAAGAATCCTCCCCCTCTACAGCCTCTTATCATCAAATAGGTGGAGAGGGCCGACAGCCACAGATTCCTGGGACTGCAGGTTACATCAGACCTGAACTGGACTCTTAACACCACAGCCACAGTGAAAAAAGCCCAGCAAAGGCTTTATTTCATTAGGCTACTCAGGAAAGCCGGCCTGAACCATCGCCCCCTCACTCAGGCATACAGAGGACTGATAGAGAGCATCCTCACTGCAGGCATCACTGTCTGGTACGGGAACAGCACACAGGCAGAAAGGAAGGCTCTGCAAAGAGTCATAAAGACTGCAGAGAGGATCACAGGGACAAAACTCCCCTCCATGGACTCTATGTACGCACAGCGCTGTCGGAAAAGAGCAGAAGGAATTATCAGGGACTCACTCCATGCAGGTCACTCTCTGCTCAGACACAAAAACTGTACGTACATTCTGAGACACAGCAGAGCGGACAGCATCGTTCACTCGCAGAACAATAGCTCCTACCCCACCACAGTCAGACTGATGGCAAAACAAAACAAATGAACATGTAAAATAATAACCCTACACTACCTTCAATGGTCATGTGCAATTAAAATCATTATCTGTGAAATAGGATGAATGTGCAATACTCTAACTGTGCAACAGGATAAGATGTGCAACATTCTAAATGTGCAATATTATAACTGCAACATCTGCCTTCTATGCAGCTATGCAATAATTTGCAGTACTTACTGTATTTAAAATTTCTTTCATAGTTCTTTCTTGATTAGTACTTGTATTTAAAATTTCTTTCCTTGTGTATATATTACCATGTTTTTTCTATAAATAAGTGTTCTACTAACTTGACTCTGAGAGAGCTCCGCACAAGAATTCCAATGTGCCTGGAATGTTGGTTTTATGCACAAATGGCAAATAAAAATCTCGTATCTCTCGTCTCGTATCATATCGTATCACGTAACCAGTACGTTGTGCATCTCTAAGGCTAACATTGCTTTTTACTTAGCTAGCTAGTTAGTACTATAATAGTGGCTAGTAGATTAATCATATCACTTTTGCGCCCCTGAGCAAGACCCTTACCTCTCTCTCCTCCAGAGATGCCGGTAGACGACGCTCTTTGACCTCAAGCTTTTCCTTGTTTTGACAGCTTGGTGCTGAGGGCCCCATGTGGAGATTCGGTGAACTGCACAGTTTTGACTGACTTGGCCCTATATTGGCGCATCTCCACTGTCATGCAGGAACCAGGGCGTACCCGACCCGAACCACTAAGAGAGACTAGTTACATTATAGTTCTAGCTCGTTTTGGTTTTCCACCGCAGAAGGGTCGGCTCGGTAAATGCGTCGCCAGCGTTATCATTTAGGTGGCGACAAGCGGGTTCACGCGGCATGCACTCGATTTTGCTGAAGAAGGAAGCAGATTTGTCAGGTTCGGAGAGCTATATAAAATAAGCAGAAGAACGCTAATATCCCGCATGTTTGTAAAATAAAGCAAGCATTGATACAGTTGTAAATGGGATGTAGCAGCCTATGAATATAAAAATGAATCCCCCACGAAAAAGGATTGGTCTTTGTGTATATATTTTAAGTATCCTTAAGTATATGCATGGACAATTATAAATATTTGCAATTTTACCTAACTTATGTTTTGTGCTTTGTTACGTTAGCATGAAACGCTAGCGGAATTAGCATTCGCTTGCGCAAATTTGAATTTCGAATTCATTAAGTTCCGCTGTTCTATAGTACTTTCATAAGTAGGAGGTTGGAAAATTCCAAGTTCCATGTTGTCAGGAATGCATCAATTAATACTTCGCGATGTGCGATACTACTGATAATGAATAATATATAGAATATGACCGTTTTTTCCCCGCAGATAACCTTGCATATTCACGTGTTACTGGTATCTCCGTGGATTTGGACGAATCAGATGGTGGTGACGCAACCAGCTTGGTTTGGTCACTCTTTCGGCCGTTAGTAAACAGCCATGTCAGCTACGCCTCAGGTACGGCTCGCACAATTTACAGTGGAATACCGTCAGTTCGCCGGTCAGCTTGGTTACGACTCAGATTCCTGGTGGCAGTAGAAAAGGTTCATAAGGATTTCACTTCTGCAGCAACCCTGTACTAACTGCCAAGATAAACGCAACTTTAAAGGTCATTTACAATTCCTGATTCTGGAGTTTCCTGAAGACGTCATAATTTCCTGTTTGTTGTTTTTACTGCAGCTCCATATAATCACCTCATTCAATCAACGCCATTAAAACGGACAAGACTTCTTAATTTCCCATTCACACTCTTGGGTGTCTTATAATAACTGTTTGTAATCTTTTTGGGGGTCTAGTTCATAATGTGACGTTCTATTAGCCTATCCACCAGAAGTCCATCATCTCTCCTGGGAGGAAAACAGGAACATGACTAACCACATACAACTGGAACACCAAAGAGAGTTTCCTTGCTGTGAAAATGTAATAGCATGTAGGAGGGGCTTCCAATAGCAGTCTTAAAGGGCCGGATCCTTCCAGTGCGGGTAAATACAGTAACAAACCAACAGGAATGAGGGTAGAAATCCAGGTCCCCTGACAAAAGTTCACCCCTGACTGCTGTTCTTCCAGGGCCCCTGTCCAGGTCTGGATCCTGCAATTTCCAAACATGAGCCTGTTAGGGGCCTTACTCAAGGACCTGCAGATGTGCTGAGGCTGGGTTTGAACTGGTGACCTTCTGATTACAGGCACACAGGTTTAGCCCCCCCCCACACAACACAATGCAACATGGCCTCTTCTTAACTGCTGAAGAGGAGGTGTTTTATTACAATGGACCCAGTGATTTCAGTGTTTTTATTCCTGAGTTTAGACCAGAGGTCACAGGAACAGTACGTGTGCTATATGGTGAAACTTCTCATTCAGAAAAGCTGGTCAGCCCGTTGTTCCTATAATAGGTACTACTCATCTAGGAAAGCTTTCCATCAGATGTTCTAACATCGCTGATAGGACTTGCTGTCACTCAGTTTGGGTATTGATGTTGGGTTATTTGTTTCCATCCCGCAAGTTCGTGTGACCTACCACTTTGCAGCTGAACTTGCTTTAAGACGTTCCAACTTTCACATTTGGCTGGGGTTGACCAGGAAACCACTAGCAGAGCAGAAATGTGGCAAACCGACCTTTTAGACAGATGGCGTCCTATGATGGCGTCAAGTGGAAAGTTACTAGCCTCTTCTGTACAATCACACGTTCTGCTGTCAATGTTTGTTGCTGGATATTGCATGACTGCGTTCTTCATTATACACCATGCATCTGCAACTGGATTGGATTTATTAGGGTTTCCAAGATACTTTTGTCCATATAGTGAAGATACTTTTACACTGTCATGAATATAACACAGTTACAGATACTCTAGAGGTGTGGCATGGGGGAACCTAGTTGTGTGTAAACAGGGTAGGGGGTGCGACAGTGTGTAGCTAAGCAGGTTAGGGCACTGCTAGTGATCAAAAGGTCGCTGGTTCAAATCCCAAGGCTGGGGATTTTTCTCTTGGGTCTGTGTCAAGCACACTTGGTGGTCAGATGGTACCCTGGGTGAAGATGCCATGCTCATCAAGATTCTGTAACTCTACCAGCTGTATGAAAGCCTGACAGAGTGAAACTGGCAGCTAAGCAAAGTCTATAAATAAGGTAATTGAATATGTAAAAAGATGCAGACATCTGTCTCAGATGGCATGAGATTATTAATGGAGCACAGTTATTGACTGAGAAGATGGACATGAGGATGAGTGGTGGGCGAGACAATGATTTGAGAGAAAAACAAGGTGCTGATTTGCTGCCCCAAGGGGCAGGAGAATGACCAGCGAGAGAACCTACTGTAGAACGTTTTTTTCCCCTGGGTTTCATAGGAATGTTTGCTGCAAGGCAAACCAGCTGGTTTTGAAGAAGAAACCATTGAACAACAAAAACAAATCTGCAACGAGATGAACACCTGATATAAGATGAATTTCTTAGTGATTTCAACCTTTGGTGAAGCATCATGTTACATTAAATGTCGTAGGTCACGACCCCCAACCCCCACGCGGGCTGATAGTGTCAAAAAAGGTTAAGATGATTCTTGTCCTGGATTTGGAAAACCTGTTGGACGAGTTTTCAGACTGAGGAGTAAACTCTGTACTACCCTGTAATGTTTGTCAAAGAGGCAAAATAAATGTGGGGATCGTCAACCTGTCTATACACAGATACTGTAAATGTGCCGTGGAAAGGCTCGTCTGTGTCTGTGGCAAATTGTCTTTAGGAAAAAAAAAAAACAGAAGTTTGTAGGTTATGTTTTTAAATATGAGGTCCGAGGTGATAACTGCATTTCGATCTGTATAATTCATCATGGTGATGGCCCGTGCCTTCAGGCTGTTGGTGTTCATTACAGTCGTAGCGTGATCTAGGCTTGCCCACAAACACAGGATGCCTGCATGCCACCACCTTTTTTCAGCCACTTCCTCTCTCCCTGCTAGTGTGGAGCAAGTGACAACTCACCCCAGTGTTCCGGAACGTTAAATAATGGTAAAGGAGCGAGGGTGGAATTAACTTGGCTAGAAGACTAAATTGTGGGGGAACTTACTATTGAACTAGTCAACATTTTTTGTCAGTAAATATATGTGAGCCTATTCACATGAAATTTTCACCAGACATTGCTATTAACTCAAGAAATCCATAAATACAAAGAATTCACAACGTTTAAGTCCATAAATAAAGCTAGGTGTAATAACATGGAATGACGCAGGAAAAAAGTATTGAACCACTAAGTGAAATTTAATCTTAGAGAAGCCTTTGTTTGTAATGATTCCAGATGCTTCCTGTATGAAGAAACGAATTACCTGCAACGCATAGGTGTAATTTTGACCCATACTTCTAAAGAGATTGTATTTAAATCTTGAAGATTCCAAGAGGGCATTTTGTGAACCTTGATCTTTAGTTCCTTCCACAAATGTTCAACTGGATTCAAGTCAGCTGACTGAGTGGACCAATCTAACAATTCGATTTTCATTCTCTGAAACCACCTGAGAGTTTTCTTTGCTGTATGTTTTGGGTCGTTGTCCTGCTGGAAGGTCCACCCATGTCTCATCAGAATCAGAATCCTTTTATTAGCCAAGTATGTTTCCATACGAGGAATTTGCCCTGGTGGTGCTTTTAGAAGACATTACAAAAAACATACAACAATTAGCAAAGGTATATACAGAAATGTTATATACCTCATGTTATATACCTCATCTTCATCATCCTGGTGGATGGCAGCACATTTATTTCAAGAATCTCCCAGGACATGGTCCCATTCATCATTCCTTCACTTATACAAAATCCGCCAGTACCATGAGATACGAACCAGCCCCACACCATGATGCTCGCACCCCCAAACTTCACTGTTGGTACAGTGTTTTTCAGGTGAGCTGCAGTGCCATTTCTCCTCCAAACATGGTGTGTAGTATGACAGCCAAAAAGTTCAATCTTGGTCTCGTCTGACCGGTCTACATTCTTCCAGTCACAGGCTCGTCCAAACTTTAAACGAGCTTCAACATGCCTTTTCTTCAGTAACAGAGCCATGCGGGTGAGCACGGAGAGCATTACCTGTTGTTTTCTTTGTGACATTTGTACCTGCTGCCTCCAAGTCTTTCTGGAGTTCTTTCCGAGTGGCCCTTGGCTCTTCTGACTATCCTTCTGACTCCCTGGTCAGAAATCTTACGAGGAGCTCCTGTGCGTGGCCGGTCGATGGTGGATTGATGTTCCTTCCAATTGCGGGTGATGGCCCCAATGGTGCTTACTGGAAGATTCACAGGTTTTGAAATATGTCTGTAACCAGTTCCACTGATATGGTTTGCAACAATCAGGTTGTGAAGGTCTTGGTAGAGTTCTTCACTTTAACCCATCATGAGGTGTGTCTCGTGATACCTTGGTAACAAAAAACCGTCTTATATCCCATCAATATGTACTAACCCAGCTGATATTAATTTGTACGAATCAGAGGTAGAATAACTTTCAAACTACTTTTTCTTTAGCGTGTTCAATACTGTGGCGTCGGGCGGACACGAGACTGGCTTGCCGGGGAAACACGTTATTTATTAATAGTCCTTACAAGAACTACATCAGGCACCCAACGAGCACCCAAAACAAATTACACACTGGAAGCACAGGGTTGTCAGACGCCGAACTGTAAGACGCTTGAGGGAGATTTATGCAAGCTAATTATACACGAGGATCAGCCCGGGAACACACAAGACACAGGTAAACACACGCGCAACAATAAGGAATGTTAAACATTAACATTAACTACAACACAACAAGGGCTATTTACAACTGCACGCGGGGCATGCTGGGACACGCGCCAATCAGGCCAGACGGCGCTTCGCTCACCGACGCCGCAATACTTTTTTCTTGTCACTCCACTCTATTACACACAACTTTATTTATGGACTTTAATGTTGTGAATTCTTCATATGGTTGGATTTCTTTAATGCCAATGTCTGGCGAAATTTTATTAGCCTCACTGGAAATATATTTACTGAAAAAATGCCGACACGTTCGATACTTATTTCCCCCAATGTAATTAAAAATTAGCAACTGACCAAACGGCTTGAGCTGGAAACCTGAGAACACACCGCAGATAAGCATATTCACTCATGGTGGCAGCCATACTGCCACTGGCGACTTAGTCAATAGCATGTAGAAAAGTTTTTATACGTCCAGCTGCTGTTCTGTGAATGATAAGAACACTGCAAAGATAACAGGAAGTGGCACTGGGAAACAGAGGAGATTCTGTGGGTAATTAATTATCCACGCTATTATGCAGCGCTTACTTACTTACCTTACACTTACTTAACCGTGTGCTTTGCCTCAGGTTTAAAACGACAAGAGATTCTCCAGAATATAAAACAAAAGTGTCTGGCATAAACATGACAGCCCCAGGGGATGGATCCGCAGGTCCCTCACGTTCAGTGAGACTCTTGGCTGCAGAACCCGCCTACGACTGGCTCATCCCCCCCCACTTAACATTTCAAAGAGGCAAGATGGGTGTGGCACAGAAATCCTTCCTGTTTGCAATGCCAAAGACCAATAAAGGGGAGCGCGTTGTGTCAGGAGCCGCAGATGAGGCTGTCTGCTACAGTCTTAGCTCATCACATACCGGCACTGCAATCTGAGGTAAGGAGCCACGCTCAGTCTACTCCCTGCTGTGGGAACACCTTTGCGCATTTGGGGGACACTGCAACCAGGGTGCACGGCAGACTCTACAGATCACGCTGTACTTGGCAGTTTAAGCCTTTGTGGCTGCCTGACGAGTCAAACCCGATGACATTACGTGTAAGAGATTCATAAATGTATCGAGTTTGTTTAAAGGGTCGCATTTCTCTGTGGGGAACCTCTCATATGGTTCCAACTACAGACATTCGCACATATATCTCCACCTCTCACATTCTGTCTTTCACTTCTGTCTGGTATGCGTGTCATATCTAATCTTTCACACCTGACCGCTTTGTTGCACAGAGAGGCGCATGTTCGCCACAGCACCACTTTCAGATGCTTTAAGCCTTTGCTGATAGAATTACAGCACAGCTGGCTGTAGGGAAGACATACCGGCAGAGAAAGGGTTGCCACAAATTGTGTGGTATAAGGCTGTTACTTTAAAGGGTCTGAAAAATGTTCCCTTGGATAAAATTATCTGAGTAAAAAAAATAACACAATAATAAGAGTAGCAAACATTGCTACCAAAATATTGTTAATGAGTTCTAGTTTACAGTACTGAAGAAAATCCATGAGATTTGCAGCCTTCTAAAATGCTGCCTCAGATCACTAGGGACGGCTTCAGCACCGAGGATAATTAAACGGCGAGAGAGCCGATGAGGAACGCAATCATGAGGGAGGCTTCGAGAGCTGAGATCACCGTGTGCGGCCAATCAGAGCCAGGTTTAACCAAGCGAACGTTAATAAAGTCACTGATGGGAAGTGCGTTGAGCCGATCGGTGATTAGCATCGTCAAACAATCCCACCCACAGCGGGGATTTGAAGCTTCACTGTGATATTTTGGAAAACAAAGCAATTAGGGTTATGGGATTCAAGTAAACAGAAATGAGTCACCTGTATCATTCAATGTGCAATTAAAAGCTATTAGTTAATGGGATGGATCTGCTTTGATCTTTTTGGTAAGTTTTTATAAGTTATTGTTGTGATGTTAAGTGAAGTTAAATATAATAATCAGATAAGTGAATTAAAAAAAAATTGTCTTAAAGAAAAAACTGGAATTTTAATTCTTATGCACACTAATAAGACAGTATTATTAAATTGTTATAGTTTAATAAATTATTGTTAATTACTTACTCCACTCCAAAAGGACTGTTTAAGACAGGGTTCCTCAACTCCGGTCCTGGGGACCCAGAATGCAGTACAGTCTGAACAGGGAAATTTGCAAACTGTGTTGGATTCTGGCTCTCCGGGACCAGCACCAAAGAACCCCGATTTAAGGCTAGTTATTAGTTTGTTCAGATGGATCTGCCAAACAGATGCCCAGGAAAAGGCTTAAGAGAGCAAGTAATTGATTACAGCTGGAACATCCAGGCACTGGGTTTGGGATCAGGAGACAAGCTTATGTCATGTTAAGTTACCTGTATCTGGGCGGCTGAGGGACCTGTATCACAAAACAGGATTTCTTTTTTCGTTGGATAACTCCAGGTTTGTGATTATCATGACACTGGTTTACTTACTGGTTTTCTTAGTGGGCTACACGCCTAACCTGCCTCTGAGCAGGTTTTGTGAAGGTTTATGGGTCACTAACAGCACTTGGACCAGAGATAATTAGTGTACTTTCCCTGACATAACAATTGGGCTTTCCCAAACTCTCAAAATAACTTCTCTGTGAGAATCCTGTCACCTTGGTACAGTTAGATTTATGTGTTCCAAACCCTTTCACTAAGTTTTGCTAAATGTTGTTAATATCTGCAATAAGAGAGAATCTGTGCTGTAACAAGGTTTTGGTTGGCAGAAACCTTTTATCACAACAAACTAGTTCTGTTTTTCAAAACGCTCACGAGAAAAAGTTTTTGAAGTAAATAGTAAATAAATGACTGCGATGGGCTGGCCCCCCGTCCTGGGTTGTTCCCTGCCTCATGCCCATAGCTTCCGGGATAGGCTCCGGACCCCCCGCAACCCAGAAGGGTAAGCAGTTTGGAAAATGGATGGATGAATGGATGGAGTAAATAAATGTTATTGCTCCATCAAAATGTCCTCAATTACATGTAGCCACTGATCCTCAGTAGGACGGTCACATTTGTAGCACATTCTCGTTATTGTCTTTTTTGCCGATTCCAACATCATCTTAACTAGGCACATGTCACATTTCTTGATCACTTTTTGTGTTAAATTTCCCAAATAAAAGTTACAAGACTTAGGAATATCATAAGCAAATACTCTGCTTGAACCAGCATCCACATCATTTCTCCAAAATATCTGTGAATGATTCACACTAATTTCACCACATTTTCTCCAACATGGTTGTCAAATTGGTTGTCTATTCTTGTATTTTCATTTCTCAAAAAACAATAGTAAAGATTAGAAATAACTTCCTTGAAAATCCTCACATCGTTTTCTTGTTCTCAAGGTAATCCCTCAGAGTTATCAAAGTGGAAGTGTTTGATACTTCCAAAATTGTACATATTGTGCGATTCCTCCAACAGCCCACCGCTTGAACTATGTGGCTAGTATGTTTTTTTACTGAACTAGCTCAGTTGGTTAGCGGCAAAAATTGAAGTTACACTCCTGCATGAAATCCTCTGATGTGTAGGAATCCCAGAGCAAATATGTCTTTTAGCTGTGCCGTTTGTGTTCCACCCTCAGGCATCATAGGATGAGAGGACAGCGAGTCGAATGACCATGTGTGAGACGAACACCAGTGGCTGGAAGATGATCGTGTTTGGGGTGCTGGGGACAGATGGGGTCTCCAGGCAGGACAACACCCTACAATTCATCCTCATCCTGCTCCTGAAGGTGTTCCTCAATGTGCTGGTGGCCAGATCTTGCTCCTGGAGCCTGGGACGCTCACTGATGGGATTCATGGCGCAATCTGTGTTCCTGGCTGACGGCCTGCTCCTCTCAGCGGTGACAATCCCCTGGTTCCTCGGGGAGCATATCGACACCGTGCAGTACCTGTGTTTTGTTTTGGCGCATGCCTCAACCATTTACTCTGTGCTGCCACTCCCAGTTGTGTTCCTGGGGACACTGGAACATGTCTCTCACCTGCTGCTTGGAGCTCCGCTCAGGGACATCCGTAGGGGGCTTGCATACTCCATGCTGGTCCTCCTTCTCTGGGCACTGGCCTGCCTTTACTCCTCCTCTGTCACAAACACGGTGGTATGGCATGTCCACCACTATCAGCTATGCATGACTCCGGACTCCTCTGTAGTGACTTACTTCAGCATTGGGTTTTGCTTGCTCACTCTGTGTGTACTGATAACATTCCACCAAGAAGCAACCACATGGATCAGAGCAAGCATCAAGTACACAGACTCTTGTCCAACCCCTGAACATAGTGATCTGACCTTCAAGTATAAGAAGCTTCAGGACCTGCATAGTGAAGGGGTGAGTCTAGCTTTCTCCTGGACAGGGCAGGACAGGATGAATGGTGGACCAGCATTCTTCCTCAGCCTTGTCTTTGGTTTCACAACCAGCTGGGGCCCCTTTTTCTTGGTTACTACAGTCTTCTGGCTCCTGGACTTCAATCCTCCCTCGTACATCAGCGTTAATCTCCTCTGGCTGATGTGCGCCAATAGCCTGGTGGTTGGAGTGATCTTTGCATCCTGTAGCGAGGCATTGGGGCTATCCGTCTCGACCCTCGATGAAATCTGTGACTGGGAGATGTGCCGGGCACTTGTCCACCAGGATCGGCTTGCTTGCGGCATCTCCACCATCTCCAAGGAGACGAGAGCGGCCATCGAGCATGTCTGACTACCAGACGGCACAGACCGATCATGTTCGATTGCGGTGGACCTCTGTTCCAGCTAGGAAGTGTGCTAGCTCATGTCAGAAGCTCAAACATGTCAGCTTCTAGATCATTTGGAGCATCTGGCAAAAATCCAAATTCTACCTAAACAAGAGAATCCCTTCTGTAAGGTTAGTCTATGGAAGCAGTCCGTCAGTAGCCAATAGTAGGTAGACTCCAAATAATCAGACACAAGAATCTTTATGATGCCAAAGACAAAACTGAGCGTTGTTCTGCACAAAAACCGGAAGATTAAATGATCTGATAACACACACATTTACCAGCAAGTCAATGGTTAACTTTCAACCACAGACGAAAGGGTTTAAGTTCATGGACATGTTTTAGGTTATCATGCAGCAATGTACCTGACCTCTGAGGACATCTGTGTTCCTTCAGCTCACTTGGCAAAAGCACACATGGCATTTCACATTTTGTAACTTACAAAATATTTTTGTATTTGAATTCAAGCTAATTGCATAAAGTGTAACACAATAAAATTCTGTATGTCACTCAAATGCCAGTGTCAATATCTGTGATACACCTGTGGTCATTCAATGCATCTGGTTTCAGTGACATGGAGGAGTGGAGAATCACACTCTGTCGTGCAGGACATTTGCACGGTCACGCATTCTGAGCCACACTCGTGGAAAAACAAGCAAACTTCACACACTGAAATCAAACTCACACAAACACGGGGGGCAGGGGGGGAGAGACTGTGACCCACCTGCTGCCCAGTATCATGAATTTTACCTTTAAACTGCTTAAAAGATAAACCCATTAACTGAAATGAGCTCCATGGGGGACACACTCTGAAACCAACTTTCTACAACCTCACCTTTAAATTTTCACAAGGTGTCCACTGCAAGCCTGTGAAACTGAGAAAACACAGAATGTACCAAAATTACGACTCTTTCTCTTACAGTAGTACCACGTATACACATCATGTTTATACCACAAAATGTAGGCATTCTGGACCTGAGGAGTGCCGTAATGGAAAAGCATAATATAATAAAAGTATAAATACTTTTATAATATAATAGTGGATATCCCTTTGAACTCACAACAGGTACAGCTAGTATAAATAAAACGTAAGGAAATGGGCTCTCATCTACCAGCATGAACCGGCTTTTCGTTGCCCATTCAGTGGTTGGGGGGGCGCATATGAATGCTGATGCAAAGCAACTCCACAATATCGCAACATGTACCAGATTTACATAAAGGGGAAAACAAAAGGACAGAGCAGGGAGTCTGATGGGAAAATGAAAGGTAACTCAAAACAAGTATTTTGAAATGTAGGACAAGATTCTTAGCAAGGACACACCTAGTTGGTCACAGGCAGTAAGCTCTCACTTTTGATTTCATTTAAAACACCAAATTCTTAATACAGTAGTAGTAATCGTTTTGGTAGTGCCTGCTCTACATGTGTTTTACAGAAGAATAAACATGATTGTATCCGGCCAGCTGCCTGCCACGGGCCCATGATAAGCTGGGGAGCCACCACAGCAGGACAAATGGGTGACGCGGCAGGCGGACTCTTACAGCACTGATGTCATCTGGAGGCTGGGAGAAGTCCCTACACTGCTAGCCAGATGGGTCAGGGTCTATATAGGGCATGTACCCTGGCCAACGCAGAGCACACCTACAAAACTATAAAACCTCCAATTTAGCGGTGCTCACATGCATACGGAAGCAGAGACAATGTGACACCCTATCCACTGCAGAAAACAGGTCAGAGCAAGACAGTGTTAGGAGGTACCAGCAGGTAGACACATTGCTTGGCGGAAACACCCCAAATGCTTTTCAGAACTTGACACATTCAAGTATTTTGTCACAAAAATAAAGCATTTTTGGTACTTTCAATCTATGCCTTGCAGTTATTACTTTGAAAATTCCTTGTTATCCATAGACATGCAAGCATAAGCTCAAAAACCCCAACTAGGCACCAAAGTAACACTTGAAAAAATAAAGTTTTTCTGCAGATGTGTAGTGCAAACACCCACCGTGAATGATTGAGATCCCTACACTTTAGATCAAGGCGGACCCCAAAAGCCATGTGTCCAAACCAACCAGGATAATTACTTTTTGTCTTCATTTGGGTAAATATGAATACATATATAAATAATGAATATATATGTACACATACATAGATACACTCACACACACATACTTATTATACATATTATATAGATGTATATATAAAAAACATTTCGCTTGACTCAAATCCAATTCATTTTTTACCTGTCAGACAGGTAAATTCATTTCTTAGCGCTGCAGTATTTCAGTACATACTTTAAGTAATGCATGGTTTTCGTGCCTACCCAAACCAGTTATTTTACCAAAGCACTTTCTTGTTTCACTGGTTCCTGGGTGCAGGCAAGAATGAGAAAGCAATTAGAAAAAGGCAACAAGAATGACAGATACAAAACAAGGTTTACAGGGATAAACATATCACATATTTTACAGCACGGCTGTCTGCACGTGCCGTGACGGAAACCAGAAACACCCACTGTGCAAGAGAGACAAATGCCATTCTTCACCTCACATTCTGTTAACAGCCTCTGACAGCAGGCGTCTCAGATTAATCAGGCACCACAGTAATTTGTACTTGTTTATTTGTCAATAAAAAGAAGTGTTCACTCCAGTAAGTGACAAAAGAAAACAGGTTAAATCAGACAAATGTGTGTCATGTGCACCTAAGAGAAAAATACGAGTAGCAAACAAAAGTCAGGGTGGAGGGGAGGGGTGTTTATGCCGGTGATGACCCTGGGGGTACTCCGCAGTGACCAATCGCTCAGGTGAAGTAATAAGGCTTCTTTACATTGATGCCATACTCAGACAGAGCTGGGCTCAGGTCTTCCATTGTCAAGGTGTACTTCTT
>JAODLD010000136.1:23666543-23706116 GCA_026781065.1 Mormyrops boulengeri | reverse complement strand
CCTGGTGAGGTGTTCCGGGCATGTCCCACTGGGAGGAGGCCCCGGGGAAGACCCAGGACACGCTGGAGAGACTATGTAAGAGGTCCCGGAGGAGCCGGACGAAGTGGCCGGGGAGAGGGAAGTCTGGGTTTCCCTGCTTAGACTGCTGACCCCGCAACCTGACCTGGAAAAGCGGTAGGAGATGGATGGATGGATAGAAGCCCACAGAACTATGCATAACCCACCGTATACAACATACACTGGCGAGAATTGCTGTAAAGTGAGAAATTCGATGACGCGTTGAAAAGAAAACACACAATGACATCCAATTAATTTTATGAAACCAAGCTAAACAGACTTTTTTAAAATCAAAATCGGGGGTGTGAAGGTTCTTTAGTTATCATTTAGTCACCAGAGATTAGCAGGCCTCAAATCCTGGCAAATACCATTTCAATATTTGACATATACAGTATTGTATCACAAGTATTATCCGTGTAATTCACTTTGATTACATATTCATGGAGGGTAAGATGACAAGTCAAGAAATGAAGAGTTTATACATGCAGTGTAAGCCCCCAAAACTAAAGACTACCTACTTATTTCCCCCCCATGTTTGTGTCTATGAATGTCCCCTTTCAGTTCCTCTTCATCCAGAGATACACTCCCCCTTACATCTGGCAGTTTTCCAGTGTAGCAACAAACACACATTAACAATGAACTAGAATCACAATTATTACAACAGGGGAGGCATTGTTATGCCCTGGTGACAAGCCATCAGAACATTTAAACCCTGAAACATTAGTTCAATGTATTGTTTAATGTTCTCTGTGACATGGCATAGTTGTGTTCTCAATTAGGCATAACACAGACACTCTCCCTACCACCATACTGGCTCTGACTCCAATGTATGGCATGTAAGGTTATGCAGCTCGTTTCCAAATCTGACCATGACATTAAACTTCACATTTCCATTAGATAGGATGGGAGTCACTCTGTCATATTCAGCAGTATGACATAATAATGTCACTTACGGGTACATGCAGAAAGACATGCAAGAAAAAAAAAAACAGGACATACAGAATCAGACACTAAAAAAACTATTTTTTTTTATTCTGGTGAAAAAATAGTTTTATTTAATAAAAGCCTGACAGACATGTGTTACACTTTGTGTTATTTTTTACTCTCTTCTGTCAAAGGCCCATTACCTGCTTGATATCGTTTGGTTGACCGGATGGCTCAATAGGAATCCTCAGTGTTTAAGGCTCAAGTTGAAGTCTGTTATTGTGTTTTAAAAGCGACTGCTTAGCTTAAACCCGGCAAAATAAAAACACCCACGTTTTCTCAATAAGCTCAATAACAAGCTATATAATGAAGATAATTTTAAAAGGAAATGCCCTCACACAAAGAAACTATCAGTAACCAGCACAGAACGTAACTACGGAAGTATTTTACATCCACTCTGATGTTCAGCAGTTAAGAACATGCCTGATGCTAAATATGATAGATGAGAAAATACTGTAGAAACGTTACAGTCAAAGCAGAAGCAGGATCTGAAAATATACCCCCTGCGAGGGAGGAAAGGTGCCCCCACCACTTTAGTAGAGATCACCCAGGCTGAAAATTGGGCTGGAAAGAAAATGACACCAGTATGGGTAAACGCAGGAGGGTATAATACCAGCATCAGACCAAAAACCAACAAAAACAAACCCTTAACAGGCAGAGGTACAGAGACGGAATTGGGCACAGCACAGCTTCAGGACATTTGCATAGGTGATTTATACATTGTAAACAAGTCAACAGTATATTTTTACAAACAAACACGTGCCCATACTCCCTGGGGAACATTGTCGAGGTCTGTGCAGCTACGGCCGCACCCGCCCTACAAGCTGGCAGATACGCTGGGCTTCCCTGGAGTGCATCCTGATATGTAAATGGTCTGACTGACGCCAGCTGAAGCAGCTGCGGGAGCTGAGATTTGGTTACGAACACAAACAATAGTTGGGAAACAAAGCAATTACCACCACCACCACCAGGGGGCATGCAGAGGCCAGGGTAGCAGGGGGACGACAAAGCAGTTTGTTTTTATTCATACAGAAATACTTTGGGACAGTGGATGTTGGGTCACAGCAGCACCTCAGAGAATCAGGTGGTGGGGGGGACGCATGGGGGAGGCCGAGTGACGGAGGAGAGGCTGGCCCATCATTTGAAGGCCGACTTGAGCTCCTTGAAAGCAGCTTGTCTTTGCTTCTTCTCCTCTGCCTGCTTCTTCTTCTCTTCCTGTTCTTGCCGGATCTCGGCCTCAAACTTGCTGGACTCGTTGACGGCCTTAACCTGCATGGGCAAAGCGCAAATTGCAAAATGATAACGATGCGTGCGGCAAACGTCGTCTCACCAGAACTGGTTCATAAAGATGTGGAGAAGCTTAATATTATGGGCTGACAACGTTTCAATGATGCTGCAAATAAGCGAGGCACGGTCTAGTTCATGTCAGGATGGGTGGTCCTCTAAGGCCGTAAACTGCTGACCATGCGATTGGTAGAGAGACAGAGAAAGGCGTAGAAAGAAGATGAATTTCACATTCAAAGATTAAGTTCAGGCTGACCTGCTGGGCAAAGTTCGCGTTTTGGCACCAGTTAAGTTGTCAGACAGAACGTTACGTTGGACACAGCCGCATGTGCGCTGCTTTTGCGCTCACGGCTTGCATCTGTTAGGAAGGACTTACTTTGGCCTCGAAGAAGGTCTTGGCTCCCTTCACTCCCTCTGTGGACACGTCGATCTCAGACAGCCGGGCCAGGGCGTGCAGCCCGCTATCCTCCGCAAGCTCTCCTGCTGCGGCTTTCCGGAAGATTAACAGAAACTGGGGAAAAGGGAGGTCCACAGTACTAAATCTCCAGTGTGTGTTTCCAGAGCAATGTCTGTTTCCAGATGACAACCCCCTAAACATCTTGTCTTCTTACATTCCGGAAGAAACTAAATCCCACTCCTGACAAACTGGCAACTTAATGCACTGAAGAACATTGTGGTCCAGCACTAACTTAAATCCTGCTTATGACAAAACAGGAAAAGAGATAGAGGTAAAAGAAAAAATGGAGAGAGTGAGACGAAGGGAGCAGAAACAGGTCTCAGCTCCACACTCCATGAGAAGCTCTCACCTCCTTGAAGTTGAGCTTGTTGTCCAGGTCCTCATCTACTTCCTTGATCATGTTCTTGAGGCCCAGGTGGGTCTGTGGTGCCTCCAGCTTCTCCATCATCAGCTTCAGCTCCATGAGGTCAATGAAGCCATCCTTCCCCGCATCATACCTACACACAGTTTCATACAGATTCTTTGGTTTTGGGGATACGAATTTGGCAGGTGTTCTGTGCAGGTTACGGAGCTAAGTCGCAAACAGCATGTTCATATTTTCACAAACACCTCATCTCGGTCTTTGTGAGAACCCTCATTTCAAGACACTTAAGAAATCCTACCTGCTTTACAGTAAATCTCCCCCAAAAACCAAAAGAAAATTGACAGTTAAAGAAAAGCAGATGGAGTATTTAAGAAACAAAGCAACATTGCATGTGTCTGGTGAAGATGTCATGACAATGTCTATCTTTCCAGCTAGCATCGTCGTGGAGATATGTTTTCAAAATGTGCAGATGGATAAAACCTGCGAACACACAGTGATGTGCTTGAGCAGGCTGCCACCAGGGGGCAAGGGGGGGTGGCAAGTCCATGCCAACTCTGACTCAGAGGTACCATAATATTACATAAGTAGCAGGTGGGGAGGATCACGAACAGCTCTGGTGTGAAGTCTGCCTAAGAGGACTCAATACCGCGGATGACCAGTAGAGGGAAGCACCAAAACACAATCCACGGGAATCTCCATTCTATCAGCAAAGGAACACTCCCTTGTCTAATGGCACATATTCAAAATTTCATAAGTTGCAATATGTAAAAACACCAAAGAAATCTGGAAACTGTAACGCTGAACTGAAACTCAGACCATAAAGGTGACTGGAACAGCAAAACCATCACCTACCGACCAATGACAATGTGCTTCAATAAGACTCCCATACCCAACATAGACCTGCTGGACATGCAAAGGTTCACAAAGATTCAGAAAAGTGTGGAAAAAAACAGAACACACAAGCAAACGAGGCCTAATGAGGATTCTACATTTTATACCAGTAAATGGATCAGGTATATAAACCAGTATGGGTCAGGTATATTTCTTATTTTGAAATGTAATGGAAATTTACCTAAGGAAACAAGGTGACCCTATGAGTGCACGCAATGCCCAACTCATTAGAACTTTTGATAGATGTTGAATTGCGTGCACACACACCCCAACTCGCACACACACAACAGACATCTTTGTCGATCTTTCATTCTGCTTCCTGTTTGCTTTTGCTTTGCCCATCTTGCACGATATGAATCGCCGTTAAATGCTTCTCCCCACCCAACCCTTCTTCACCAGTGTTATGCACGAAGTGTCTTCCTGCTGCCACAAGTTCAGGAAGCCTGCTTCCATTCCGTAAGCCTTCTTCCATTCCGTAAGCCTTCTTCCATTCTGTAAGCGTGCTCCCCTACTCCCCTGCCCTAGAAGCCGCTGAAAACTTCACACGTGTCGCCTGAAATCCTCTCCTACACTCAGGCCCGGAACGTTCTCCGTGTCTTGGTACTTGGTACACCTGTCTCGTTCAATTAATTACTCATTCTCAGGTTTCCATTAAATTATTGCCTGTGATGTTTGACTTTTCGGGCCCAGCACAAGCATGCTGGACCCACTCTGCCCATCTGAAGACACGTCAGGACAGAGGCACTAGCTGAAGGGACGAAGAGGAATCTGTGGAGTGCAGGGTTTCCACACCTACGAGGGCCTGCTAGGGCCTGTCCCGGTTTGCACCTACCTGGCAAGTTCCGGCATTGCCACAGCAACAGTGGGGCGTGGCCGTATGTGCTTGTCTATGTCTCAGTTTGAACTTCCCTGGGATGATTGCTTTCGTTCGTCTTCCAGCAGGCATGTACAAGTAGGTTACCCTAATGGAGTGTGTATATCTAACACCTGCGACTTCACCCATAAACACAAACCCAGATTAGTATAGTACTGTACAGTATGCACGAGATCCTATTCTGATAGCTGTAAAAGCAATGATGGACTACATCTCAAACCCAATTTATGATACAGCATATTGAAGTACTATTACGATACTATGTTGTTTCCCGAATTGCACAAGACAATCACGTCTGAAATTCCTAGATCAGCACATGCACAGTCATGCTAGACAGACAGACCCCAAGAGGCAGGACCAGACTTCTGCAAGAACTACCTCGCTGTACTTATTTAATGGTGGGGAGTGCTCCTCTGGCAAAGCCTTCTCCTTGTCCGTCTGGGCAGTGCTTTTAGGATGCGGGAGGCATATACGAGTGCGCAGGGAATGCTGGGTAAACACCCCGCAATTGAGCAACAGGCAGAGGAAGCACCAACAGTTCTGGTTTCCCTGACCACGAGGCCTGCTTCCGGTAGGCCCCCCAGCTTGAGGGAGTTATGAAATTAAGCCATATTTGGTATCAGGGTGATTCATGACCTGCTTATGCCTTGAGTCAGAGGAGTCTTCAGAGCAAAAAGGAAACGATTAACTTCAGTAAGCAGTATTCAGCGTGGAAGGAGGATGTTGTGCCGCCATCACAGAGTCATCGGGTCTGAGAGGCTAAAACTCAGACTACTTCCCCGAAGACCATGAGCTGCTCTACAGAAAGACGCCTTCCAGCAGGCACACAGCATCCCAGCCCATGTGCCACCTGTGTGGCTGGGAGCTGTTCAAGGATATACAAACCATATAAGAGATTGTTTGGATCAGAAATCAGAGCGGTGCGCCACACGGTGGTGAACAGGGCTATGACAACCAGTCACAGTCTCTAATTGCCTTGAGAAAACCGATTGGCGCAAACTCACCTCAGCATGGGTGGTCTGCTTATGGGTGCATCTCGAATCACACGCCCAGCAGGAAAGCCATGCCTTTGAGCTTAAAGGCCATTTGATGCTTATAATGATGATACATTTGTACTTTGATGTTACTTTAACTTTTGGCCCAAATTTTATTGCAGCCAGAGATACAATTACACTGAGTTCTCCATATCCACTCCAGTGCTGAATCACCTGATCACCAGAGCACTAAGCAGACAGCGAGGAGGGCGAAGGGCGGAGCTCAGGGGCTGATCCTCTGTGCCCGTGATCGGAAGATTTAAGCCGAGATTCAGCACGTCTACGAGCCCTTGAGCAAGGCCCTTAACCCCCAGCTCCCTGGGTACTGCTACGGTTGGCTGCTCTTCACCGCCAAGCTTGCCCTCACCTACAGAGAGCAAGATGGGGTAGGTGAAAAGAGAATTTCCCCACGGGGATCAATGAAGTATCATCATCATCAAAGATGGAATGCAGGCGTGATGACGGAGCGTAGCCACGATGGATGGAATTAATGTGGACTGCAGATGGGCTGGTAAAGTCCGAACTGTTTGCATTAACACCTTGTTAATATGGTTAATCACTTACTTAGTCACCCTCTTCCCACTTTCACTCAGCTATCATGACCCCTCCCAAGCCCCCACCTCTAAAGAGAAAATCATCGTTGCTAGGATACAGCCAACAGCTCTGAGAAAACCTTCCCAGGAGACACGGTTTCGGCCCAGCATGTGAGACAGGCAAGCGGCTGGGGGAGGGGCAGGGGGAACTGGCCACAGGAACATCATGCACGATGGCGTCATCGCAGCAGATTCCAGGCCCCCCAGTCACAAGCACATGACACGTGTCTCTCAACCACAAACACCGCCCATCGCTTATGCTCATCTGCACAACTCTCCGATTTACTGGCTGCTCCCGGATTGAGCCGCTCACAGAAGCAAGACAAGCTTCCTAAAAATGTACACGCTCTCCTTCACAGGGCTGGCTGCCGCACCCTGGCTGTCTTTAGGCACGGCTTGGTTCCACTTTCGGGCCTAAACGTCAGAGCGGACGTTGGGTTCATCGGGACTTCATCGCCATCAAAGATCACAGAGATCCAAGCAAAGTAGCAGATACTGCTCTTAAAACTGAGACGAGGGAGACTTAGGAAATGCGCAGATCGCTACGGATTTCCATGGTCTTTAAGAACTTCTGTCATTACATCACTGATCTCTGCTCCAGTAAGAAGACAGAAAACAGCACATCCACCAAACAGCACACTAGTCCAGATGGGAAACACAAACAGTCTATTCCTCTTACTTTAGTTTGACGTTAAGTAGACTTCCCAGCAAAGCTCTTCTTAGGATAATATACACTCTGTGTTTAAGGCCTTGGGGGAGTGAGAGGACCTGTCACATGATTTGATAAACTCTAATCACCAATCATTCAAGGCCGGTTTGATCTCAGAGGCTGCAGTGACCTCTGTCTAACCAACTGAAAAACAACAGTGAGTTCTTAGCCAGTACAAGTCCATCATTCTAACACATGACTCCTCCCCCTCTTGCCCACTCTTTGTCCTTCCTGGACTTGTTATGGAGATGCCCATACCAGCCTGTACCAGTATTACATGCTGACTTGCAGCTGGAGTTTAACCCAGAACAGCTCTGAGAAGTTTCCCAACAATGGCCTCCAGGCTAGCATTGGATCAACGTCCACCAGTGCCTGACATTATATTGCACCCGTCCACAGGTGCGTGTTGGTGTGCTTCCATAGCCGGACACATCTGGAGGTAACAGCCTGTTAGAAGCATTAGCATCATCAGGTGCCAAGATGTCAAACCCTGTCCAGCCTAATCCAACAGCCAGTGACCTCAATCGGATTATATTCCATAACCGGTCTTGCATGGGCATCAAATATACACATATTCTATTGGATATCATCATGGACTGAGAGCATTGGGCAGCGTACCTCGGTTTAAAGGCACAGATCTCCACCGACTGGACAGCACCACTGCTGCCACTGTACAACAATTTTGGTAATGTCCTTTGGTTGGAATGGCCTTGGTTCACACTCTCATTGGATGGTGGATTTTCTCTATCCATTACAGCCCATTCCAGACGGTAATGAAAGCCAAGTTGCCATTCCTTTAGTTTCCATGATTCAGCTGCTCTCTCAGCTGAGGAGACACACCCCCACCCATTGCAGTGCTGATTCACACCAACTGGCATTTCAACGCAGTTAAACTCCCCCAACCTCAAACACCAGAAGCTGAAGCGAAGCTTTCTGCCAAGCAGTGAGAGGTGTTATTTTGGGGACTATTTTAGGGAGACCATGATGAAACACACACACACACACACACACACACACACACACACACACACGCACGCATGCGCACACACACACCTTTTTGTTCACTTATTGCTGCAGTTACAGTCACCCCCCAGTAAGCATTCCAGAAATTCATTGCTCCAACACATAACCCCTCAGGGTGGGGTGGGGGGCAGTGATAAAGCGGGCACTTAGGAAAGTTCTGCAATTCCCACCTCACTCCCTCCTCTCTGGCTGTTACGCCACCCCCCCTCCCCCATCACTCCCTACCATGACCTTTAGGCTCCTTTTATCGGCTGAATCCCACACAGATATGTTCGGTGAACACAATGGCACCATTGATATGACGAGAACCAGAGGCACCTGCAAGCCACCCAGCTCCACGGAGGGGGCCAGCCTGCCCCCACCCCAGTTAACCACCACACTCAGTGCACATGGGAGTCCTCCTTTCCTGTGGCCCCACGCGCTAACACCCGTTCTGCTGATCACCTGAGACATGACGCCCCCACATGTCCTGCGGAAAGCTATTAAACCTACTCTAAAGGCAGCCAACAGTACCAAAATCCTAAAGTGCACTTTCAAGGCAGAGACAAACTCTACTTTTCTGGAAAAACAAAATAAAGCCTTGGGTGAGAGAAACAGAGAAATCTCATTGGGTAGGCAGGTCTTTGACTTACAGACCCAAGTGTTTAAAGGTGGTGGGCGAGCCCTCAATCTCATGCTTATCAGAAGTTCTACACTGAACCATGTGATAACACAACTTGCAATTAATGTTTAACTGACGTCTGTATTTTCAGGAATCAGCCCTGGCTCTGGTACACCCACGGCCACCAGTGGCTACTCCTGATTTTTGCCAGCTGGTTGCTGCCTGGGAAAAGAGGACGATGTAGACTCATTGACACAGACAGTCCTATATAGACACAGACAGCGCTATGTAGACCACATTTCTCTATCAATCACAGGTAAATGGAGGTTTGGCCCGCACAAGACTCAGAAGCTGAGGTCTGCCTATCAACTGCCGGCTCCAGACCTGCCCATTCTGGGGGATCAATGAGGAACTAAGTCCTGCGGGTTCCGCTTCGCGAGAAGGAACAAACGGCCCTTAGCTTCAGCCCTGCTGGCATTTACTTATCGCTGAAACTCTAGACGCAAACGGCGGGAAGGAAACCTGATGAAACGGTAGCAATGCGGACCGTTGAGTCCAGCGTGTTGTGAGTGTGAGTCAAGTGCCAACTGTGCCCAGATCAGTGCAATGGCCGGCCTGGGAAGCGGGCCAAGGAGGAAGAACAAGCAGCTCTGTTTCAACGCTTAAAGGAAGATAATGATCATCACTCACTGTCAGTGGCACTGCTTCAGTTGAAGATGTCGCCTGCTGTTTGTGCAGATTCAGCCCAAGTGGGCAGATCACTGCAAATTTATGGTGCCCCCACCCGTAACGCAGAACACAAAGCAGCAGACGGGGGGGGGGACTGCAGTCCGCATAGCCCGGGGTACATTCTATTCACAGTTGTGGCAAGGCGAGTGGTTTCACCCACACGCCGTTTCTCAATGCTGCCCTCGAAACAGTCAGGGCCCCACCTTGCAGCTACCCAGGTTCACAAAGGCCTCAGCTGTAGCCATGACCTCAGGCTGTTTCTGAGCATCCTTCTAACCAGATGGCGATTGGGGAAGAACACCATCCTCCCCTATCAGGCCAACAATCAAGAATCACCCCCTCAGGGCAGCTGGGACGGTCGCTTTGGCATAACCTGTATTTCTGAACGGCTCGCCCCAGGGTAACAGTTTTCTCTCGAAGATTTCTGTAAAAGTCTCACTCCCACAAAGAGGCCATCTTGCTGTGGGAGAAACACATGCCACGGAATTAACTTCCGGCACAATGGTGTGACTCCATAAATAGAAAGTTATTTTTCATTTCCTGCCCCCCAGTTTTTTCATCACTGCAGTGGCTTCTGGGAATTCTTCGTGAAGCTGACTGAGCAAAAAGAAATCTGTAGATTAAAGTGAGGGAGAGAGGAGCCGTGGAGCGCAAACTGGAAAAAAATCGAATAAAAGCGACATATTCTTCAATAACTTCATTCCCATAAAACTGTCCAGTCAAAGAGGGGCCTCTTTTGGGCCCAACCAAATACAAGAAGGAACAATATTATGTCAGTTGAATTTGCATGTGTCACTATAAAGATCATCTACTATATTCAGGCCCTCATGGTAACACCACCGCTAACCCACCCCATCATCTCTCATGATTTCCAACCCTACCCCCTCCTAACAGTTGCCACATACTAAACTTGGGGTGCTCAGGTCACTTCTGGTTAATCCAGCTGGTTTTGAAGAGGCGGTGGTAACTCAGAAGAGCTTCCTGGTACTTTTCAACCCAGAAATCTCAAATATCCATCTCAAAGGCTTTGGGGGAGGGGAACATGTTAACTACAATCATTTCCATTAGAAGAGGAAATATGAACAGGGATGGACATACAGTAACTGGTACGCAGGTACGCGCTCACCTTTAAAAACGAACGTATGACAATCGATTGTGGTAACAGTGGAAATGCGTACTTATTTTATGTGGTTTTGCGCTGATATGAAAACAAAATATAATGCATTTTAACCTTTATATGCTAACTTTACTTCATTTTTGGCATGCAGGTTAAAATAAAAGGCATTTTCTTGTCATAGCAGCGCATATGCATATAAAATAAGTACGCATTTGCGCTTTTACAAACAATCGATAGTCGCACGTATCGTTTTAAAAGGCGAATTCGTATTTGCGTAACAGTTATGTCCATCCCTGAATAAGAACTTTTTCATTAGTAGTTGAGCAATAAAATAGCTCTGTTTCTGTATCTTAGTAACTAGCTAAGTGTCACTAAACGGTAACGTTAATGTCTACATCTGTGTACCGTCACACGGCGTCTTACAAATTAAACCTCTAAAAGGACATTATGGGCGTCTGCGCTCCTTTATGTCCCCGGTCCCCCAGGAGCGCATGTGTGCCTGGACACGTTTAGCGCAAAATACATCTCCAGCTACACAAATCTTATATAGAAAAACCCAGTCCGGCGCCAGCCTGCCGCTCCTTCCAGTCTGGACGGAGAAAATCCGCTCAAAATGTCAAAAATCACCAAGCACCTGTCACACCACCACCCCCCCGCCCCCCATGCGAAAGGGGCAAAGGTACTACGTCTAATCCCGATTACGAGTCAAATGGGTGAATTAACTGGTAATTAACAAATAAAGGTCCCCTTAGGCTGCTGTACAAACCCCGAGCTCGGCGGGTCCGAACCGCTTAATAAGGCGGCCGGGTCCGTTACTGAACTTGACAGCTCGTCTTACATTATTCGCATTATTCCAGACATTTAACCCACAGGCGGCGATTCAAACGGCACATTTTTACTTAAGCATGCGCATTTTAACGCACTGCATATAAATCTTATTGCAAAAACAGCTTTACGGGAATTCAAAAATTAATGCACGAAGTTACACGGTTATTGGGAGGGTGGGTCCAGTTCTTCACAATTACCTACTAAGACAAATATCATAAGTAACGCGTCCTCTATACACAGGTCACCCGCGGCAGGGACTCACTGCTTGAACATTTTCTCCATGTCTTTGATCTGTTTCCTGGAGAACTCCTTGAACTCGGTGTAAGGGTTGAACACCTTGCTGCTGGGCTGCTGGTGCTCCCCGATCCCTTCGTTCAGCTCCCCGCGCCGGAGCAGTTTGGCCCCCAGTTCCGAATCGGCGTTCGCCGTGGTGGGCTTCTCATCGCCTCCGCCCTCATGGCCACAGCCCACGGCCACCGGGTGCTCCACGCCGTCCTCGATGTTCAGGCGCCGGGACAGTTTGGATGCCAGTTCGTCGGAAGCCATGGTTTTCTTAAAACCGAATCAACGATCGGATAAAACACCGCGGAGGTCTGCTGGAGTGGAGTTAGGTGATGCGCAAAATACCAAAAGTGAAACACGCTACGAGCTGGAAAAGCCCCTTTTGGCGTCTTAGGTTTGCGCTGGATTCCCCTCGCCAGCCAGAGTGATCGAGAGGGCTTCCTCCTTAGAGAAGCAGCAGCAGTTGCAGCCCAAGGGCGCCTCACCTCCTCGGAGCGCACCTCTCCTACATGCAGCCACGCCTCTTAAAGACGCGAAGTGTTTCAGAGCAGAAAGGCGCTGCACAGCCTGCCCCCCCCCAAAGGGCACCGGGCAGCGTGGGGATCCCTTCCAGATGACACCTCGGAGCCGTCCGAACATCCGCGGACCGGGACAATAAAATAAAGTCTACTCAATTTGAAATATTTACAATAATAAATAAAGTAAATTAGCGAATTCATAAAATCCTAACGATCCCACAATTCTAAAAACACATTTCTAAAGGATTAGAATTTAAAAATAAGAATAAGCCACGTGGGTGTGCCATTTATTATTCGAAATGCATATTACCTCAATGCGAAATGCCGCATAGAAATACACTGATATGGATAGCAAAACTCATTTGTTCTCATAGCATTGAGCTAACATGCCAAAGTTGTTAGATTACGGGGTAAATCTGAAAGGCGACCCCCTGTGGAAAAGGATGATATTACAGCGGCCGTGTAGCAGGAGAAGCTTGTTAGATTCGTTCAAGATTGTTAGACCAGTTCTGTAAACATCTTATTAAAATCCATTATACTGTAAAGCGTTAGATGTTATTAATGCGAGGATTTCAAATTAAGCCCCAGTCGGCCATTTTGTTTAACATGTTAAGGAGTTTGTATCTGAACTTTGGGTTCCATCCGTCTTTCCCTGTCCAGCCATGACAGAGACCGTCCTTATGGGCTTTGATTACGTTACACATAGACGTTGACTGGAGATGCAAGCAATGTGCTGCAGCCAGCATTTCTGTCCTGCATTATTTGCAAACAGGGGCAGTCTGTAGGGGTTTAGTCAGAAGTAGCACCGTTTGTTTGGAATCTGCTGATGGGTTAATGCTTTCAGGAGCTGGCAGACTCTCAGACAGTCAAACTGAGACTAACATAACAAGCAGGCAGTAAAGTCAATAAAGTTAATAACTTAAGGCTTGCTCTTGGCCATCCAGTGCACTGGCATAACTCTTTCTTTAAGGTTGTCTTTCTCATGAGACATTACCGGGAGAGTCATTGTGGCTCATAGCGGCAGCCCACCTCACTGTCTTTTCTCTCACAGACTCTAGGCTACCTGTCCCGCTACCATATATGGAAGCAGAGAGCTGGGAGGAAGTTCACTGCAGCCACTTCCTGTTCCTCGGAAAGTAAACTCTGTCATCATTACGAGAGAGAAAAAGACAAATAAAGGGCAGTCTTGTCTGGCTTTGGGGGGGGTGGGGTGGCGAGACGGGCACACGCAGAGAAACACAACATCCATTAAGTATGTATGAGAAAATGAAAAGCATATCTGGGAGGTTTTAAATGTGAAGACATATTTCCCTATTCACATTTTGTCTTTGGTGTGCCAGTAGATAAGCTAATTAGTGGGTCTCTAATGGCGTCATGTGCAAAAAAAAAGTACCGTTCGCCAAGTTAAATATCAATGTGTTGAAGTTTTTATCTGCGCAACAATGCGATATCAGTGTTTTTTCCCTACCAGAAATCCAAAGGCAAAATTAAAACGCCTTGTTAGCCATGCCACCTACAGGTCAGAGTAGGTAATCCTTCTGAAGCTAAGCAGTTTTGGGCCTGGCCAGTACTTGGATGAGAGACCAGCTGGGAAAGCTGGGTTGCTGTTGGAAGAGATGTTGGTGTGGCCAACAAGGGAGCCCATCCTGTGGTCTGTGTGGATCCCAGTGCTGTAAAAATGCTGCTGTCCTTCAGATGAGACATAAAACCAAGGTCCTGACTCTGAGGTCATGAAAGAGTAGGGGAGGTACCCCGATGCCCTGACTAAAACTGCCCACTGTAGCCCTTTCAACTCTGGCTTCATAGTCATCCCCTACATCTAACTGGTGTATTCTCTCCTGCCCCTTCACCACCATAGCCACTGTGTGTGGGGGGGCATACTGGTGCAGAATGGCTGCCGTCACATCATCCAGGTGGGTGTTACACAGAGGTGGTGGCTGAAGTGGTTCCTATTTGGTTCTGTAAAGCACTTTGGATGTCTTGAACAGTGCTATTTAAATGTAACATTCATTTAGTTACTCTTTTAAAAAAAAATCATTATTCTGCCTGGGTGAAGGTCTCCTCACCAGCACAGAAAAATTCACTGTCTTGAACTAACACTAGCAGTGTTTATATGAACTCGACTATTTCCTGTATGGATGGTCCACATATTAAACGGGCACTGGTGAAGCAGGTCAGATGTGCAGAATTTTCCGGATCTCTCGTAATTCTTTTTAAGGTGACATGGGAATCCTTAAACAAGTCAAGGATTATGGATGATTGTGAAGCTTATTGGTCTGAGAAACAGCAGAACCTTTCAGGAAAATATGTGCCTCATTGGGGAAGAAAACTAATTGCATAAAGTTCCTTTATGTCTTTGTCTTATGTTTATGTCGTATTGCAGATTTCCCTGCTCAAACACGCCTACTAAACCTGGCATTTGGCTGGTGAGCTCAGTAAGGTGTGTTTGAGCAGGGAAATCTGCAACCTGTATCGCACTTTATAATTTTATAACACTGAATGATTCCAAAAGAATAACCATTTTTTAAAAATCTCATGTAATATGTGGTGTTTTAACAAAGAAGTTTTTGAACTGTAGGTGTCAAAACACCCCGATGGTCCACAAAGCACCACAATCAAGGACAAACCTTCGACTTCATCATCTTGTCAGAAGGCGAATCGAATTGACACTCCTTCCCACCTGCTAGGAGGTAGAAGCTTCCCATCTGAAGGGGCTGTGTCTGGAGTAAAACGGAAAAGGCATCCCTGTCTCTCACACACTGAGAAACGTGTGCAGTGCACTGGTATGGGCCACACGATCTTGCTGCTGTTTTACTGGGTACGTTCAGTGCTTTCTGGGACACCAGATGAGTCTTATTCTATCTCGCCTTGGATGTGTTTTGGCAGGGCGGTCTCGTGAAAACCAGAGTGTTAGTCTTTGTGGTTCTGCAGTGCGCCTTCTTCGATGCCTTAGCACCGCCTCTCGTGCATGGGCCCTAGCTTTGGGCCTCAACCCCAAATGTAGCTGTCACCTTCCAGTAAAACTGAGAAACCAGACCGAATACAAGCAAACTTCTGGGAACGTTCCAGAAAGTGATATCTCGAGGGCCATGATGTCATTTCCTCCAGGAGACGAGTACTGTTGCGGATCTCCGCAGTATAAGACAGCCGTGGGGAATAAAACGCCATTACTTCAGGGCTGTCAGACTCGTGTTCAAACTTAGCGCTGGATAATACATCCAGAATGGTCCCTGGTGTGTTTGTCTCCCTGAACCACTAATCATGCGAACAACGTGAACGATATTCTTTGAGTCACTCTTTGAAACGTGCGACAACACCAGAAACATTGGGTCAGAGTTCAGAGCAGTACATTAAGAAGCCCCACCCAAGTCCTTCCCTCAGCAAGTTTTTATCATTCTTCTGTGGGGAGGGGGGACGTTCAATTTAATTGGCTAAGCAGTGGCAGATAGGAGGAATCTCATCGCAGATCACATTAAGGTGGCGTGACTTCATACTACTTCCTGTCAGGTGGGCTTATTGAATGCACTCAGTCTGCTGTTAAGCCTCTTAACCAGGGGTGGGCAGTCTCATCCGCAAAGGTCCGGTGTATGTGCAGGTTTTTGGGATAAATTTTAGGTCAGCTGTTCAAACCCAGGTGTCAGGACTCTTCAGCCAATTAGTCCTCTAAAACCCACATACACACCAGCCCATTGCAGATAAGAACGGTCACCCCTGCAGAAGTCCATTCTCCAGAACAGTCACTGTGGCAGGTTTAGGTTCCTCTTCCCAGGAACCACAGATTTAGCATACGCAACAAGACACCTACACAGCTGTTCTCCAACAGGTCTTTAGCACAGAGAATGATCAGGTAATATGCAGCCTGGAAGTGGGTTGTACTATCTACCTGTTTATTTGTCCTGGCTACAGTTTCAACATGTACTGTAGTTTTTTGGTGTTTAGATTTGTGGTGAACTCCCAAAGACCTTCCAGGGAAGAGAATGATAAATCCTTCATTCGCTATTTGCACAAGTAGAGGTACATTGGAGCGCCCCCATTACCTGCCCCATCTTGCTCTCCATAGCTTGGGGGGAGAAGTCTCACAGCACAGGGGTCATGCAGCACCCCTGCCATTGGGGGTTAAGGGCCTGGCTGGAGGGCTCAAATGCATGTGACTGTTCTACTGAAGGTGGGGCTCGAACCAGCAGGCTACTGATCACAGGCCCAGAGAGAGACTTAACCCGCTGAGCGACTCACTGCCCCAGAGTGCCTCAGCCTCAAGAATGAAAGGTAAAGGATCAGAGAGCAGGCGATTCAAACATGCTGGTGAGCGGCGATGCACCAACAAGGGCTTCAGTCAGTCTACTCAGCACGCATGAGCAGAAAGCCTCCAGCTGCTGACGCTGATTCGCAGCCAACAATTAAGCTTCCTTAAGTCAACAATGAGCACAGGACCAGTCTGTCACTGACAGCTTGTCATGCAGATACCAGAATCTAAGTAACTGGAGTCAATAATTCATTAGCAATTACTGAAGTGTTTTGAGTATCTGATATCACCACTAGAGGGAGGCAAATAGCTTATAACGCAAAACACACTTCAGTCCAGGGTCTTCATTCCTGGCTGGTCTTGCAGGGTCCTTAAAAGCGTAAAAGGAAAAACGGCCAAATGACATCATTCAGTAGCTGGGAAAACCAGCATGTACACAGTCACCCGCAGCGACACGTGAAAGACAACCTTTAACGAGCCAGGAGAGAGGCACGGTGATAACAAAAACCAGGTTAAACTGTGACATTAACCAAAGCACAGGCAGACGGAATACACAAACCTGAACAAGACAGACGCTACTCTCCTTTTATTCCAGAGAAATCTTTTTTAATAAACAGTGTCTAGAAAATAAATACATCAGTTGACTAGCGATTTGCATCATTAATCAAATATGCTGTATACCCCAGCCCTTCAAAAAAATATCAGACAAGTTCCAGGGTTAATACAAGTCATCCAAGGCGAATCACTGTAGACATATATCACAACACACTGTCTAAGTACCTTAACCAGACCATGTACAATTACACTCCGTCACACTTAAAATCTACGCCTCATGCTGAACAACCTGCTGTGGTTCTGAACATTAAGACAACATAATATTAGCCAGATAGAGCATAACATTTGCCAAAGTGAGATATCAACATCAGTAGAAGCACCCATAATTTTTATTTTATACTGACAGTCAAGGTTCTCACGGTGAGGACACTGGGCTGCATGACCCTGGTCCGAAGCCGGTGTTCGGAAAACACGGCCACGCAGACACGCATATACCACGGTCCCTTTCTCACCAGTGCCACCATCCCTGAGTTGGTGAGAAACCAGGTTCTCTGCCAACGAAGCCTGTTCTGTTAACCCCCAAACGCACAGCCCCCCCCACTCTCCAGCTCCCACGATGTCAGGGAAAGCGGACGAGTCATAACGACAATCAGTTATCCTGAGAAGACGAGACGGACAACACAGGAACTGCAGTCGGCTGGACGCTGGCTCAAACAGCGCACTAGAGTCATGGTCCACCAGATCACCCTCTCCCCTGGGGTTCACGGGCACCTTCACAGCATCTTACGACATGAAGAAATGTGACAAACAGGGTTAGCCACGACGCTGTCTGTTTGGGAAGCTCAGTCCGGTCTTGTTCGGTTCATTCCATCATCTGAAATGATTTTGCTGGGATCAGCCCCAACTACTACTGTGCCAGAAATCATCAGAGCATTGTGCATGTCAGGGCTGGCCAGCTCACTCTAGGGGTCTTCGGGAACACGTTCAATCTGGGCCTCACATTGTGACAGACACCCTCCAGGATGGTGTCTGCTTATACGGGAGAGGAGGGCTGATCGAGGCCTCTCAAAGCTCAGGCATCTTCTCCTCATACTGTGGAGGGGGGGTCAGAGGCTCAATGGTTCCCTGCCCCCCCGGCGGCAAGCACTGGATGTCGAGGTGCATTTCGCGGCTTAGTTTCTCGGACTTGATCCGCCGAGCCAGTAGGGGGCGCAGGAGCCGGCTGGAACGGCCACTGCGGCGAGCTGCAGCAGGGACAGGGATGGGGGCGGGGGCGGGGGCTGGCACAGGGGCGGGGCCAGGAGCCTCCGGGAGCACAGCCTCATGCTGGACGGCCGCCACTAGGTCCTCATAGGACGGCAGCTGGGAGGAGCTCATGCGGAGGTTGCTCTGTCGTACTGGGTACTGTCCACTGCCCACAGCCTCCTCATAACTGGGTACGTCGTAGCTTGGGCCCTCCTCCATCCTGTGGAGACACGTCAGTATGCATTTCTCCCCTCTGAAGACTGGGGGAATGGCAGAGAATATGGACTTTTATATTAGAAATTACAACAACTCCACAGACTATAAATAATAAATTAGAAACTACAATAACTCTACAGACTCTTCCAGTCTTAGTCAAGAGGCTGCTCTGTATTTTTCAATTAATTGTGAAGTATCTCACTGATGACAGGCTAGATGTAGATGAGTACATCGTATTTGGAGACGCTGATGTTTTCAGTATTGAGCGCAAGTCATTGAAGCTGCTTGAGACTTGTCGCATTTCTGGCCCGAAATAAACAGATGAGGCCAAAAATCTAGACTGTTTTCTTTGGACAAGGCCCATCAAGAGCAAACAAGCTTATGACCAGTCTGGCCCCCATTATTCAGCCCAGAGTACGGACTGTCACACAAAGCCGTCACTCTAAAGCCTGATTTATGCTTCTGCCTTGTAACTAGACCGTGACCTACACCATCGCGAGCATTTGTAATTGTATGCTGGTGTGTCTGTGTCACTCAGCAATTACAGCACCAAAACGCTAAGTGATACATAGTTTTGGATGCTGCATTTATTGCCTTCCTACCCTGCAATATATTCAATTGTTGAACCACACAATTGAAATATTGAAAAAAATTTATCGAGTTCTGGTTGTATTTGTGCTGCTCCAAACGTCCTGTAAACAAATTTGGAAAAATGCTACAGTGTCACTTTTTATGCATTCTCCATACTTTATGCCATACTTATGGTGTCGCAGAAAATCAGCCTTAAACTGTCCTTCCTTGGGTTGTAGCCTCAAATCATTAACAGTGAGAACGGAATTCTAAAAAGTGAAAACGACAGGGAAAAAACAAGGACCTCCTGACAGACAGGGGGCAGGACTCACGCATCTGCTGCTCCCTCAGTTGGGCTCACGAAGCAGGAGTTTGTCTCATGAGGATCCCGGCCCCTCTGGCGCTGCTTGTTCCTCAGAGCTAGACAGATGGCGAGAAGCAGCATGGCTAGACCCACGGCCACCAACACGAAGGCTACCGATGAGGTCTTCCCTCGTGAGTCCAGGCTGCCGTCCAAGGGCTTGATGCTTGATACATTGTAGATAGGCTCAGTGGGCACCACAGTCCACACGATCATGACCACACCCAGGGCGACGAGGCCCACTCCCAGAGTGCAGAGTGCATACTGGGAGCCAGAGCTGTGGCCTCCAATGGAGCGATGTGGAGGGTGGATACGCCCCCTGTAGGACGTTCCCTCCCCGGGGCCCGTCCGGACCATGGGCTATGGACCACACCCCCTGTCTGGTGAGACACAGAACAGATGAGCATCAGATCACACTGAACATAGAATCACAGCACTGCAAGACTGGGAAGGAGGCAAATACTGAAGTCCAACATGATAGGTCCTGTGACAGGAGCAGGACCAGCAGTCACAAGCTCTTGGTGGATCCGCTCAGTTGGGTTTCTGAATCCACCACCTTGGCCGAAATCCACCCACAGGTAACCCCAACTTCCCTGGTTACCAACTGAACAGAGCCACACAAACACCACCTCACTTCCTGCACAGTCATGGTTCCGAACACCGGGGGCAGCAGCGCGTACATCAGGCCACCCAGGCATGAGGGCCAGTGGAACCAGTTTAGCCTTTAAGGTTGACACTAGCAGGTGTGGAGATGTTTTCAGCATGTTGTCCTCAAACATCAAGAAATGCTTGCATTGACATAAAGATGACCTGACGTATTGAGGAGCAGAGTGGATGAGTCAGACCTACACATCCCCTCACTTCTGAGGTTGTGATGATGCCAGTCCCTGTAGTTCCATGATGTAACACCGTAAAAATCACTCCATTTCTATTGCCTATTCCATTTTGTGTCACTGCTGCTCATCCACCCTGTGACTTCCTCTTGTTTTTTAGAAGTGGGCTAACTGCCTGGGGCAGGTCTCTTCTAAAAGTCTCTGACATGTGGCTGGGAGACACGGTGAGCAGTAAACTCTTCACAGGCACACGGTAATGTCTGAACAAGATTATCCCCTGAATGGGGTGTTCTAGGCACCCAAACTCATTTAGTCTCTCCTGACGTGGATCCTGCTAGCGTCTTCCACTTAAAGACCAACCGGCTCTTGTAGTCACGGACCCTGTGGTCAGACACTGTCCGCGAGACTCACTTCCCCCATTGTCTGTTTTCAGCCGTGTTTTTTATATTTTTAAAGCAGATTTGAGAATTGTTTTTATGTTTGCCTGGAGTCCAGAGAAGGGAGTGGTGACCAGCTCCCTGTAAACACATGAAGCATATCCACGAGTATAATGTGGTATATGCCCAGGGCTTGTTCTGACTGTCAACATAAAAATAACAGTAAAACACAACCCCAACACCCAAGCAATAACACTACTGGGGTCACAATCCATAACCTGATTTCATTTATACTATAGGTCTAATTTAGACTTCATGGTCCAGTGGACGAACCATTATTAACTGTATGATATGTGCTGTTACCATGAGAATGACAGTATACTCATTGTATTATGTTTTTCGACCTGGCAAAGGCCATTTAAACTTCAGGTTTGACGGTGTGCTGTGTGACCCTTAGACAGGCAGTAGGTCTGACTTGTGTTGTTACATTTATTGATGGTTCAAGGGAATTAAAAAACCCATATTATTTGATTTAGACACGGCACATACATGAACCAGTCTGATACCAGTTAGGATCAGTTCAGATTGACATGGGGTGGTAAAAACACAACGAAACGGCAGTAATGAGAGGAGGCAGCAATCTGGAGTCAGTACCGTAACGTCACGTTAACGCCATGGCTACACACCCAACTGCCACGGTGACACAGCTCTTCCTGCACCACCTGTACTTTCACCCACGTTCCAATCCACCGGTTGACACTCCCATCACACTGATATAGTATGCAGGGCTCTTAAAGGGAAACAAACAAGGAGAACTGGCTTGCCATTCAGAAGCCAACAAGGTTACAACAGCATCCCCCTAGAGACAAGAATCACTGCAAGTACAGTCATTCCCTAAGCATACCTCAAAGATTAACCACTCAGGGTAACAATCCTAGCCTCTGACCACCCTTCCCCCAGCCTTAGGAGCTGGCCCACACACATCCAATTGCGGTTGACCCCACCAATCTCCTCCTCGTGTCCCAGAATGCAAAGCAACAGCATATACAAGGAGTCACTGGGTTAAGACAATCTGACTTAAGGACAATTCGTCCTTAAGAACCGACTGCCATAAACGGAGTGGCTTCAGAAGCTCACCGGCTCAAGGTATCATACGGTACCGTATTTATTTATAATAAAACTAAGTACTATATTATTTTTCAGACTTACCTACAAATTCAACTTAAAGACAGACTTAGGGAATGGATCTGGTTTGGAACGTGTGGACAGCCATTTGATCAATGGAAGCAAGTTGAAATGTCTACCATTCCACATCCACCAAGAACAAACGAACAAAACTCGTACAAGAACGAAATCAAGGTTATTTAGGAGCAGAATGGTGACTGGCTGCCATTCCTTGATACAGTGTCTTACGATGAAGAGGAACGTTCCAGCAGCCACTCAGTGACCATTACGCAATGCCTTTTTTATTACTAATCAATAGCTACATCCAGTTCTCCAGGAAACTGCAACCTAGGATTACCAGTTTACGAACAACCAGACTTTTTGCCAGACACCAGTTAAAAATAGTTTGCTTTGAAGTTATGATGAGCTGGGGGAAGCTCTCAGGCCTCGAGAGCGCTGTCAGAAAGGCACCCGTCTGAAAAAGATTAAAGGTTCGCCTGTCAAATTCCAGCTCAAACTCCCTTTTTTGATTTTGTTACGAACAAGTTGTCAAATGTACAACAGAGGCTAATATCCATAATTTCTGACAGCTCATCAGTTAGAAGTATGCTTTTGTTCTGAGCCTACTCCCCCCCCCAAAAAAAAGAACAATTGAAATCTCACTAGCACTTAAATCTCAATTAAAATACACACCAGGTTCTTTTAAGCAAACCCGATCTCAGCGGTGCCAACTGCATACAAAATAGAAAATTCAGCGGGATGGACCTAACGGCCAAGAGCCCAAGCGCCCTCCTGCACATACACCCACCTTTGTGACCATTAGGCCTTTCGCGTGACAATTTTCTGTCAGATTTGGAAGGTACACCAATGCTGCAAAAACTTGCTGGTCACAGTCACTGTGAAAATTCAGAACCGGCCTGCTGTAACCTGCCCCTGACTTCTCCCTCAACTGTATCAAGACACATCAAGATGGCTACCACACACATACACCCACCAAAAATGAAACTGAATACCAATGCTGTAACCTCTCTCAGATAGCAATAGCTGTGGGAGCAACCTGACACCCCCCACCCCTTAAAAAATAAAATAAAATAACTTGATTGAAGAGGTTGGCAGATTGGCATGTGAACCATGACACTTCCAACCTTCGCATACCAGGGATCACATCAAAGTAGGTCACATCAAAAAAGATACCTTGCCAGTTATATTCAGCATTCAAATTACACCAACACAAATTTATTTTCCAAAAATAACCCACATTTGCAATAATCCCCTGGCTGTTTCCTGAAACTCATAACTGTTAGAAGTTCTCCCATTCACAGAAACTGAGCGCTAGATGTGCAATCATTACAAGTACAATACACAGTCTGTTTCAGGGATGTCGTAAGAAGATACACCCAACAGGTATAACAGCTCTGTCCGAAGTCCGATCCTGAAATTAGGCACCTCAGTTGGCACACCATGAAATGGCCATCTGAGATTTATTCCCTTGTGGGCTGAACTTCCACGTCACCCTCAGGGTCATCGGTGACCAAAAGGCCGGTTTGTGGAGAAGGACCTACCCCCACAAACGCAAGGCAGGTGTCGTCGGGGACGTTAACAAGGAGGAAATCCGAAAACTGTTCGGCTGATGTACAATCACAGCCACGGGACGTCTTATAAGACTAATTATATTTGATTATAACTACACAAGAAACAGATAAGTCCACGCTATCTAAATAGGGCAGTTTGGAAAGCATTAAATATTTCAAGTAAATCGACTTCAGTAAAAACAGCAAACTATGATTTGATCTCCTAAAAGGACCGATCCCCGTCGACATGCAAAACACAGGTGTAGGCTACCTATTGATGCAAATGAGATTTTAATATTTGTATTTGTATTAAAGCAAAACTGCACAAAATTTAACTGAGGATATACACAGTGGAAAGTAATCGCCAAAATATAGATTTTAGCAAGTAACTTCACATCCAAACACAATATCCGCACCAAATCGATAACTTAATCGATCGCGGATATACTTTACCATTTGCCGTGATTATGTCTCCATACATCGCAATGAAACGGGTAAAACTGCAGAAAAAGTCAGGTGCGATTCAGCTCTCGCAATAAATGCTGTTCGACTCCGACATGACGGGGAATTAGACTCGGGGACTTGATAAATAATTCAAGCCACACGAGTGAAAAGGCATTTCATTCAACAGTCTGTTATAACTTATAAAAAGTCATTGATCACCAAAATAACTCAACAACTTTCACCCGAAACCGAATCCGCAGCGTTAAGTAGATCAGGCTTATCCTGCCATAGTAATACATTAATATGATAAGCGACAGTAAAAGGTTTAAGCTCAGTTGAATAGTGAGCTGCAGAAAGGCGTACAGGTGGGGGAGGCGGCCTTTTACCTTTACAGAACCGCAGTTGGAAGTCTCCTTCGAAGTGTCTCCTCCCAATACAGCCCCCGTTTAACGCACAAATACCATCTGATATTGTACGATTCTGCCCCTTATCTGTGGATCAACTAACGCCGCCGGTTTCTCGGCTTTTACTCGTGTAATCAGCCTGTAATGCGGAACGCCAGGAACTTTTCCCGACTCCCATACAAATGGAAAAGGCGACGTGACAACCGGTTTCGCTCGGACTCGGCGTGCGCAGACTGCGCAAGGTACGCAGGGGAAGCGCAAAGTGATTAAGCGGGATCGGGTCGGCTTCCTGCCACACCACCCACATAGTCATCGTTTCATGGAATTAGAAATGTCTGTGACAGGCACAGCGTATTATGTGTAATGTATATACACGTGACTTAGTACGGGTTTCCACTGTACCTGCTTGAGGTCTACAGCAATTCACTTGATGGTGCGAGGTGGATTCTTCTGATGTGTCCCAAACGTTAAAAAGGATTCTCCAACATGCCAGTCCGACTAGGACTAGGAAATAGACTTCAAGACGTAAAAATGCTGATTCCTATGGTAAAGGACTGCGAAGGAATGAATCTGTAGCCTGCCTTCATGGTAATTCTGTCTCCCAGCTTAAGTGAGAGTGCTGATAAAAAAAAATCCGTTGTTTGTCATTTGCACAAGTACATTGGAATTCTTCTGTTTGCCTGCCCCATCTTGCTCTCCATAGCTTGGGGGCCAGTGCACAAGGTCAGCCAACATGTGGTGCCCTTGGAGCTGGGGGGTAAGGGCCTTGCTTAGGGGCTATGTTAATGTTCTGTCAAGGCTGGGGCTTGACCCAGCAGCCTTCTGAACACAGGCACTGAAGCTTAGCCCACTGACCCACTGGCCCTCTGTCATAATTCACTGGGGCATGAGCATGTGATTATGTAGCTTAGTTAGGTACATGAAGAGAACTGCACTCGGGTTTTAAAAATGCAACATTCAGTTGAGTCCATGTCCTGAACCTAAACACTTCCTGTAAACCAGGTATTCATTCCTTTAGGTATTCAGACCCCCCCTCCCCAAAAAAAAACACACATCTATGAGGCTGATTCTGCCTACAGTGAAAAGTCAGCAGGAAAATAATGATGTGGTCCAAAGAGGAACGAGGACTGATTTCAGACATGAGATTTTGCAATTGGTGACTGGCTTTCGATGCTGCTTGGGGATGTCAACCATGCTCCCAGTTTGTGGAAAAGGCACTTGAAAAAACATACTGGGAAAAAAAGCAACACGGTCCAGCCTCCAGTATGCAGAGACCAGCAATGAGGGACAAGACAAAAATATTAACATTTTCTTACAGTGATAGTTTTAAAAAGTGACATGTCCGTATGCTTTTTTTTAATATTTTCAAATTACTCACTCAAAATTTGTTATGAATTAATCTGATTAAAATCCTGCCAACATGTCATTGAAGGATCACAAGTACCTAAAGTCAAAAACATTTATACATACATGGAGACAGAAACGGAAAATAAACAAATCATATAGGGGGATTGCATGCTTGACAAAAAATATAGGCTACTCTGAAAACACATAAATGCCTTGTGAAATTTTATAAACATTTGACTCATTTTGTTCATTGAGATTCTTGCTGGATCACATGTCCGACTTGATAAATTGTTGTGAGAAAAGAACTGGCACGGATGGATGGACAAAGGAACAAGCAGACAGACAGATGGTGTTGACAGGAAATAATGAAGGGATGAACAGAAGGACCTAGAAACCTCAACAATGAAATATTTCACATTGTGTAGAAGCTAATTAAACATATCCTGCATTAATGAAAACTGTGTGACAACACTCAGAGGACTAACTTACTTGACTAGTTTTAACGAGCTGAACACAAAAGAGTAAACTGGAGGTGACAAGCCAAAGTGGCCACCCAAAGGTGATTCACAGGGCAACGAAATCTGTGATTCGCACGCCTTTGTGCAATTAAGTGTGGATTCTTCAGACAGAATCAGAATCAGCTTTATTGGCCAAGTTTGTCTACACATACAAGGAATTTGTCTCCGGTTTTTCATTGCTCTCAGTATACTTAAACAGGACAGACATACGGCAAAAACGGCACCTCAAAAAACAAACAATTAAGTACAGTGTGTGCAGAAGAGACTTAAGTCAGAGGTGCATAGTGCAAAGATGCATAGTGCAAAGGTGCATAGTGCAAAGATGCTGGTTACTATATACACACAAGGTACAGTGGATGCTTAATGATGGCAGATTATGGGATAGGTATTGCTCTTGATACTTAAATGTTCATCAGAGTGACGGCCTGTAGGAAGCAGCTGTCCATGTGTCTGGTTGTTTTGGCGTACAGTGCTCTGTAGCGCTTGCCGGAGGGGAGGAGTTCCAACAGTTTGTGTACAGGGTGTGATGGTTCTAGAGTGATTTTCCTGCCCATTTCCTGACTCTGGACATGTATAAGTTCTGAATGGAGGGCAGGTCCGCACCGGTGTATAATAAGACAGAAGCACACACTTTATATTCTCCAAAACAAATCTGAAAGCAACATACAGTAAGTGGCAGAAATGTACTACTGTTGGAAGAAAATTAATAATTCCATCTAATCAATCACACAGACATGAAAAATAATTCAATGCAGATCCAGAACAAATTATCTGTAAAATCTCTCATGAACCTTTGTGTAGCAATGGGAGTAATGGCTGCAGTAGGAGGGATTACAATGTCCTTAGCCGACTTTTGATTGGCTGCCATATTGGTGCCTATTAGCTAGGATAGTGATTGACATCACACATGAATCACTCACGTTCGGACATATTATAAAGCAACGACAGTGTACGCGCACCCGCAATATGAGCTGAACTCTGGCCAAGACCCTCCTTCCCCCGTTTGTCATCTTGGCTGTTTGTTGCTTTAAGCTGGGGCAAAGTTCAAGGTACATGATACTTAATATGGCCCGTGTTCATGAAACAGCCTGACCAGTCTGAGGGAAAGAGAAACTCTCATACATATACTCACAGGCACACAGGAAGTCTGATATTGACTTAAGCCAGGCTTTTTGTGCAGGAGTTTATTTTACATACAAGCCCCTGCTTGCCTGTAGGGTGAAGGGGGGGGTGTTTCAGGGACAGTTTGCGGTCTTGATGGGTTGCTGGTGTTTAACCAAGAGAAGAGAACTAACATTCACGAAAATATTCTGGAGACAAACAGAACAGTCTCAGTCTGCGTAATTATTATTTTAGCTGGTGACGAGGGGCGAGGATACTAAGGGAGTCTGAAAAGCAGAGCCAGGTCACATGGTGGCTGTGTGACTTGCGGGATATCGGGGTTAATAAATCAATATGTCATTGTTCCTGAGGTGGCAGCATGACGGCCTGCTGCTCTCGGGCTCTCACATTCCCCATCACCAACACGCAGCCTCGCACCATCACGCACGCCGTCGGTGGTGCAGATCGCGGCTGGTGCCCATTTGGCGCTGTGGTAGTCCCGGGCTGTTGTGACAACAGAAGTCAATTCCTATGAAAACATCCCTTATCCTGATCATTGTTGGATGTGACAAAAGATCCGTAGAGCAGAGCTGCTCTTTGGCTGCCTTTTGATGACCTTATCAACGCAGATGACACCCTGCTGCAGTGTCTAGCTTTTGTCCACAGGCCTTCAAAAAAAAAGTTTCATCCCTGTAGTGTGAGCAGGTGTCCTGTAATGCATCAGTGAGGTAAACAGCTCTTTCTAATTCCAAAGATAAAGACCAGATCCCATCAGACTGACACTTTGCATCACTTAGGACTCTACAAAATGTCGCTACTTGGCCAATAAAGATCAGTTCAGCTAATGGCTCCATGTCTCCACAGAGCTGTCTCTCCTGTTTTGTCGTCATTCTCATTTAGGACACAGAACTGCAGGCAGCCTGTCTGTTAGTTTGCAGCACGCAGGGACCCTACAAGCCCACCTGGTGTCACTCAGCTTTTGTATCTCCCAGGACTGATCCTTGAACATCTCTGGCTGTACCTCCTGGCATCTCTGGTGAATACAGAGGCTGACAAGAAGGTGTATAATCTCTGAAGCCAATAAGAGATATGTGAGACCTTTGGCACACAGTCATCTGTGACAGCAATGAGCATTACGTTGCACACAGAAAGTGTGTTTTCCCACTGTGTGTCTATGCAGTGACACGTGATTGTCTCTCACTCATCATGGAAACACTGGCAGGATGTTTTCTGTATACCCACCAATATTATTCAGGGAAATTTATGATCTTCTCTGTCAGACCAATAGCTAGCTTGCTGGTAATGCACGAAACCCTCACACGCTGAGCCATTCTAATAATATTTCAGCACAGAAGGGTATTTGTTCCTGTTTTTCGTGTCACTGGTTTTGTCAGCTAAAACACTGAAGAGGTCCCTGATTTATTGAACAATATTAGCCGTCACCATCACTTTTAGTGCCTCCAGGATTTAATTTTTGAATACAATGACTTGCCCTCGCAGTGTGATATATTCGTCTTTATTAATGGGTCATGTTTTGCTGTGTGGTCCACAAAACCTTGGCCTGGATTTCTACTTTCTGGACCTGAACTTTCCACCTCTGCAGGACAGTGCGCAACATTTTTAAGGTGTGTTTTTGTGTCTCTAATAGACAAAATGAAATGATAATTGGAAGAATAAATGCAACAAGTTTCCATCATCTGGGTTTGCTATTCATAGTTCTCTTTGAAAGCTTTTAACCAACCAGCTGGGTAGCTAGTTAATAATAATAGATTATCATCTTAAAGTGAGCCCCCCATATCTATCGAGCCACCATGCCCATTCACATAAAAACACTGTAACTGTGAGTATTATTTTAAGATTTTTTTCCATGCAACTGGAACCAAAAAGGTAACAGCAACTTTCATGTACTTTTAGGATTCACGTATATTCATGCGATTCTGCGAATTCAAATTGCACTTACCTCACATTCACAACCTAAAACCTCTCTGACTGAAGTGCACTGAGGATAAACTGCATTCGACGTCGTAGGACGGACATCACTCAGAGCCTGTGGGTGACCCAGGTGGCCAATCAGAGTTCAGGAGGGGCCGGCACCACCCCGTCCACTTCTATTGGCATTTATATTTTGGGGGGAAAAGCCTGAAGTACAATTCGGTGAGTAAAGAAAACAAAAAAGAAAAACACGGCTCTGAGTGAGGAGGGAGATACATGATAGGGTTACTTTAGGATTTTGGGGCATATTCCAACTTTAGTGGGCCCTTGCAAAGCACCCTGTCCTCACCTAATGTCATTCGAGTAACCCTTGATAATGTGCCATCAGGAATATAGGAAAATAAACCTGCGGAAGACAAAGGAGTGAGCAACCAAGGTGTTCAAAAGTCTTTTACTGGAGGCCAATATTGTCTTGTAGTTTTTGACTGGCTTTGATCAATCAATGGCTTTTTAAAGCTCTATTTCACGCAGAATGTAGACATTTAACGTAACAGATGTTTCTATCCAAAGTGACACCCTTTTTTTGTAATAGAAGGATCAGACAATCCCTGGAGTAACTGGGTGAGATGGAAGGCCTTGTTCAAGGTCCCAACGGCAAAATCACCACCGACCTTCCAAACACAAGCACACCCTCCCAACTCACTGAGGCGCACACCATTGCCTGTCTGTAGCTGAGTAATGGCTGCCTCCCTAGTCCCTAGGAAGGAAATTCCTACAAAAACATCCCTTATCCTGATCATTGTTGGATGTGACAAAAGATCCATAGAGCAAAGCTGCTCTTTGGCTGCCTTTTGAGGACCTTATCAATGCAGATGACACCCTGCTGCAGTGTCTAGCTTTTGTCCACAGGCCTTCAAAAAAAAGTTTCATCCCTGTAGTGTGAGAAGGTGTCCTGTAATGCATCAGTGAGGTAAACAGCTCTTTCTAATTCCAAAGAAAAAGACCAGATCCCAACAGACTGACACCTTGCGTCACTAAGGACTCTACAAAATGTCACTACTTGGCCAATAAAGATCAAATCAGTTCAGCTAATGGCTCCATGTCTCCACAGACAACTTTGGGATTTGAACCACCAATCTTCCAAACACAAGCACACCCTCCTAACTCACTGAGACGCACATCACCACCTGTCTGTAGATGAGTAATGGCTGCCTCCCTAGTCTTATCTTATCAGAACACAGAGGCAGTGGACCTCACTGGCAGCACAGAGCTCCCACTGAGCCACAGGGGATGCTGGTTATCCCCCGAGTGACTTTGGAAGCCTGACATTCTGTCACATCACCTGCTGGTGGAGTTAGTAGGGAGAAACATTCCCTCAGATACAGGAAAATGGTCATACGACTATAGGACAATAGGCATAGGAACCATATTTGCATGGTTTGTTTTGGATAGGACAAGACAGAACGGGACTTTTTGATCCCTCCAAGGAGACATAACAAACAAAATCTGAAGGTAAATTTAATAAATATAGGATAACATTAACAACAAATGTTACTAAATATTATAGAAATATTTTTAAAAACAGAATGATACAAATTCAAATTATAATGGAACTTATGCACATTCTTATTGCACTTAACATTATTGCACATGTACCAGGTATCAGTATCCAAAAAGAGGCTATTGTGCAGGTCATGTTGCACTGGTCTATGTAATCCTAGTCGTACTGCACAGCAATGAATAAGGAGAAATGATATTGCACATGAGCAAACGGACAGAACACAATAATGAAATACAGAGGAATAGTATTTCACATCACTGAACAGAGTGCAGATCAAAAAGCCTGACTCTTTATTCTCGACCGGTTGGTTGAAACTAAATCTTGGACTGGATTTTTACTTTATGGACCTGAACTATCCACCTCTGATGAGTAACTTTGTGCTGCCTTCCAGATCCATAAAGTAAACCGTGACACACATGTAAATGAAATCAGCAACGCAGTAGGCTCTGAAAATAAATTGTGTGGCGCAGTCCTGTGAGCTGTTGAACCCTTCATTGGCGTGTTTAACCTGGTAGAAGACCCAGCTTTACGAATAAGTATACCAAGTAGAGTTGGTATATTGCTTTGGGGAGATGTGTTGCCTTGGGGACAAATCATTACCACTACAGGTGAAATGGTTTCCACTCAGCTAACATCACAGGAGCTGAAGGAGAGTAAGCAGCCTGCACTGCTGGATATAGTGGCACAGGCCAAACCCGAGGCTGGACTCCAGGTTCACATCATCAGAAGACCAGCCCAGACTAAGGACAGGCAAGCGTGTTTTTTTAGCTATGAAGCCTCTTCGTGCTGTTAACTCTGGGACCAAACTTTGATTTTAAAGTAATACCCTTAGTAAATCCATCCCTAAAGAATTATCTAGTATAGGGTCATTCACAGTCGTCAGCGGACACCCAAGGCAGGAGGCTGGTTAGTGTATGACCAAGAGATTAAGTACAAACAACACAATTGCTTTTTGTTTTCTGTGTGTCATAATGACCGTCCAGCAGCCGGGAATCTCTGTCTTATCACCACCCCCAAACCTATGAGTTTAAGACTCATTAGTCCTGTGATTTACTGCCTGTCTTGTGCTCACACTCATCTGCAGAGGTGATTAACAGTCGGGGCCAACAAAGGTCTTATTTTTTATGTCCCAGATGGTCATCATGCCTCTGGTAAACTATCATCCTGCATGAACCATCATAGTCTTACATCTTCGCAGATAGCTTGTCTCTCCAGTGGACCGGCCAGTAGGGAGATAGCTTCACAGCAGTTGTCTGCGAGGGAGTTTTTTAAAAAGAGCCCGTCGTCCATCTCTCTATTTTCCGCCGTCAGAGAAGCTCTACAGCCACGTTCGCAGCTTCCGTGTGCTCACGTTCTCACGAGATTGGCTGCCGCCCTTCCAAAACAAACCTCTTAATGGGTCAGTGGCTCGGCTTACACAGACGATGCAGTGTCACAGTGTTCCGCTCTGAGTGCTTCGGAATGGGTCGAGGCAAGTTGGGAGGTTTGATGAGATTCATCATAGCAGCCAACATGCTGCGAGCCAGATTACACCTGGGCAGGAGCCGTGGGCCACCCTCTTGCCTAAGGGGTTTTTCTTCTTACAGATGTTAGCTCTTGTCACGGTTCATTGATTGCCCATCATCTGCTTTTCTGCTGTGAGGAACATAAACAAACCAGTTTATATTTATACAGACAGCAGAGAGAAAGTAACACTCAGCTATGGACATAAAAGGTATCCTGACCCCTCTCCTCCCCGGCCTTTTCTCAGTTGCGGGGGGGACGGAAGTGTTGTGGAAATGGGAGGAGATAGGAAACCTCATGGTTTCCCAGTGTTGGGAAATTTTCCATCACATCCCCCCCCCCCCCAACCCCCCTTCCCTACACATTGTACCCCACATGCCGCTTTCAGATGCTGAGATGGACAGTCAGTGCTTGGCTACAACACACCACAAGTCAGCATCACGATTCAGTTCTTTTGGGAAGATGGTACTATCCTGGTTTATTTCATCCAATATGAGCCAGGAAAAAAAAAAACATCCAGCAGACCAATTTGTGGGCATGAAACTAGTTGTAGAGTGTGATTCCAGTGAGCTGCCACTAGGTGGTGGTACAATAATATCACGTTGTTGATAGAGTCTCATCAACTGCACAGTGAGCACCAGGAAGTCCAAAGAGTCCAAGTGTGTAAGTGTCTAAATAGTGTAACTTTGTTAAGAGTGAATTTGACTGAAAAGTAGTCCCTTTCCTGGGATCCTATCAGTTAGTCCCACTTTGCTGGAATGGCCCAAGGAGACCAGTGAATCTTGACAAATCAGTACTGGGTATCTGCTGAGATTTCAGGGGTCAAATGAACATCAATTGGCCTTTTTCAATGTCGCAATTAATCATATGCTCTGGCCTGCCAGAGACATGAAATTAAAAAATTTTTTGCAGGTGTGTAATATTTAAAACCTGACGTTTCTTGAAGTGAGTTCATTGCCCAAGCTTACCTGATCTTCTGAAAGTGCAAATGACCATCCCTCTTCTTCCTCTTCTTGTCCACCATGCAGCCAAGCAAGCTGGATTCTCAAACAGCTTAACAACATTTGAACAGCTGAGTACACTGTGATATAAATAAAACAGTGGTCTCTAGTGGTGGGAGGGGGTAGTGTCTGAGAGGAATATGTCAAAACAGCCAGAGAACAGCGGTACAGAGATGTATTATTAGAATAGCCACAAAACAAAACAAATAACAATTACAAAATATAAAATCTATTATAAAATATTCCAAAATCTATTATAAAACCTAAATATTCTATGTTCTAATTCTTACAACATTCCAAAATTAAACAAAAAATACCGGACGTTCAAAAAATTTAAATATTTTAACAAACAGAATTCTATTCGGAAATCTACCGCAGCGAATGCCACAACTGAAAATACTACAGGTCTATAAAAACCAAATCATTTTCAATATCTTTAATATGCAAATTATACTCAAGCCTGTTTTTATATGCTAGTCTGCCTTGTGAAGTTTGAATCGGGGCTTTCACGCAGTTTTCTTGCTCATAGGAGGAGTTCATAGCTCAGACACTGGCAGAACAAGCACAGTACCTCTGACAGCTGAAGGGAGGCTAGGGATGTAAGAAAATAGCATTTTATACAAAGCATTTGAAATATAGACTTTTCCTTCTGTCCTGTTTTGAGCAGAGAAACTGAAGTTTAAACCATGAGAGATGGTTTGTGGGAAGGAAGTTCACCAGAAGGGCTGATGGCACTGAGATGCTGAAAGCATGTCATTAAAGGTGTGTCACTGTCACAAAGAGGGCTCAACAGTCACAGAGGAACATGTGACTTGGTCGGCATTAAGGGGACTCAGCCGGGGGGCTCTTATTTGCCCCCCTACCATTGCAGGGAGGGGCGTAAAAAGAGTTCATTTTTTTCCTCATAGTATCTGTGAAGATATATCTGCAATGAACACATGAAATGGTGTGAACCTTATTTACCGTGACTGTCATGTCATTAATCAGCACCACTGATGTTTAAGGGGGGGTGTGCAAGGAAATGATACACGGCGAAGCGGGGGCTGCCCGAAACGATGAAGCACCCAGTCGAGAATTCAGAGAAGCCAGTTTAAGGGGCCTGCAGGAGGTTTACAGAGAAAAATTATTACCCTAAAGACAGAAAACTATATAGAACTGCAGGAGAAGACAGACAGGGAGAGAGAGAGAGGGAGTAAGCGGCAAGAAATACAGCGTGTCCTTTCTACGTATCACCATGACTACAGTAATTAAAGAGTGTTCCTGTTGACCAATTCAGCGTGTATGTGGCTGAATAGCTGTTAAGTCACACCCAAATGAGCCAAGTTACGTTTACGGTCTCTCCTCCCACCCGAAAGCTCGTATTTGTGACCAGGGTACGTCGCCCCCTGGATTACAGGAGACACTGTAGCCACTGCAGAGATTTTCTGAATCTTCTGTCCTAGAAGGGAATGTCACAGGACAACACGAAACAGCACAGGACGAAAAGGAGCCACGCCAAGGTTCGGTCTTTCATTTTATTTTAAAATAAGTCTTTCATTAGATTTATGTCACGGGTTTCCATGCTGCTGAAACCACAGTCCATTTCACCCCAAACAACAGAGAGGTCAGAGGTCCGAGTGCAAACAGCTCCTTAGCTACTAAGCTACTGACATTCCTTCCTTCCGGTTCTTTAAATAAAACTCTAATATATTCAATCTCATCAATATTTCCTAATTTACAAAACATACAACATAAAATTATCCACTGAATTGAAATACAGAAATTATGTTTAAAATGATACTATTTTACCCTAAAAAAAGAACTGTCTTTACGGCGAATGAAACAAACGATTTAATTACATTGTTCGTCTATCACTCACTCCCGAAACGCACCTTATTCCACACATCAGGTGGGGAATGAACAAACACAGACTGCTTTAAGGCAAGGCAGGGCTGGGCATCAGACAAGAGACAAAGCAGCTGTATACGAGGCGAGAAACAGCTATGCTTTTCATTAAACACTGCACACTGTTTGGCACATCTTTGTTTGGGATTCCATTTTAATTAACAGCTATTCTTATCTGTGGGGTTGGTGTTGCCGTGGCATTCGAGAGTGTTTGTTATGCGATGCTGACTCTGGTTTGAGTTTGAGAAGGATATGCTGAGGAACACACACACACACATACACGCGCACAGACATGATTTACCCCTGTACTCATGCATATAATGTCTAGAATTTCTGAAGTAGGAACAATCTATAATCATGAACCAGATGACTAGAACGCTTTCACAATACTGTAAACACACGCGCGCGCACACACACACACACACAGTCGTATTCTTACTTTTATGGGGACATTTTTTGAATCTCGTTTTTACTTAATAATCCCTGAATGCAAAAGCAGGTGACAAATGATAAACAAGACATTTGACACTCTTAGATGTTTTCAAAGCAGATGAAGTCACAAACAAAAATGCACCCGAGTACATCTGATTTAGGCCCTGCTGGGGACGTTTTCACAACATTTGTAAACCGAAAGACAGAAATACCTGCAGATACACCTGTCTGCCCCCCCCCATCGCTTCCACAGTGCATGAGACAGATTTGCAATGAAGGCACAGTGACTCGCAATAAATAATCCTCAAATATGTTGCTTAAACGCCCTTTTTGTCCAAAATACACGGCTCCTAATTAGCACAATCACCATTTACCATTCCAGAAACAGATGCCGTTTATTCAGGAGGGAGGGGAAGATGGATTTAGCTGGAATACTCTGCAGAAAAACCTGCCCTTATCTCTCACAAACTGCTGTCCTATTTCGGTGTAAAAAAAGCGAAAAGCAGTTCATGTAAACATGAGACAGACAGGATGGGCTGGAGGTCTGCGAGAAGCGGACTGTCTCCACTCGCACGGAGGAAACCTGACTCCATCAGCGTGTCAGCAGACAGAAGAGAAGGTATCTGTCACAGGAGTCTGAATGCGGGAAAACCACTAGAATAAAGTCAGTGGGTGATCAAAGTGCAATTCATAATTTCTCCAGGAGAGGTGCCCTCCTTTCTCTCTAGAAAATGATGATGTAAGACGAGAAAAAATAAATACACTCCCTCCCATAGCCAGTTATTTCACCCAACTATCCCCCCCCCCCCCCCCCCCAAGAAAAAACACACACACACAAACAGAGAGCACATCCACCACCCCCCGTTCACTGTTCTGTGTTTCTGGGTCCTGCCCATAGACTGTGGGTTCGGACCAGTCCTACAGCTTCTTAAAAGCCTGGATGTTCGCTTCAAACTGAAAACCTCTCTTGCTACATCATGCAAAACTGTTACTATCCCAGAGGGCAAAACACCCACATTTTACCATGAATACTTGCAAATAATTACTAGATAATTACTCCCACATGGAATTTTGAAATGTTCAGTCAGGATGTCTTTTGAAGATTAGGGATTTTTTTTCATGCCCCAGCCACAAGCAATGACTGTTGGTTCTGGCCCAACCAATTCGGATTTGGACACAGTCATAGGTTCGATTTGATCACTTAAACATAGAGCCCACACAGAAACAGCTGAGGGACTGTACCATTCTGGGGGGGGGGGGGGGTGGTACACTGGGATGGACCATGAATATGGGGGAGCAATAGAAGTGCCTTATAAAATGTATAAAAGGAAAATTAAAAGGCATGCTGAACAAAATACATTTACAAACACAGAATTTACAGTGACTGATATTTACAAAATACACAACAGTCCTTCAAGTTCTGAGTTAAAAAAAATAAACATTATAATATATACAGACAAATACATTTTTTTAACCACAGCTAAACATATCCACACACAATAGCTCTGTGTATATATACAGTTCTGTATATATAAACACATATAAAAACAATATATGCAAATATAGCTTTAGACGCACACTTATGTTTATTTATATGGTGTTTATGTATACTATGTACATGCGGCTGGTCGTCATCGTTATGGTGTCACCAGTCAGCGTCCTCCTCGATGTAGTATTCCGGAGCAGCGGTGCCGTCGAAGAGGCCCGGATCCATGGACTTGCGCTGCTTGCCGCGGGCGAACACTCGTGACAGAGAGCCCAGGCTGATCTTCTCCTTCTTCTTCTTACGCCTCTGGTCGTCGAGGTCCTCCATCGACTGCGGCGGCGGGACGGCGGAAGCGAGGGAGAGGCGGGGGGGACGCGAGACAGAGGAATGGAGAAAGCGGGTGGAAACAGGCTCACGTCTCAGTCTGCGTCTAATGGGGCCACAGGGCGCGGGTCCACCATGCTGAAAGAGCCTAATTAATCTGACTGCACGCGGGGCCAGATCAGGGCTGTAAGGCACTGGTTTAAAATCAAGAAATATAAAGCTACAACAACAGTCACAAAACAAACAAAAATGATAACAATTGATAATCATTATAGCAATAAAATAAGGTAAAGTTCTAGAAGTCGTTTTTTTTTTCTTTCTCATAAATTGAGTTATTCAAAGTTAACAAAGTAAACCTACCATTACTGGTATAGAGTACTATACAAAAGTCTTGGGCTGGCAGAGAAAATTATGTTTATATAATATTCATATTGATATAAAACTATGATTTATGTCTCTCAAAGTGTGTTAGCTTACCATTTCAAAATCTCTCCTCGAGTCACTCCCCAGTATTTCCAGGATATCCATTTATTTACTAAAGTTGACCACTGGCACACCAATACCTCATGAAGTTTATTAACTGTTTAAGTTTGTTATTTAAGTGAGCTGGTGGTGAAATGTAACAAATACATGGAATGGCTGGGGTGCCCCTGAGGAGAGGCTGGGGAACTGAAGCGGGGTTCATCTAGCCACCCAACAAGATATCAGTAACTGTCTGGAAAACAGACAAAATTATTGTTCCTCTTTATTGTAATATTGTTTATTAGTATATATTATAATATTAAATAATGTTTTTCCTGAGCAAACATACACATATTTCCCAGAAAAAAATGATTAGCAATAGTTTTCTCTGACAACCTAAGACTTTAGCCCAGTACTGTACGTTATTGACAGGAATTTTATTTAGATTAGATAACAGTGTCAGTAACCCAGGCTAAACAAATTCACCTCTAAGTATGTAATAAATAAATAATAAAAACAAAACAATAAAAATAAAATAAATATGGCCTCAGTTCTGGCAGTAGCGTATAAAAACTGAAAATGTATGGCTGACAGATTTTAAGCGACATTACAGATGAAAGCAGCTGAGTCTCAAAATGTAACAGTCAGAAACAGAAGTGGCGAGTTACACGGCGCAGAATGTTTGCGATGTAACAGTCAGAAACAGAAGTGGCAAGTTACACGGCGCAGAATGTTTGCGTCGCCGGAGTTTCTCCTGACTACTTATCTCTGGGTTTGACTGTGCGAAGGGTTTCCCCCGGAGTTTGGAGGCACGGAAAGTGGCCCCGCCTGACACATACAGCCACACCAGCCCTTCTAGGTAAAATTACCAGGCTGCATACCTCACATTTTTTCTCAAAAGTTCCTGCTCCTCCCTGGATAATGACTTTGTTTAGGAGCTTGAAATGTTTTGCAATGTCTCCGTTTCCTGGATGACCGCAATGGCTTTGCTAATGTGGTTCCTGGGGGAAACCCTGAGTCGCCCGGGGTGGGATGGGGGGGGCATGATGTGGGGAGCAGCTGGATGCGGTCTTACGTTGCAGAGGGAGTGAGTCCGGTGCCGAGGCGAGTTGATGTCGCTCGGTGTGGATGAGCGATCGCCCTCGGCGGCTGAGGCGTCAGAGATTACGGAAGCCTGCCGCGAGTGGGCGGGGCTGATCCTAACCGCTGCTGTGAACCGAACACACGAAAGAAACAGACATTCCGTTTGAGGCCATGTGTGGTACCTGAGAGACATGGGGCAGGAGCTCAAAAGCCAGGCAGGGTAACAGAGCGAGGTGTTTTTACGAGGTACGGCAAAAACACCGGGGACGGTGCCTGGGGATGGCAGTCAGAGGGATCATTTGTGACTGCACTCCCTCGGCACCAAGTGTATATGCGGTGCTGACCCACCCTGCCTGTCCACGGTGTGTGCCGGGTGCCCTTGGTACAGCGTATTCTGGCTCTGCCGGATGGCCGCGGTTAGGGGTAGGTTGTGGTGGAGGACCCATTCCTGGCTCCCGTTCACCACCGAATCCGTAGGCAAGGCTGGGGGCTGCCGCTTGGGCACATCCTTGGTGAGCGTAGCCAGCGACTGCTTGGCCTGGAGGGGGGGGGGGGCAGGGAGGCTTATGAATACTTTCTTTGTCAATCAGGCTATGGTAACAGCAGGAAAA
>JAODLD010000136.1:23652841-23666443 GCA_026781065.1 Mormyrops boulengeri | reverse complement strand
CCCCCCCCCCCCCCCCCCCCCCCCCCCCCCCCCCCCCCCTGACAGTGATGGCCAGGACACTATAGGGGGGCGGAGATTCATCGGCCAATAAAAACTAACCTGATTGCTCTAGCCTCCATTCATCTATCAGCACAACAAATTTTACTCTCTGAAATAAATCCAGAGGTCTGATTAATTAGCCCGGTTAATTAACAGGATCCTATTATTCTGAAAATGATTTCATCAAACTAAGCCTCGTAGCATCACTACTTAATATTATTTTGATGTAAACATGCTTAGTGTTACAGTACTATGAGGCACAGATGACATATTAACACATTACTCATGTCACAGACACTTTCTTATTTAAATCTGTTTACCTATCCAGCATAGTGCAGTGACACTAACGTGACCCTGACTTGAGTCATGCCTCTTTCAGCTGCCCCTCACGCTCCTTTAGGGGGTAGGATGGACATAATATACCCGCCCCCCCCATGCTCCTCTAGGGGGTAGGATGGATGCAGTACTTGCCGCCCCCATACTGCTTTACAGGGTATGATGGACATGGTACACCCCCCCATGCTGCTTTAGGGCGTAGGATGGATGCAGTACACACCTCGGGCATGCGGAGGAGGAGGGGGAGTTTGCATGCTGTGGCTGCCTCATCGCAGAGCCGCGATTACACGGCGATGAGTCAGGGAGCGTCCGTCCCCCCCCCGGGGGGGGGGGGGGCGGCGGCCGCCCCCGCCCCCGCGGGGCCCGGGCGGGGGGGGGGGCCCGGGAGGCTTATGAATACTTTCTTTGTCAATCAGGCTATGGTAACAGCAGGAAAAAACCAGTAGAGGCGCTGGATGGGGAATACTGGGTAATCATACAAAACCCGAAGCATGCTGGGGGGAGGGGGGTCAGGGAGTTTTTAAGACTTTTTTTTAAACCACACAGGCAGAGGAACAGAGTAAGATACATGGTTGGAAAGTTAAGTAGGGAAAAGGAGACTAACTCAATGCAGACAACAATATTATGTGCAACAAATGAGGAAGAAATCTGGATTAGCTACATGATGAGTGTGAAGTGAGATATGGAAATAGGGCAGCAGTTTCCTGCCGCGTAGCCTCCCACCATGGTCAGCTCAGCCTCCAGCTCCTTGATCCTGTTCTCCTTCAGGTCCACCTGGGAGCGGAGTGTGCTGGCATGTTCCGTGGCCTCTTTGGCCAGCCTCCGCAGGTCCCACTTCTCCCTTTCCAGAAGGTCCTTCTCCTTGGCCAGATTCTTTACCGCATCCTCGCTCTCCTGTAAGTGCACACAGAGGCTGTCGAGAAACTCCTTCGAGGGAGGAAGAGTAGAGCCACGGCTGACTGTGGTCAGTAGGATGTTTGATGGTAAGAGTCAACAGGAGTGAGACGTTAAATGTCAACATCTAGGGTTGCCAAATCCATCTGACAGGGTTCCTTGAGATTTTTTTTTTTTTGGGGGGGGGGTCATTAACTACATAGTCGGCTGATTCAATACTAATCCAATAGCAGTATTAACTATGCAACAGGTGTGCTAGTAGCTGACTAGCTTGTGTGCAATTGTTTTCACAATGCATCCATTTTCTGTAACCACTTATCCTATTCAGAGTTGCGGGGGGTCCGGACCCTATCCCGGAGGCTATGGGTGCAAGATAGGGAACAACCCATGATGGGGCGCAAAGCCATTGCAGAACGTTTCAGATGAGAGACACAAATATTTATATTGTATCATTTATTTAATTTTTTAATTATATATTCACATCACATTCGTGAAGGTTAGGAACTGAACATCCATGTGAACGTGAAAATTTGTGAATAATACTTGGGTCCATTATTAAAAATGCAAAACTAACAGCACCGAAACATTTAAAAGTTATTGCAAGAAATGTGAGATTGCTTGGTCTCAGAGACGGCTAACACGTAAGAGAGGCTGGTTACCAAGAGAAAGTAACATGGCGTACCTAAGCCAAGATGTGTAGATCTCACAATTTCTTTTTTTTTTAACCAAAAATAACGTTTAATATTACAGATATAGTATACACATATATTAATAATACATTAAGGTTAAGGGGCGGTGTGTGGCTCAGTGGGCTAAGCCATCGTGCCTGTAATCAGAAGATCGCTGGTTCAAACCTAGCTTCGGCATGTCGGCGGGTCCTTGAGCAAGGCCCTTAACCCCCAGCTCCCTGGGCACCGCTACAGGTGGCAGCCCTTCGCAGATAACTTACTCTATGAAGAGCAAGTTGAGGGAGGTGTAAAAAGAGAATTTCCCCATGGAGATCAATGAAAGTATCAATTATTATTATTAAAAACATTAAATAACACCAATACATCACATGATTTTATGTGATCCAAATCATTTTCAGTATTGTTTATATATTAAATATTCCCACTTAACTCGCATAACTGAAAAGCCTTGGGAGGCCACGTTCCATTTCTTGAATATCCAGTCCAATGCAGGAAGGCTGGCAGCCCTATCAGGATGTGCTGTGTATGGCGGCGAGAGACGCTTCCCATTTCGGGGGCAGCCTGTCGGAGACCCACCTTTCTGTGTTGCTCGTAGTTTCGGATGAAGTCCCTCAGCTGCTCCTCACGGCTGTCCAGCGTGGCGTATAGCTGCTGCATCTGGCTGGCCAGGTCTCCCTTCTCCCCCTTTAACCGCTTCCGGTCCGCCTTCATCGCTGCGGATGCCAAAGAGTAAAACCCTTGGTACTGTGTTCAGCCTTGCTTGAGATTCCCTCAAACCAATGACAGCATCCGTGTCTCCCAGCTAGGACTCACCATGCCTCAGTATGCAGTGTCATGCAGTGATGGCCATCTTTCTGAGGAACACCCCGCGATTACCAATTACAGGAAGCACAAGATCACCATTCAGCATCTCAGATATATACCTGAATATATTTTTTCACTACAGTTAATCCTCAAAAGCAGGACTTCTGGATGTGCTTCAATGTGTATCCAAGACAGCAGAATATCTGACAACAGTGGGCACTTTTACTGGGAAGGGAAAGATTAACCCTTTCATTGGAAGCCTGCAGCAAACCTGAACCGACAACCTTCGGTTTGCAAGTCTATAACTTAAACTGGATTTTTACTCTATGGACCTGAACTACCCACCACGGACCTCTACTTTGCTATAGTGCTGTGTGTGAAGGGCGAGCCCCTAGACTGCCATGGTGACTGGCTCAGCAGGGCTGTACATACTGGCATTAATGAAGGCATTAGTACCTTCCTGCTGCCGTCCGTGACCTGGCAGCCACAGAAGCAAGGAAACACAGTTATGGTGCACTCCGACCTGCAATAGCACCTCCTTTAAACAACCTTGACTGAAACTCAGCTTGACGTTACAGCCTCGTTAGGAGTCGCAACACATCAGCGCGGCTCTGCGGGCGAACTGACAGCGGCTGGGGCTGCTAAAAACGTAATTGAAATGCGATAAGAATAGCTAACTGTACAGGAATTAAACAAATACGTCCACCCGGCATACAAGAGCACAGACCAGCTGCAAACTGGGCTTCGGTTAAACCGTGAAATCGATGCCTGCTAGTTTTTTATGATTTGGAGCTGGAACGTGTGGATCTGAATGTATCATCTTCGGTTTTAAGCATTTATAATTGCGGGGCTGCTACAGTGCAGCTGCTGCTTCTGCTGTTTGCGTACAGTCACAGGGCAAATATGTACCACCAGGGGGCACTGTCGGCCACATTTAAACCACTTAGGCTCGCTTTTTCGAACAACCTCACAAAAACAAATTTGCCGTTTTGATTATGAGTGTAATTGAAGACCCTTATAATTACAGGACAGAAATTAACATCCGGTAGCACATTGGCTCAACTAGGTGAAAAATATTTTAGAGATGGTACTTAAGGCTTCCCAGCTGAGTACCTAATATTTCTGAAAGCATTCATTTCCGCCTTGTGATACCGCACTCAAGAGCGGCAAAAGACAGCGGCTCACCATCAGTGTTTGAAGGTCATCAGGAGGTGAAGCAGTGGCTTTCTGACCCTCTGAATCCAATAAAGAGAAACGCTGCGGAAACACTATTGATGACCGGACAGCCAAAAATGAGCCCGTCTCCTGAAGCACGCAGGTGTGATTATACGTATTAAAAGGCTGGCTGCTGAAAGCCGGGTGGCAGAGATCTTCCGAAAAACCAGGATGGAGGGTTTAATCAAACAAAAGGACTTTAATACTGAAAATGGAGTTGAAGACAAGACCCCTTTAAAAAATAAAGAATAAATTACTGTAGCAAAAAAAAAAAAAACACTCTAGAAGTCTTCAGAAGCACAGCAAAACCCAAGGCATTAACCTTCTGCTGATACTCTCCTAACCACTCACATAATATAGAAACAAAAGTAAGTTTGTGATTAAGCCAATAACTTAAGTACTTTGATTATTCTCCATTTTTTTTCATTTGTGAAGCAATGCCCCGCTGGTTTCGATCGCAAGTTGTTCCTGGATTGCAGACATTTCTCTTTTAACGGCCCAGTTCCGCCATTCCTGCCACACCAGTCCTAATTCCCAAACAACGGCATTGAGCTTCGCACCTGTTTCACCTGATCGGGGAGGTGGAGTGCCCCCCCCCCATTCGCGTTTGTACTTGTCTTGTGTGTGCGCTTGACAGGGTGCCTGTAAAATGCTACCTTCTCAGCAGCCCGCAGACAGATAAACGGACATGCCCCCCTTCGGTCACATATTTATCTTATGCCATAATGGGACGGTGGCTTGTAAACGTTTTCAAGGAATGTGGACAGTTGGGTCGCATGGCGTACACAGTATCCCTGAAGCTGCCCTTCGGAAAGGAGGGCGAGGTCGAAGCATCAGCCAAAGCACTTGCTCGTAACACGATGCGGCCCCTTTAGCCACATGCTAACATGTGAGCCCAAGCCAAACAAACCTTAGCTGGGCTCATTGAGGATACAAGAAGAGCTAAAAGCCACTGGGGGCTTCCAAGCACTGATACTCTGAACAGAACAGCCAGTCTGAGCAGCCTTAACTATGTGAAGGGCTCTTTCCCCGCGGTAATTTGGCTGTGAGTGGGAGACGGCCACCATCTTCTTGGCTAACAGAAAAAACTGAGAAAAAGGCTCGGAGATCTGGACTTTGCTTCCAAACAGACTAACGCGAAAAGGCAGGCAGACCTCAGAGCCTTCTGTAACTAGCACACGCTCTGCTCTTTAATTAGTATAAGCCATCATTTTCAGGAAAAACCTCATGGCTTCCTAAGACCCTAGAAAGGAAATATGGTATGTCACTGTAGCTCATCCAACAAAAAAACTAAACAAATGGAATATCAAAATAAAACCAACTGAGGACACCCAATTAAAATCCAACAGAAAGTCACATGTATTCCGGGTGATAAAGCCAAATCACAGACATTCAGAACTGGGCAGATGTGGTTCCTGATTGTAAGGGTACAGCTGGTTTTCAGCTGCATGGATGGAGGAAGACACTTAAACACCGACACACTGACTTGTAACTTAGTGTAAGACAGTGTTGGTGGTAAATACTTCACACCTTCTTGTAGTGGTGCCTCATGCAGAGATACCCGACGTACTCTGTTTGTGACTGTGCTAACAGGACATAAGACAGATCGGGGATGGTGTCAAGCTGTTTACATTCTGTGGAATTGCAGTGGAGTGCCTCTATCCCCGAGAGAGATGATCCTGTTAGACAGTCATTTTAATAATGCTTATCTTGGTTTTCATTACTCCTATGTCTGTAGACGCCTGTTAGGCTACTGTGCAGCCTGATTTATAAAACACACACACACACACACACCCACACACACCCACACACCCACACACACCCACACACACACGCACAATTCAATAACACCCCAGATCAATCCTCAACTGAGCTGCTGAAGGAATGTTACAAGGGAGAACCATCTGTATTTCACTGGCTTATAAAGGCGAGAATCATTCAGAAATGGAGGAAAACACTGAATGTAGACTTTATGTTGTGTTTGTGCATTCCTCAAACTACAACGTGTCGTGACAAACAGCAGATGACTCTATATTATGTTACACAGTTGATTAGATAGATGTGGCAAAAACATTTACGCAACATCGAGTAACGTCAGTACCATATATGCAGCTGGACATTCCCATCCGATGTGTGTGACCTGACATCAGGCAAAGAAATTGGAGTCTCACATAAAGGGGGGGGGGGATAATGCCTGGCGGGTGGTCCTACCCTGCAGCGCTTCCTTGGCCCGGTCCAGTTCCTGCTCCTTCTGCTCCAGCTGCACCCGGAGCTCGGTGCTGGACAGAACCTCAGAGGGGGAGTCCTGCAGCTCCTTGCTCAGCATGTTCTTCATCTGCTTCAGCAGGTGCACCTCCTCCTTGAGCTGGGCCACCTCATCCTGCAGCAACGCTGAGGGCAGACATACAGATGGAGCCTAGCACAGCGCCTCCTTCTGGCTGCAGCACAGATATACAGATCTCCCAAAGCACCCCCTACTGAAAGCACAGGCATGCAGATCCTGCATACGCACCCCTGTCCACGAAGCCATGACCCGGAAAAGGCTCCCTATCGTAGCACTAATAAGGGTGAATGAATGTAACTGGAGGATGTCATGATGGAGAGACGGTACTTCACAAGGAAAAGGAAAGCGTTTGGACAGATAACAGAACAGGATTTAACAACAAACCTATCGACGCCATTGGGATCTCTCCAACCAGCGTCACGCTAAATACCAACAGAAGCCGCCAGCGAGCCAAAATCCCTTCCGTAAGCCTCAAATCATTCAAAAGAAGATATAAAGCTCTTGTCTGGCCTTCTGTTCTTCACACCTTCCAAGTTAAAAAGCATTTATGTTTCCATGAAAAATGCAAGAAATATCAGATAAACTTGTCTAGGAGGAAGGAACAAAATTTATTTCATGCAATAAAGATGGAAATGAGCCATAAAGGGAGATAAACAGGAAGTTATTTGTAAACAATGAGGCTGATTTGAGAAAACCTAAGAAAGGGACGAGAGAGCAAAAGAATGAACAGCAGGCTGAGAAAATGGATTATCATACTGCTAATGATTCTCAGAGGAGAGGCACCATGGAACACAGTAACACCAGTGAAACCATCATGCTAACAATTAATCTGGAAGGCATGTTCACACTCTGCAGAGGTTTGAGAGGGATGGTGCACTTGAGAGGTGCATTTAGCCCATGTCTGTCGTGTGTGACTGGCTCAAGACTGAAGCCTCACTTCCTGTCGTCTTTTCATCAATCTACTCCTTCACCTCGCTCTTCGGTCCATACCTTCGATCATCTCTGGGAACACTAGTTTGGGCATCACTGCTGACATCTTGGAAAGGAGCTGCATGAAAAACGTGCACCCACACCGGCCCTTCAGGTAATAGCCTAGGGCAGGGTGCCAACCCAACATAAACCAAATTTTTGATATCCGGATCTGGATTTGTAATAAGATCCTCTTACTAAAAATTTCACGCCACCATTAATTATATGCTATTGTTGAGTTAATTGATTTTTGAAGACCAAAGACCAGATGTGAAGTAGTAGTCTGGCACTTCCTCGAGTTAGAGAGGAATACCAGCATGTTACACAACGTGGCACATAAGATCAGACCACTGTACCCAGAATGCTTTGATTTCAGACCGTGCGTGAGAGTAAAGTTTCACCAGAGCAGCTCGAGATCCACTTTTTGTTAGATTACAGGAGGTTTTGACAGGCGAAACCCATCCTTTACAGTCATGTCAGGAGGAAGATGACATGGATCCAGGACTAATGGCTGCAGGCAACTTTGCAAATTACTGTGGCATGATACTGATGAAGAAGCGACTGCAGAAGGACAGGAGACGTGACGGACGCCCAAGGGTCTCATAAAAAACTGGCAACCATCTAAGATGAAGAAAATGGATCCAGGAGAGGTTTGAAAATTAATAGAAAAAAGCTTTTAAATAATTAGCAAGGCCTTGAGAATGGCTGTTGGTTTTCGTGTGAGGCACGTTTTTATAAGGTATAAGCTTAAGATTGGGCTCACAGATGCAACAAAAACTATGTAACTTCCTCCAGAAAATTAATGATGTTTTCATTCTTAGAAAACAAGCCATTTTTAACAAACAAAATGATTAAATTGAGATTAATTTCTCTCTTATCCATATTCCTATTCCCTGTTAAGATTGTTTTCTTGTGATTGCTTGCTTTGATTTTCTAGATATTTTAGATATCCACTATATTCTAGATGGACCCAAATGGCCAGGTGAGAATAACCCAATATTCTAGAAACAACTGGCCCAAATGGCCAGGTGACAATGACCAAATATTCTAGATTCAATGGACCCAAAAGGCCGGGTAAGAGTAACCCAACTATTCTAGATATGATTGACCTAAACAACCAGGAGAGAGTGACCAAATATTGTAGACACTATGGACCCAACCTGCCAGTTAAAAGTGACCCAATATTCTAGATACGATGGACCCAAACGGCCAGGTGAGAGTGACCCCATGATCTACGTATGAGCCTAAGCTGGCTGGTCCTGCTGATCTACCCCCCCCCCCCCCTCGGTGATGTGCTCATCCAATCACCTCAGCACTCTGTATCAGACAGCGTCTCTCTAAATTGCTGCCAGTCCTTTGAGCATCAAAGGATCGCGTTACCTTTGTTTTCACAGCTCTAAATGACGGGCCCCACCGAGTGTCATCCTGAAAGATTCCAGCAGGTTTAGTGGCCCGAGTCAGGAAGGGCGTGAGAGAAACCCGAGTGAGTCGCTTCATTCCGCTGTTTCATTCCAATTAACAGACAGGCATGCCAGTGACGGTGCTGACAGCGATGCCCCTGGCGCCCCCATGTGGCGTGCGCCTTCCCCGTCGCCCCTCATCTCCGTCCTGCCTCGGTCTCGAACTGCCTCGCTCCCCAGCTCCCTGGTTGCACATCACAAGACAATTCTGGCTTTTTAAATGCGATATGTGATGCGTGGCTCCTCGGGGGCGTACAGAGTGTGCTCTCAATGGGTGTGTCGACATATCCCAGAAATGGCACTGCACCCTGTAATGTAATGTGCCGTCTTTCCTGTTTTCTGTGAAAAAAATTAGCGCACAGCCAGCAGTTGGCCTGCGTGGCCTCATACCGATCAATTCATTCCTCCTTATTTTTAGCTTTCTTTCCCAACATAGTTGCCCCAAAGCATAAACTGACTCATATTCTGCCTGAAGAACTTTGCGACGCATTACAGGTGTGTAAAATGAAACTAGAGCGAGCCGACATGTTGGAATAAATCGATTTACAATTTTATCATTCAGAAGCTTAGTAATTTACAGCCAGCACTGATACGGAGGCCTTGAGTCAGAACATCTGTTTAGCACTGTCTGCGGCTTTAAATCTGTCAGCAGACAATGACAGAAAACAGCCACGATGTCTTCATAGTAAATATTTTCTATTGTAAGTCCACACAATGCGCTTGAAATGTCACCCAGCAAGAAAGCAGATGTGACATAATAAAAATATGCAAATATATAATATCATCATGGATTAAATATTAGCTATAAAATGACCGTACTGAGAAAAAAACGTGCAGCCAGAGTCAGTTGGGCACCTAAAAAGCAGCCTGTGAACTTTGACCCCTGGCTGAAGTGTCTCAACCCAGCACTGAGTAATTATGTCACGCTGCTTCCCCGCCTCAAACAGAACGCACTCAAGTTCAGCGGCTCCGTTCCGCCGGTTTAAGTGACTGAAACGCTTCAGCCGCCAAACGTCCATTTGTCTGGGATAATAAGGTGGATCATTTGAGAGGTTTATAGTTAACGATCAAGGGGAACAAATATTATAATTCTGTGCATCCATTATGTTGCTGCCCTTTCCGTTCGCAGGTACCCTCTATTACTCACACGCCACACAGATAATGGAAGGTACATTTCCAGCCTGGAAAATGGCTGTTTAACAGGCTTATTTACATAAAGGTGATCACTCCACAGAAAGAGGGTTTGATAAGGGGGGGGGGGCATGACTGCCTGCTAGCTCTGCTTCTCACATTACTTAGAGAGCAGATTTGGGGGGACAGTAGCTTGACAGTGGAAGCTCCCGGGGGTGAGACCCAACACCAAGTCCGCCTTTGTGAAAATTACAGTTGGGGGGGGGGGCACTGTGGAAGCCATGAGAGCAGGTAAAATTAAAGGCTCCTTTACACAACTGGGATACACAGGAGCTCGAAATTTGAGAGTTTCCTCAGTCCAAAAAAGTTCATGTTCACTAAGTGACCCTTTCCCTACAGGTCTCACATCCCCTGATACTGCTTAGTGATCATCACGGAGTAATTTAGAGAAAAGTAAACGTAATGGTTGCTGTTTCTATGGTAACATGACAACGTGTATCGTACAAAGCGTGCCAGAGTGTCGAGCGATGCCCCCAAATAGCATTATGGATGGGCAGCCTCCACTTCTCATCAGGAGGCGTTAACGACACTTAATTAGCTCATAAATACATGCCGATGGAGGGAGCTGTAGACATGATCCCTGGACTGCGCGGACTCGCCTGTGTTGCGATAGCACCATGATCATGGACAGGTACAAATTCCACACAAACTACCTGACCGGGCTTCCCTCACAGCATTCCCCCCAGTGAGTGTACACTGCAAGACATCATGTCGTTGGTCACCGAGCCAGGCATGAAACGGCACGACCCGCTCACTCTGACGTCATGCCACAGATGCCCAGATCCGAAACGTGCGCCTAAACATACAGGCTAAACAAACACGGGCAAACGCACGCACTCCTGCCATCCTCATGATGATTCACGGTGGGGCAGGAGAACATGGCCGATTCCCGCCTCGCTGGGCCCCGCCGATGACGGACCTGCATCGGGAACGCTGGGCGTGTTCGTAAAACGCAGCAGATGTGCAAACAGTGGAGTAAAAGTGGATTGGCGTCACAGGCCTGGCAAGGGGGACATTAGCTCATACGCCTTCCGCGGAGGACCCTGCTGACTCAGCTCCTTCACAGCCCTGTGAGCAGAAACCATCCCCTACTTCCATCACATCGGCGTCCTCTCCTGAGGTGGCTGGGCACCGTCAAATCTGCCTGGCTGTGGTATCAGTGAAATTCAGAAACTAGACAAAACAACTCCAATGAAAGGCAGGGCACTGAATAAACACTGTGAACAGTGTCATTAATAAAGGCATTAATGTAATGAATAAATGGACATCCTGTGCAAGTCAGGGGAAACAACACAATTTAGCCACTCTGGTCATTGTCTCCTGGCGATAATGTATATAAAAGGTTGTAAACTACCTGCTTCTCTCCATCTTCATCATGTGACTAATTTCAGTTCGGTTAAATGCATCTCAGGGGAACAAATCTGTCCTGGGATTGTCTACATTGATTTCTCAGGCTCTACCGTGTTTTAATCACACACTACAGCTCCTCTAAGAGTTGGAAAAGCTTGTCGATGGATGGAGGAAAACTGATTAGCCATGAAAACATCTCCCATCTCTGTTCTGTCAGCACGCCTCTTATTCACTGCAGCTTGATCTCTCTACACCACCATCAAGACCTGAATTAAAGTTTCTGCCTTTAGTAGCATGAGGAATGCAGTCATGTGACGTCCCTCCACCAATCACAGGTGGCCAAGACAACAACCTCTTTCTATCCACTCAGACAGGTAAGCGCGCTTTTGTTTATTCCATTATTCCACCTGGATTCAGGGACGACATTGTGCCCCTGCCTGGCTTTTGTGCACTCCATTCACCAAATCGCAGGGGTAAGACGAGCGAGGGACAAAGCCATCACTTTCTTTGAACTTTCCACAGAGTCTCCAGCTGAAATAAGAGGAAGTAAGTCAAAGGCTTTGTTTCAGGTGAACTTCATTCAGAGGCCTCCCATGGTGAAATCGCTAGCTGAAAGAGTGCCTGGATGAATACACTACCAATCCTGTCTAAACACACAGTGTCCGGCCCAGACTACAAGGCACCTACTGTGTGAGGAACAGCAGGCTCAGTGGCGTCCGTACCGAGCTTAATCCTGCACGTTTACAGGAAGTGCATTAATAGGTGAGGTCCAGCTCCCTTGTGATGTCATTACCAGTGGTTACAAGCGTATCTCCACCTCTCTGCCCAGATTAGGGCAACAGATTGGCTGCAGTGACTCGCCATCTCAACCGCCCCCTCCCATGCACCACTGAGACAAAATCCATCAGAGGGGTCCCACAACTGGCATCCAGTCATGGTGATGAACAGCTATTCGCCGGGGATGGCAGCTTGGAGGATTATGGAGTCAATTCAGATGAAAATACAATCTGTTCAGTGTGCCAGTGGGGGATGGCGGGCCGTCAGGGGCAGAGGGAGACAGAGGGGGTTCACGACTGGGGAGATCACGTGATTGACATGGCATGGCGAGGCAGTGAGGGGAAACTGAAGGAGGGACCCATCCATAATTGCCGATGGTGGCTGAAAACTGAGGGCCACCATCACCGTGACGTCCAGGCACTGATCATCACTGCGGACCAACGGCAGATCGATGTCAGGACTGTTAATCTGCCGTTGCACCTCCTGTGTGTCTCAGCAAAAACTGCTTGTGCTAGAAGGGTACTGTACTCCTATCACACCACTTGTCGTTTGGCCACAGAAAGGGAGAACTTTCAAATAAAGCTGTCCACTGCGAATTAGCCCCTATTAACAGAATGACAGTTACCATAATCACCTGATATTGCGCTATTGGTGGAAGCTGTTTAGTTTGACAGATTTTAATAAAAGTGATCTGGTAATGAGTTCTTAGCCAGTGCCTGAATAATTTCACCCAGGTTCCCCAAAAGGCACAGGGGATCCATCATAGATATTTTGAAATGTTCAATAAAATCAAATTAAAAAGCAATTAAAACTAATAAAGGCATCCTTTTGAAATGTTGTGTTACTTTTTGGAATGAAAGCCTTGTGCCCTTGCTGCCTTCGGAGTAGCTTCTCTGACCTTTGACCCCAAAGTAGGCTTTATACATTTAATGAGGATAATAAGGTGTGGAGAAGAATGTGACCTGTAAGAGATCCTCACCCATTCTCAATGCATGTGTAACAGGTAACAGTGGCTCTTGTAAGAATGCACAGCAAGGCCTAAGGTCATAGCAATCAACGCTAATGTGCCATTTTTACCCACCCCGCCTCCATCGTGCCGTGAATGCTTGTGAACGGGTTTTGCTGCGTTCGAAGTTCGCTGGTGCATATTACACAATCAATTTAATGAAAAAGCATAGCTCTGTAAACGTACTACAAGATCACAACACCGCAGCTTATCTTGATTTCTATGTTCATGTGTGAAAGATAAATATTTAAATTCATTATCAGATTTGATTCTATTTTCTCTCTCGTTAAGAGTTTACAAGACATGGCACAGTAGACCAGGTAAAAAGAATGGTTCCGTGCCATGATTTCTTTCATGAGAATGAAGGAAGATCTGTTCATATCTAGGTTGTGACATGTGCTTTTAATTGGGTCCAAGGTACTTGCAGATTCCAGGCTTTCCAAACATTATTTAAACATCAGTGGACAGAGTTGGGTAATTCAGGTCCAGAGAGTAAAAGTCCAGACCGGGATTTTGTTTCAACCAACCAGTGTTGGTTGTACTTTCTAGCTGTGACTCTTTATGCTCAACTGGTTGGTTGAAACAAAA
>JAODLD010000136.1:23640022-23652741 GCA_026781065.1 Mormyrops boulengeri | reverse complement strand
TAGCTGTGACTCTTTATGCTCAACTGGTTGGTTGAAACAAAATCCCGGTCTGGACTTTTATTCTCTGGACTTGAATTACCCAACTCTGTCAGTGGATTATAATTACAGGATCACATTAACGAAACAATGCTATTAAAGACCACAGTAAATAAAGCAGATGAATACATCTTGAAAACCCCAATATTAGCTTTTAAGCACTTTTTCAATGTTAATTTACACTGCAATGTGTCCCTACACACAGACGTCTGTATGCATTTCCTATTAACGTAAAATCCTCTATGTACACAAAGCTTGGCTGCCTTGATGTGTGACTTCTTGTACATCTTGCTTACAGATTTTTTCAATAAAAATTTATTATATATATATGCGTGCACACGGCCAGGTGTTTACTGATGCGGCAAGTTAACAAACCAAGAAACTGTAGAATGAGTGGGTCTGTCCCAAAGCTAACCATGTGAGTGCATACAGTAAAGAGCTAACAAGCCCCTGGTAAACAGAGAAGCCAGCAAACCCCTTGTTACTAGAGATGAGTCGGACGAGGGGAAGCTTCTAGCAGCCGGGAGCATAACCAAGGCAGGTAAAGTTGTAGCCTTTCAGGACATCAAACATTCACAGGTGATGTAGCAATGGCTGTATCTACAGGGAAGTCACAGAACACGTCTGCCTGCATCAGAAGATGGATGGTTTGACTCTAACCCTGTTAGCCATCTTCAAGCATTACTTATTTATAATATAGATTTTATACAAATATGTTTGTGTATGCAGACTGTTTTCCTTCCTTGATATAGTACCCTAAACTGTGATCAGAACAAATCGCTTAAGATGGCCAATCATGTTACACAAAAACAATTATCCGCGGCAGAGTGAAGTAATTCTTCAGCTCAATTACCCGATGGCCAGCTCAGCTGTGGTCTGACAACTGGGTCAGTGATAGAAGGCTGATAAGACTGAACGGAGTCATGAGCATCCTCCACGGCTCTGATGGATACCCCAGCCCCATCGAAAAGGTGTATGTGACGCACAGTTGACAGACACAGCTGCACACAAACACCTTACAGGAAACATATCATGCCTGCTGAAACCCAGAAGTGGCATGGAACTTTTTTGGGGAATGAGGCTTTGCTGGGTGTACAGCTCTATGCAGGTGACCTAGAAGGGTGGGGGTGTGAGGGAAGCCACTGGAGTTCAACAGCAACAGCAAAGGAGGAGATGAGCCAGAACACTACAGGGACAAACAGGAAAAGCAACTGACACCGTTACATTCGCTTTAACCTCTACAGTCTGGTGGTTAAAGAGAGAGCACAGCTGAAAATGGACACACAGTATGTAATACCAAACACTGCCAACTATAGACATGGCACGTAATACCAAACACTATGAACTATGTACACAATTTGTAATACCAAACACTGTCAGCTACAAGAACAGTATATAATACTAAACACTACAAACTACAGACGCAGTATATAATACCAAACACCGTGAAATACAGACACTGAACATAATGTCAAACACTGCAAACTACAGAAGTGGTACGGAATACCAAACACTACGAACTACAGACAGCATGTAATACCACACACTGCAAACTAAGGACAGCATGTAATACCACACACTGCAAACTAAGGACAGCATGTAATACCACACACTGCAAACTACAGACAGCATGTAATACCACACACTGCAAACTACAGACAGCATGTAATACCACACACTGCAAACTACTGACAGTAGGTAATAGCAAACGCAGTGAACTAGAGACACATAGCACATTATACCAAACACAGTGAAGCACAGACACACATCACGCATTACGTAATTCCAAACACAATAAACAAGGAAAAGCTACAGCCATAAATCAGCGTCACTCCCTTTCTGTCACACGTGCAGGCATGCTTCCACTGAACAGGAAAATGTATTTTTAACGCTCAAGAAACATGCAGTGTTACGCCTGACGCTCGCTGCCAAAGGGAGCAGGCGGTTGGTATACAGCGAGTAAATGTTGTACCGCCTTTTGGATGCCAATAAGAAACGTTACCCTCCAGCTCTCCAAAATGACAAAATGTTCATCTGCTGAAGGAATCTCAATAACAGGCTTGCAGTCTAACATCCCCCCCCCCCCAATAAAAATCTGTTGGTATCCATTTGTAAAGTACTGTGTGTATAATGACACGTCCACCATGTCATCCTCTCTTGGGCTGCGAACTCTTGAGCGCTGAGTCATCATCCTGTCTGCCCTCTGAAGTGGATCTCCCTCCATATCACCCTGTCGCGCTGAGGCATGAGGGCGGAAATGTAGAGTCCCTTCATCCCAAAAATAATCACTCCGAATATACGATCAGTGACGTGTGCCGACGGCCAGACCAGCTCAGAGACAGACTGAGATGTTTGCCATGGTATGAATCCAGATATTGCCTAGCGTTGTGGGATTCTCCCCTGTGGTCTCTGCTGCCGTTTCCATCATCAAGGCACAACAAGTTTCTGACAATGTTCAAAGTAATTTGAACATAAAACTACAAACTTCTGAGGAGAGTGTTCTGATGTATAATAGCGGGATAAAATTTAACGATAAAATGTAGCTTATCCAGAGAAGACTCACCCCAGTCGATACTTTTCATGGCCCAAGCTTAATGACTAAAATATTTAAAAGCAAAATAGGATTTCATTTCTGAAAGCAAACCTGCGTACAGTTTAAAATGATCCACGTGGCCCCCGAGGTCCAGCAGACTGATCACAGAGCTGAAACAAAATCCTCCAGGCAGAGACATGTCTGGTTGTTTTGCCTGGTAATTCAATTTTATTTATTTATTTTTTAATTTTTGCTTGTGTTGCAGGGGCAGTCAGAAATGTCAGCCCAGGAATAACAAAGATGTGACCGCTCATTCTCAGGTTAATAACGGTACGCAAAGTGAAACCACAATCACCCAAGCCTGCAGGGCCCAAGGACCCCTTCTGGTACAGCGTTTCTCTCTGGGCTGGCCGCCTAGAGGACCCTCGCAGATGCAAACATATTTATTACCCAAAACAAGAACAGCCAGCAACACAAACCTACAGCATGGTCACTAAGGAACAGAACGGGGCGTTGAGGCGGATCAGCCCTCCAGAAGTTGGGTCAACAGCTCTCCACAGGTGACATGCCGGGCCAGAACCAAAGGTGTGGAAACATGACTGAATCACGCGCTTCTTGAAACCATCAGTGAGGTGAACCAATCAGCCGTAGGCTTTGATTGATTGGCAGCTCAGCAGGCCAGTAAAGCCATCTATTAGTTTATGATTACAGTAAGGTATACTACTACTTAAACATGCATACTATACAGTAAGGTATATTACTACTTGAACATATGTAAACTGTACAGTAAGGTATACTACTACTTAAACATGCACATTGTATACCTTCTACACCTTATGCACAGCCCTCAGAGTGTACATTTCACTACATCTTGTATGTGACAAATAAAGGAATCTTGAATCTTCACCGTTTCATGTCACTTTTACTGCCACCTGTGTCCCACCTCGGCGATAAGCAGCTAGTCACCCCATCTCCTCTGCATTCTCTCTAACCAGCAACACTCGTTCATTCTTTCACAGCCCTGAAACACGAGAGCAGCAGCAATTCTGCCTTGGAGGCTGAAACAGCCGGTCCCAGGAGCCTGTCAGGGACACACTTTGTACCTGTGTGTGTCTGTGTGTTTTTCAGCCTCTACTCTGAATTCCTGTATTAACAGGACTGAAGCTAACAGGTGGCCCCGAATACACAGACTCACAGAGATGTACTGACATGCCCCCGTGGTATCTCTGACATGAGTAAATAGCCACGGATATTAAAAGTCACCCCCATACTCACTGGAGCGGCCCTCCTCTCCATCCGACTTCATGGTTCGCTCAGTGTGAATCTGTCTGCGGCGGTTTCACACACGTTAGGCACATGCACGGGCGAGACTCTGCCACTGGCTGCCTCCCCTCACCTAGCTCCTCCCAGGCCAGCCACAAGGAAGCTTCGCTACCACACGCACACCTGAGCCAGCCTCTCTTGCTCGCTCTCTCTCTCCCGCCTGCTGTACCTGTTTGTGACGCTCCTCCAAGACTCTCTGGAATTCTTCCATCCCACCCCACCCACATTGCCAACAACCTTTCTCAGGGGGTGTGGCCAACTGGAGTCGCCTATTGCAAAGAGACACATATTTGCCCCCCAGGGAACACGAACACACAAAAAACGCTCAGGCAGATCCACGTACAGCACACACGGAGCCTGTCAGACTCTGCAGAGCCACATACAGCACTCACAGGCCCCGTCAGACTCTGCAGAGTCACTTACAGCACTCACAGGGTCCATCAGACTCTGCAGAGTCACATACAGCACTCACAGGGCCCATCAGACTCTGCAGAGTCACATACAGCACTCACAGGGCCCATCAGACTCTGTAGAGTCACAGACAGCACTCACAGGACCCATCCGACTCTGCAGAGTCATATACAGCACTCATAGGGCCCATCAGACTCTGCAGAGTCACATACAGCACTCACAGGGCCCATCAGACTCTGCAGAGTCACATACAGCACTCACAGGGCCCATCAGACTCTGTAGAGTCACAGACAGCACTCACAGGACCCATCCGACTCTGCAGAGTCATATACAGCACTCATAGGGCCCATCAGACTCTGCAGAGTCACATACAGCACTCGCAGGACCCATCAGACTCTGCGAGTCACTTACAGCACTCACAGGGCCCATCAGACTCTGCGAGTCACTTACAGCACTCACAGGGCCCATCAGACTCTGCAGAGTCACTTACAGCACTCACAGGGCCCACCAGACTCTGCAGAGTCACATACAGCACTCACATGGCCCATCAGACTCTGCAGAGTCACATGCAGCACTCACATGGCCCATCAGACTCTGCAGAGTCACATACAGCACTCATAGGGCCTGTCACACAGCAGACAGCTTTTCCTCACCTCCTCTCTGTTCACCTGTTTACATCCATCAAAGGCCCATATTCCAAGGTGTCTAAATTGCTCTAAATTACAGTAAATGTAGCCGATTGCGCCCCCGCACCCACAGCCCGCTTGCGTCTCCATAACCTGTGGCTCCTCTGCTGGTTCTCCTTGCCTTGAGGAGCACGGCGGAGTTTAGCAGGACAGACAATGGCTGCAGTAAATCTGCCCTCTCACTGGGGCATTCGGACTGATCGCCCCTCCTCCCCCATCACATAAGACAGGGAAGCCTCATCAGGCCCTCACTATCACCCCCGCAGCTCCTGTCTGCTGCTTGTGGTGTTGATCAGCCGGACCTCACCCCGCGAGGTGGGGCACAGATGGAACCCCAACACCCACAACTCGCGATCGATGCGTTCCCAGGGACGACTCGGTGCAGTGAGGGATCGACGTCAGGTAGGGCAGTCGCTTAAACATCACTGCCCAGGCTATGGGAGCCTGCGGCAGAAGATGGTCGATTCCCTCTCCTCTGTCCCGATTCCCTTCATCTTTAAGTTTGTTTGTACCTATATTCTTTTTACATATTTTAATATTGGATCGTTCCTGTTCATATGTCCCTATATCACCCCCAAATTGGTTTAATTTTTACAAGCCTCATCAGTAGTCTTTTTTACTTCTCTATGTCATGTGCCTTCAAATCTTTTGGCCCCGTCTCAACAGCTCCCCCTCCAGGAAGCTATAGTGGGCACACTGGCTCTTTAATCTCAAGGCTAACAGGTTTATCATGTAAACCTTATTGAGCTGCCAAAGTGCAGCCACATCAGAACCATGTGGGAGTCTGGCTCAGTCCACAGTCAGCCATCGAGTCCCTGGAGAGTCTGTGACTCTCTGTGACTTTGGCTCTATGCATCCTTTTGGCTGGCTGAGTCACAGACATGGTCTGACACCAGCATGGAGATGTTTCTCCTCTCCACTCGGTCCCCTCTCTCTATACCTCTCTTTCTCCCTCCCTCTGCCCTCTTTCCTCTCTGCTTTCTCTCTCTCTCCTGCTTACGCACTTGTGTTTCCTTTCTCCCTTCCACTCTATAGTATATACTGTTCTGATAATTTGCATAACAAACAGCCCTGGTACTCTGTAAACAGCTTGAATCCACTATACTATAGTGCAGTGCAGTGTAGTATAGTATAGTGTAATGCATAGTAGTATAGCATGGCATGGTATTGCATAGTGTAATGTAGACTAGTACAGTGCAGCATGTTATAGTATAGTGTAGTGTGTAGTAACTTAGCAATGTATAGTATAGTACAGTACAGTATATGGCATAGTATAGTGTGGTGTAGTATAGTTTAGTGTAGTGTAATATTGTGTAGTTTGGTGCAGAATGAACCATTCCAGGCTCAAACACAACAGAAACCTTTATGAACTCATTTGATTTCCGTCATCCATACCTCTATCCACGGAGGTGTCTGGGTTACTGAAATCCATCAGACTTGATTGGTCGTTCTGGAAACATAATTCCGTCACTGTCTTCTGCCTAAAATTCCCAGACAAACCTTTTAAAAAAAAAAAAAACATAGTATTACTATAATGCACAGAAAAATGGACACCGCGGTAGATACATGTTTACACCCATCCTTTCTCAGTACCTGACAAGAAGCTACTTACACAAAAACATGGAGGGGAGCCAACAGAAACAGCCTTAATGAAACTATGTACCTATGTATCTATTAAAAGGGATAGTTTGTGATCATATAAAGCTGCAGAGTAATGCGTTAAACGAAACTGTAAAATATGAGGTGAAAATGGAAGGATTTATTTTGCATTGTGGGTTTGCTTTTATTCTTTGTTTATAATCTTCAGGGTAAGTGAAGTGCTGTATGTCTATCAGCTGTCTTTCAAAATATTGATTTGATGACAGAATTGTGAAAGGGTCGGCATCATACACGAGTGCTTCAACCTGCGCCTTGTGGTTATTAAATTTTTCATTATGCATTTATTCTTTATGTTTTTTATTATGTACTCACATTGTTTTATTGTATACATTGTTACATATATTCCTTTGTGGTTCTGTTTGATGGATATTGTGAGGGTTGAATGAACAATAAATAAACAATCAATCAAACATCAGATTTCTGTCTGTAATACCATTTGGGCTGCTAAATTCCAAGCAGACTAGGGAAATTTGGAAGTATTACAATGACTTATTTATAACATAACATAACATAACCCTTCAAATTGTTGCAGTACAGATGATTCCTGGCTGCCAGAGATGAGGAGTAACAGAGCCCGGGCTCTTTAAAACAGTCCCCAGCATTTTGAACTGGATAAACATCACTTCTTTCGTCATGGCTGTAGCATGTCCCACTGTGCAAATCAATACTCCTTAAAACAAAGCCAGGCTCTTCATGAAGGGAAATAGGTGAAGATCAAATGGTGGCAGTTCTCTTCATGACTGCTAGGTGGTGCTACCATGCAACACAGGAGTGGCTTGGGTCGCACACATACAGACGTCGCCAATCCGTATTTATTGAGTTACGGTCACGCTGATCTGGAGCCAGTCCCAGGAGGCAAAGTTGGAGTACGGCACGGGCGAAATGCCAGCTCATCGCAATAACAAAAGGAAGCGTTCCCGCCAAACTCGCATTAGAGCCTCTGCGGACGGATATCACATTCATCGGGACATTGCTGACAAAGCGCAAAGGCACGATTTCACACCGGCGGGTGATGAGAGAAATCCGAGGCCCGGTCTTTGCTCAGGCAGGTGCTCACAGGAGTACCGTCCTCGGTGAACGTGGATGACGAGACGAGTCGGGGGGGAGGGAGGGGGACCACAGGCAGATTGAAGCTGACAGAAGGGGTGAGCCGGAACCTGGAAATGGATCCAGTGAGGGTCAATCTCCAACTGAATTACTATACACTGGTGTGCCAATAGCGAGTGGACGACTGCACACTAGTGATTCACCACCATAGTCTGCGGATGTTTGCTTCGTGGCCATCCACCATCCCCCCTACCTTTTCCTTCTGCCCCTCCCCCACCGATGAAAGCTAAGCACAGCCATTCAATTTTCTGATAAATGTTTGAATTAATTGTGTGAATTAAGTGCTATGTGCCGGGACAGGATTGGATTAAAGGGCTTCCGCGAGGAGCTCTTTGTGTGCTGACGTTTTTTAATAATAACAATAAAGATCGCTTATATCTTTTTGGAGAAGTCCGCCAGAGCACAGACCTCGTTATGGCCCAGTCGCTTTTTCTTGGCGACTTTGAGGGGCTCCCGCACGCTGGAAGGTGAGGGCAGCACCTGAAGTGTGCAACTCCAGGTTGCAGAGAAACGCCACCACGCTTGCACTGGAGAGCCACTGGGCTGACACAGCGTAGTGCACCGGCAGTCTGTTCTTCTCTCGGGGAGAGGGAAGCCCAATCGCTACTTGGCTGCCTGCAAAAGGCCACCTACCATATCAATAATCGAATCGATGTGGCACAACTTGATGACAAGGGCTGCCATTGTTTGTTTGCCGTGAAATATGAATACCTGCAATGTTTTCCCAAACCCGATTTGCTCTGCCTTCCCTGACGTGCCAAGAGGAGCCCCTTCACCTTCCTCCCGCGCCTCCCGTGCTCCTCATCAAGGCGGGGACCATTTGGTGCCAAACAACAGAGAAAATTACAGCTGCTGCCTGCATCACATTTGAGAGGTTGATGAAGCACCTGGAAGCATAGGGGGAGGCTTAGGGGAAGGGAGGTCAGAGGTCAGAGGACCAGCCGAGGCACTTGGCTACCGACATTTCATAGCAACTCATGAGCACCTATAAAGGAGGTGGGTCTAAGCAAATAGAGGTGGCAGGACCAACCAATCCGATATCTTACTCCTGTCTCTTCTAGTTGCTTGGAAACACCTCCTCTACAATCTGATTGGTTATCTCTCTGAACCAATGGTTTTTTTCCTTCTGCCCGCAAAACATTTTTGTGTAAGTAAAAGTCCCACAAGCTCTCCGTTCCTCCTGTCTGATTATAATACATGTCCCTGCCAGGATGATGTCACAAGCTTTTCTGGAAGCAGGGGGACCCTGTACCTGGGGGGAGGCACCGAAACCAGCCTGTCACATCAGCACCATGTCGCCACTGATCCAGCTCTCATACCCAACGATTTTACAAGAATTTTACAACAAAATGAAGAATCCGTCCAGGTAAAAATACCAATCCCCTCATGACAGCAGGCCTTTGCAGATGTACGCAAAATCCTTGTTAGGCTTTTCAGCCTGACAGCTCACCGTGTTCGTTACGGTGATGTCCCCGGCCTTTGAACTACACTACACCATGCCCTAAAAACCAAGCGATTCCAATTAATTTTCCACTGCCTCGCTCTCTACAGGAGTTTCTGATTCACAAATATCTGGCTGCTTGCTTTGCCCGGGAGAGACTCACGATGTGAGAGACGACGGTGCGGAAGTTAAACTCTGGCTAAAGTTCTCGGGCAGCGGTGCAAGTCTAACAAAGCAGTATCACCTCCTGCTCCTCCACGCCATAGCCAAACAGTTCAATTACACATCTTGAAATACTGCTCCTCCTGGATCTGATCGTAATCCTTTCCGGCAGCGAAATAAGATGAAGGTTCCTACCAACGCAACTTTGAAACACAGCTGAAGAAACCAACACAGAGCAACATGGTGACATCTTTGTGGCACCAAGAATCTGTAGTGGGGTATGGCTGGTTTGCATAGCATGGAGACTGCATCGCTCCTTAGCAAGCACTTCCTCCTTTAATCAAAGGGTAAGGGGGCCTAGTTTGGGAGTGGTGATGCACTTAACAAAAGAACTGGGACAAAACTTAAAACACTAGATGAACATCAGGTGGACGTCAGGGCTACATGAGAGTGTGGGCTCAGAGAGGAAGTGGCATTCTGGCCAATGAAATTGAGTTATGCCTTAAATCAAACATGCCCCTCCTTTGTACAGGTGAGGAAAAAATCATGGGGTTCCATAATATTATTACTCCTTTTTTTCCTGAAGATAACCTCTGCGAGTTTTTTTTTTTGCGGAGTTGGGGGGGCGGGCAGACCTGTAGGAGGCCTATAAAGGAGTTGTAGGAAGCTTCTAGAAACAGAGCTAGAAGCTGCCCTCTGTGAGCAGTATGTTCAGGGGCAGAGCTGTAATTAAGGGATAGCACAAGCTGAACGGCGTGAAAGTCGAGAAGCCGTTTTGGCAGATGAGAAAACACAAAGCACAAACAAGGGAGAGGAATCTGGGTATAAACCCATACTCAAGAATGTACACGAAATAAATCACTATCAAATCGTCAGGGAGCGAGGTAGAGTTAATCAGAACTAAGCACAGACATGAGTCACCTGACTCTCCCTCACCACTGCACTGAACAAGCAATCAGACCAAGTTCAAAACGTTCTAGTGCCATCTCTGAGACAAGCTAACACCGGACTGATGCAACCATTTGGGATAAGAGGCATCCAGAGCTGTACAGAGACATTGGAGAATCGTGGCTGCAGTTCAGCTGCTGTCCTTAAGGACAGGGTCATGTGTAAGAGGTGATGGAAACACACTCATCCTACAAGGGGATGGGAACGCCCTCTCCGCAATGGCAGATTCCCCTGGCCTGGATGATAACAGAAAAAGAGCCCAGAATCATGTCGGAAATGATAATAGAAATGTGATCGCCGTTCTGAACAGCCGAAGAGGGCAGATTTAATTACCAGGGTCTTCATTATATAGCCCGGCTGAAAGGCTTGCTAATGAGGACAGAGTCGATTAAGGGGAATTTCCATGGAAATTACAGCAGCCCTCTGACTAGTAGCATGTCGCGAGCTGTGCTGTCGCATTTCTGCCGTACGCAGCAGGCTCGTACAAAAAGGCACATACTGGGGTGACCAGACAACCTTCCAAGATTCTAGATTATAAACCAGAATTGAGTTAATTGTTGCCAAGCACTCGTTAGGTACCCTTTGATCTTTAGCCTGAGCCGCCGCTGTATGTAGAGTGCTCACGGCTAGGCCGTTCTATGCACAGGACAGGGAGGTGGAGAAGAGCAGTAAGGAGAATCAGAGAGCACAGACAGAGGCTTTAATGTGAACTAAAGCAGCTGTGCAGAACATGAGCTCTCAGGTCTGCGCGTTCACCTAACAAGGACACAAACACAGAGCATGAATGTCTACAGTCTACAGACATTCCCGAGAATCGGCTTTCTCTCCATCCCACTTTCATGCTCAGGTTCCTACAAAGCCTCCTACTGTTTGTCTTTAAACACCCTCTATGAACAGGGACCTTCTGGTACTCCAAAAACGTCCTGTCTCTCTCCTGTTGGCTGCCTCCTTCCCCTCAACTCTGTTATTGTGAAGCATTTAAAACAAAAGAACCCTCTAAGGACAAAAGCCCACACTTAGGGGGTCACATGGGGGGTCCCTCGGAGACTCAGAGGAGATGACACATGCCTGGGGGGCTTGTCTGTCCACGGGCTGGAGGATCAATGCCCATCAAGATGATTCACGCACGTTAATACACTGATTCATCGCCACTTCTCTGGTTTGATAATTTAATTTTAGACGGAATTCACTGAGGGCCAAACGACGTTACCTGGAGGTATATAAAAATAATTTATCTTCAGCTAAGCACATAATTAGAATAAAAACCTTTTTAAATAGAGATGAGAGCACAGAAGAGAACAGAAGACTAGGTGTCACACAATGACACATAAGAATACATTAGATATCATACTGTTATAACAGAAGAGTTGTGCCTAAGGAGCTACCATGGAGTTGGGTGTAAGGAGCCGGCCTGGCCGCGGAGAGTCTCGCGTGTGAGGGGCCGGTCTGGCCGCGGAGAGTCTCGCGTGTGAGGGGCCGGCCTGGCCGCGCAGAGTCTCGCGTGTGAGGAGACGGCTTGGCCGCGGAGAATCCCGCATGTGAGGAGCCGGCCTGGCCGCGGAGAGTCTCGCGTGTGAGGAGGTGGCCTGGCCGCAGAGAGTCGGGTGTAAGGAGCCGGCCTGGCCGGGGAGAGTCGGGTGTAAGGAGCCGGCCTGGCTGGGGAGAGTCGGGTGTAAGTAGCCAGCTTGGCCGCGGAGAGTCTTGTGTGTGAGGAGCCAGCCTGGCCGCGGAGAGTCTTGTGTGTGAGGAGCCAGCCTGGCCGCAGGGAGTCTTGCGTGTGAGGAGCCGGCCTGGCCGCGGAGAGTCTTGCGCATGAGGAGATGGCCTGACCTGCTGTTTAGGACAGATTTTTAGCGCAGCTCTTAATGGTGACTTCCTGTAGCTTCTCCAAGGTCAATCCCACTAAGTGCCAGCCTCTGGTTTCTCACAAGCTCTGCTCACTATCTGTCATTAAGAGTAATCACCTCCACCAACATTGTGGCATCTTGACACCTGCTGGCCACCTGAGGCTCTGTCTCAACTTGTGACACGTCTTCAGGCCTAGGTGTGCACCGTTTCTCCGGGCTGGAACAAGATGTGCTTTTTCTTACTCTGAAGCAGGCTCTAAATTCACAGGACACGCTGGGCAATAGGGGACCTCGAGCTTTAACAGCAATCAGGCCACGGTGTCTCCTCTCACAAGCTACAGATCTCTGCTATGCTGCGAGATCAGCATCAGTCCCAGGATCAGATCCATCCAGCAGGATGTGAGTGAGTAGCTCCAGGAGGCAGGAAGGCGGCAGCATCTGCTGTGATGGAACTGAGACAAAGATCAGAGGCGATATGGAAGAGTTTCTCACCGACGGCACCGTCGCTGAAGCGGCAGCTTTGAGGCCCAATATGGGGACTGTGTGAGGGGGCGGGATAATGGGGG
>JAODLD010000136.1:23571539-23585650 GCA_026781065.1 Mormyrops boulengeri | reverse complement strand
AAACCACACGCCCGCGGTTGTGCTTTGTTTTTTTCACCTCCCCCACCCCCCCCCCCCCCCCGCCCCCCCCCTCCCCCCCCCTTTTCCAGCGGGGGGGGGGGGGGGGGGGGCCCCAACTTGCCGGGCTTGTAGTGCAGATTGACGGATTGACATTACATTGTTCTTTATTCTGTGGAAAATGAAGGACCGATGTACAGGCTAGATTTAATAATAAATTATAAATATGTCACGGACCAGTGTTTTGAGACCTTGATGTGGTGAATGAGCCAAAAAAATCCCTCTTCATCCACTATGGAAAACGCCCGATCATGCAGTGCGACCATCACCATTATTTCAGTCAGCTTGGCTGTGTTTGTAGGTCTGCCGCTGCTGACTTTGAGTATTGATAAAGCTAATTGGTATGTTGTGCAACATCAGTATGTTAGCGGACATACTGTGCATCTCATATTATTTGTTCCATCTTCATAAAGACCATGCATAATGCTAAATAAATAAATAATAATAATAAAATTAATAATAAACAAGAGAGAAATACATTGTTGATATATTGTTGTGAATCACATTTCACTCTGAGTTATGCTGCCCTAAACTCAGGTGCACTGCATGCTTCATGCAAATAGCTTGTTTTTTTTTACGGTGTCCTGCAGAATGTATTGGAGTAAAAAGTTGGTTTTTGGCTCAGTCATGTACCCAAGTGAAAGTAAAAGTTGCAATAGCTTAAAATACTCAAAGCACAAATTCAAAGAAAAAAAAAAAACTACTTAAGCACAGTATTTGTACTTTGGTTACTTTAGAGCTCTGCCACGGTGTTCAGCTCGATGCAGAGCCGGTGCGTATGAGGCCCCGAATGCCGGAAGCAGGAAAAGACTCCTCCCGAGCCGCACATCGTACCACCAAAGCATGCCTACGTAATATGCAATTCTGATGATCAGCATCAACAAAAAAAAAATGCAAAAGGCTGGAATTCACCAGCAAAGAAATTGTGCCTCTTTGCGAGAGGACAAACTTTCCTTGTCTTAGAAATACCCAGTTAGGACAAAAGAGCTACATATTGCAACATCTTAGATATCGAAGAAGCTGCATAAGCATCTTCCATCTTCCATCCAGCACATTCCAGCCCCAACTCTATAGGATTTTGGTTGGGGGATCTTGGGGGCCAGGTCATATGTCTCAGCACTGCATCTCTTTCCCTGTTCACAAGATAATACAGTACATAGTCATACATACATAGTGTGCTTAGCGTCATAATCTTGTTGAAAAACGAGTGATTTTCAGTAGGGGTATCCAGACTTTTAACTGGTACTGTATAAGACAGATGGGCAACACAAACAGGATCTGGAGAAGGTCCATCTTCAGTACTAACAGGTAGGAAGCATACAGACAGACAGCTAAAAGCCACACGTGCTCTCAATTTTAGCATAATAGCATAAGAGTGTTATGAATGCACACACCGCACCCCTTCTGGCACTAGAGGAAATGTGGATGACAGAGTGCTGATCTAACTACCTCAGATCCTGCAGCTGAGGAGCAAGAAATCCAATATTGCACTTTCTTTCATCCAATCACCCCCAAATCCTACATGAGCCTCTTTGGGTTTCGAAAGGACGTCCTGGAGGTTAAGCCTCTAATGCAGGCATTTAATAAAGCCTCAGCTCGTCGACGTGCCGGTTTGCCGGAGGTCGGTGAGAGGGCACCATACATTACTGACCTGGCATCGGCCCGAATTCCCGGCGCCGGGCCATGTTGATGGTGTGGGCCAGTGGCGGAACAACTGTACACTGGGCCCTGGGGTAAAAATGGACCATGCCCCTCCCCCCCTTTCCAAATTCACACCTAGGGCCTGCCTACGCCAGATGCAGCAGTTGCAGGTGAAATTTAAGTAGCCTCCAAATATCCTACCCATCATGCACTGCAGTAGTGAGCAAATTCGACAAACGTTTTTTCGTTAAGTATACGCCTTGACAACATAGTTTGACTAGAAAACATTGCAAAGCATTACATTCCAAAATTGTTTTAAGTATTGTACCAAATGTTTTTGTGTTATGACTCCCACCATAATAAGTTTGTATACATGAAAAGGAGAGATATAAAAATAGCATGTCATATTATAAACATGACAATCCTCACAAATGTTTTGCATGTTTTGCAGCTGCCCCGCCTAGCAGTCCACCCCTGATGTGGGCTGATTGATCTGAAGTTTACAGAAAGCACAGCAACGCCAAATACGTTGTCCAAACACCAGAGTCACGCGCTGATCTCTGCCATTACCTCCACCCCCCAATGTGCATGCAAATACATGCATGATAAGTAAAGTCACTCAGCCGTGTCAGGAGCACCTGCAGCACCAGGACAGGAACATATATGTCTGCATGTGGGCATGTTTGCAGGAAGTTGGTCATTTCAGAACATCGCCATGTCCAAACTTTTTCCTGACTGACAGCATCTTCACCCAACTCTGTTGCTGGGCATGGTCAAAATCAGGTCACCCTGCTGACCGGAGGTGTTCAGGGGCCATTTGGTTCGGGTTGGTGGGCTGATGGGGGCCCCAGGGACCGAGCTTATGTTCTCACTGACAACAGGGTCAACAAGGAGCCAGCAGAAGTATGTCAACAGGTGATAAATCCTGAGGGCTACGGTGTCCACGCCAGGTAATGATTAACTATCTCTAAGGAAGAACAAGGCCCTCCAGAAATCACCCCATAGCGCATACCGCACAGCATGGGGTATCCCAGGCGTTCAGCTTCGTTCACCTGTAGCACATTATCATGTTGATGTCAAAAGGGCCTTTCCATTTTACCCATTTACACACCTGGATACAACAGCCGTGATCACCCCATTCATCCATCCTCCCATTTACACAGCCATGATCATCACATTGGTTTTTGCACAGTTGTGATTAGGGCCCTATGAAATCCGTCTTATTTTTTCTCAAATGCAGTTTTATTTTTTCCAAATTTGGTTTGTTTTTTGTTTTTGTTTTTTTTATTTATGTATTTTGATGTATTTTGGATTTTGCGTTTATATACAATGAGCCAGAAGTCTCAGTTTTCAGTGTACGATGTATTGCCTCATGCCTTATCCACCTTTGTCTCCTTAAAAGGCTTATTTTTTCAGTTCGACTGCTTCTAAAAACTCTTTAGCCTGTTGGTAGTGCAATCCCCCATATCGCAGCTCTTAGGCTTGTTTACACCTACCGCCTAATCCATGTCAGGGAGTCACGTTAAGCTACTTCAGGTTTTACAAACTACTTTAAAACTGAAAGGTTCCTCTGCTTGGCTTTACCTTGACTGAAAGACTCATCCCGCTGTTTCACATCAACATTAGTGGCACATGTATGATTATAGGGGACTGACCAATCAGCACACAGCAAGCACTTGGGGCTTAAGTGAAATCCAGGTCTTCTTTGATTTAATTGGTAGTTTTCAGATCCTGTGCTAGCCCCCAGTGTCCGCGCCTGACATCGATTCGATGGTAACTCTACGCATATTTAAGTTTTTTTGTTAGCACCCACAGTTACAGGTCAAAAATATATGTAATAATATTTTGGTCATTTGTGGGTAGATCAATTAATATAAAATTTAAGCATATAAATTTAAGCATATGAAGCAGGTCGGGTATCATTGTCTTTACAGATACAGTTGTCCCTTCTGCATTGCGACTTTCCCCATTGCAGTTTTTAATATATCACGGGGTCAGCATAAGGAATGAACTGGAAAGTTTTTGTGAGTTTTGTGAAAGCCGCAGGTAACACACGAAGGCAGGCAGGCAACACACGAAGGCAGGCAGGCAACACACGAAGGCAGGCAGGCAGGCAATACACGAAGGCAGGCAGGTAACACATGAAGGCAGGCAGGCAGGCAACACAAAAAAATTTCGTTTAGTAGTGTCACATATCATCTCGCAGTGATTTCGCATTTTTCGTATGTTTTCGCTTCGCTTCACTCCTTTCTCCAAGGGGACTAAAACATTTTATGCAGTTTTTCCAGATCCTGGGGGGCAGTGCCCCTTGCCCCGATGTGGAAGGGTTGACTTAGTGGTTCGAGTCACGGTCAAGTTGAATAAGAGCATCGGGCGAGTTCCGGTCGCTCGTGGATGGATCACTGGTTCCTACATGGAGCCACAGAACGCTGAAAAGTCCGATTAGGGGGGCATTTCTCTAAGCCACCTGGGAAGTGCCCTGAGTTCTTGCAGGGGAAATGAGCCCTTTGATTACTAGGCATCATCCTTGCACTAATTTGTCCAGATTTGGCATCCCATTAAAAAGCCTCTGCCTACTGCGGGCGTGTTTTACATTAACTGGACACTAGTAAGTGTGAAAAAATTCATTGGTTTAAAATGTCAACAAGATATCCGCAGATTCCGTCCGTTTTCGCAATCATAAGTAAATACTGTTTTCATTTCTCAGTCCCGTGATTCTGTCTGCATCTTACGCATCACGGAAATCACAGGCCCCCATGTGATCATCCCATTCATATTTGCACGGCCGTGGGGATCACAGTCATATGCAGGCAGCCATGACCAGCCATTCATATTCACACAGCTATGATCATCCCATTCATATTCACATAGCCATGACAATTCCATCCAAATTTTCAAACTTTCACACCTGCACAGTTTGCGAGCGATTCAGCACACAGCAGGGAGGCCGTATCCTGAGCCTGCCAAAGCAGCGTTACTTGGCAGCTGGTGAGGTGAAATCTCTACTTTGTTTCCCTAAAAAGGACTCACCTAATATGACCCTGACATCAACCTCCTGTATGGTTCTCATTCAGGTCTGGCTTATCACATACAGAGCAGTGGTTGACAGCATGGATGTGTAACCTGAAGGTCAGCTGCTTCCCCCGTGTTGCCGGATCCTCAGAAGCCCATTCTTATAAAGCTATGATCATCCCAAAACCCTAGACCAGGGCTCCTCATGTCTGGCCCTCCATTCCAAATCCAAGCCGTGTTTTCAGTTCCCCCAGGTGGTAAGTTTAATAATTACTAACTCTGACTGGCCACAGAGGCTTCACACCTGGCTCACAGGTAAAGGAAGGCTGGAAGTAATAATAATTATTGATACTTAATTGATCCCCATTGGGAAATTCTCTTTACGCCTCCCCCAACTTGCTCTCTGTAGGTGAGAGCAAGTCAGCTGTGAAGGACACCCACCCACAGCAGTGCCCAGGAAGCTGGGGGTTAAGGGCCTCGCTCAAGAGCCCGAAGGTGAGCTGAGACTGAGCTGAAACTGGCAACCTTCTGATCAAAAGCCAGAGGCTTAGCCCAGCCGTTGAGGACCGTGATTTGAATTACCCTGCCCTATGCCTTACCATCAAACAGCCCTGCCCTATGCCTTACCATCAAACAGCCCTGCCCTATGCCTTACCATCAAACAGCCCTGACCCTTTGTCCCCAAAGCCCACAGAGACATCATGCAGGTCCTGAAGCTCCCATCCCATCATATCACCAAAAAAAGCACATCCATTCACACCTCGAAGGAGTTGCAAAGCTCGTCTCTGTCACTGTTGACGTGCCAGCAGACAAGGAGGGGCCTTCAGCAGAATGATTTTCAATTTATATCCGTCATGCTAACCTTACAATGTGACGTTCTGACCCGTTCAAGCTTGGTGTCTCGGGGACAGTCGTCATACTCAGACGCGAGGTGGACAGGCCCATGGCGGGACAAACACAACTGAGCAGGTAAATCAATCAGAGAAGAACTACCAAGAGCAGAAGAGCATGTCTTCGGTTCACTGACTCAAGACTACCTCTTCCTTTACACTTAGATGTGCACTGTCCCTCCTGACATGGAGATGAGATTGTTAAGTACAAGAGGAAACCTTCCGGAAAAAGGTCACAAAAAGCCACTTCATCGGAGAAAAAGCTCTCAGCTTCTGCTCACCCTTGAGGAATTGCGCTTGTGTTTAAGAATTCAGAGTCAGAACTCGGGCCCGACAGCAAAAACAGCATTCTGAGCAAAAACATAGAGAAGGAATTTGTGAGTGTAAATGCGTCACTGGTTAATGCAGGCCATTGTGTCTCTCCTTGTAATTTAGCCCCTTTCTTAGCTACTTAACGAGCATATCACATTGGCCCGTGTTGTCACAGCAGAGGCCTTGGGGTAATGATTTTGAACAATTCATTTAAAAAATGGAGAGCTCTGGAGATCCCAGGCTCATTAAATTATTTATTCACGCCTTTGAATGAGGAGACATTCAATTATTCAAATGTTGACATTTAACAGCAAGTCAACTCAGCCGACTGCATTTTACCAGCGTGGTTCAGGAAGTCCGTAGCGGTGATCCCCCTAGGGAGAGGCACATGGAGGGGCGGGGGGGGGGCAGATTCGCTTCTGTGATACCACCTGCCCCTCTGTACCCCCCACCACACCTCTTGGAGAGAGGGACTCCTTAATTAAATTAGTTGTGGATGATGGATGGACGTCATGGAGATGCGTACTGATTGTAGCTTTGAGGTCTTCTGGGGGTTGTAAAGGAACCAAGCAAAGGGAACCATGGGAACTGGACTGTTTTTTGCACCAATGCAGCACGGTAAACTTTGCTCAGTGTTTGAGCTGCTTCTGTGTGGGGAGTTTTCTGTGCTCTTTCCTGTGTTTGGTTTAGTTTCCTCTCAGTACAGGGTGGTAACCAGTGGAGGTAACCAGGAGAGACTGGTTTATTTCTGGGTTTAAACAAATGAAAGTAATAAATACGATGAGGCTTCTTACAAAATGACTTTTAACAACAGAGGAACACCAAGCAAACGGACAGCTGTGCTTACCTGGGCGTCTACCAGCAAGTGCCTCATCAAGGTCATTGACTTCTTCAGGGTGTCCTTCTCGTTGGGCAGGAAGGCATGGTCCTCATGGTCCAGGGCCTGGGGCCTGTTCACCATGAAGTGGGAGATCTGGTCGTTCAGGCTGGTGAGGGACTGCACCGCTGGAAGGTTGGGGAGGGGAGAGAAAAACAGCAACGTCAGCCGCCAGTCACAATCGAGGCAGCGGCGCACCGAAACGACCATCTGCTGATCCGCTGGAACTGACGTCTCATTGGGCTGCAGGCTACCTCACGCTCCGCGGCGCCAGCGTTTGGGTCCAGTTCTCAGCAACCCCGGCTAGAAGAGAGGCTACTGGAAATGAGCTGATGAATGGGGACCGTGCTGGGATTACAGAATGGGATTGGGGGGGTGTTTTTGGGATTAAATAAAAGTCACAACACTGCAGGGACCCAAGGCAAAGCCAAGCTGCAGGTGGACATTAAACATATATAGTCTATTTCTGGTTTAGTCCCATAGCTTTACAGCTGAAAGCCGGCTCACCAGGGTTCTTATACAAAGTATCTGGTGAGTGTATAATCCCTCAGACTCCACAGACCAGACCTGCACTCCCTTCAGCCATTCCTGTCATTCCCTCCTGGGACATCTAACTTCAAATTAGATGTGATTATTCCGCGATCAGGAGGGAGACTTCAGAAGCGTGGGCACCAAACTGTAGGCAGGTTGTATGGCTGACTGACCAGACGGGGGGAAAAAAAACACAAGGGTTTTTACATTCTACCTCATTAACCATAATTAATGTGTTATAAATAAAATATTATGTAAACTAGGTGATCTACAGTAATAGAGGCTTCTTAAGCCTTTCATCATGAAATTTAAATGAGCTGTAATATCTTATTTAACCAATTATCAGGCTCACCCACAGAGCCTGTGGGTTAAATACAGCTGAATTTAAATTTCAAGTATAATTCTGATCTCTCTCTGGTCCGTTTTACGCCATGTGCAAACTACTCCAGCCAGACGACTCCAGAGATACGATGCTGAAGGGACTGGCTTTAAGACAACTGGGATGTGGCCAAGCAGCGGGAAGCTTGCTGGTTCAGGAACTGGACACTGATGTCCTGCTTTTGTACCTTTGACAACAAATGTTGCATTACCTCAGGAAAAATACCAATCCATGAAAATGAATTTACTGTAAAATGACATGCTGCAAAATAAGACTCCAGTGATTTAACAATACTGTCAATCAGAAATTAACATTTCTGACCCAGAGTGTAAAAATCCAGACCATTGTTTTGTTTCAGCCAATCAGTTGAGTATACAGTCACAGTCACAGTCATAGTCACAGTCACAGTCACAGTCACCAGGTTTGTTGAAACAAAATCTTGGTGTGGATTTTTGTTTTCCGGACCTGAACTGTCCACCTCTGCCATCAACTAGGCTTGGGTGGCAATACTGTAATACACTGCACCACACTATTTTGGGTAAACCGTGGTATTTTGAATTCTTGGTAACAAAATTAGTGAGGCTCCCCCCCCCCCCAATTATTGCTTTTGAAAATATCATTAAAATACTGTGTATGGCGTCATAATGATATCTGAACGGTTTGACGGCAGACCTAAGGACCATTGTCACCAAGGCTGGCCTTATCTCACCACTGCCACGCTAAGAATAGCCTGTCCAGGCTGGCGTGACCCCTGCAATACCACCGTTATACCCTAACACAGCTATTAGTGTTCCACATGGCTTAAAGAACTAGACCCTGTTTGTTTTCCAGCACCCGCAGAGGGAGCGTACAGCATCTTACAGCATCCACGTGGACCCGAACGCACGTCATCAGAATTCCGGGCTCTGGACAGACATAGCGAATGCCATTTAGCGGCGACTGCTCTGCTCTGGCACCTGTCTTTTAAATGTAGATAACATCATTCAGTCAGACTGAGCGAAAATCATAGGCATCCTGCGGGGTTTCTGTTAATATCCGACAATAATTAAAGAACGGGGTGTTAAGTAAAATGTAGGTTTCGTCAATAGGCTGCTGTGAGCTATAACTCCGGCACACCAACCTCCACACGCCCGGCAGCTCGTGAGCGTCACAGCTGAGCACTGAAGGTAAAAATTATTCATGATGACGCCAATCCCAGAGAGCCATAGGGCCCCCTCTCCATGTCACAACCACAAATACATACGCATGTGGTCACCCAGGGTCAGCAAAACAGACAAAAAGAAAAAATTTAAAAAAGAAATAGAAAACAGCTAATTTTGAAACTTTATATTACCTATTTAGCAGACCTGCTAACTCAGTCAAATTATTCAAGATGTGTTGGACAACAAGAACAAACAGACCAGGGTGTGTAGGGAGATAAATATGCCGAAACCACAGAGGACTCTGAGACGGCTGCATTCAACCAGACGCCGGCTAATTATGTCCCACCTGATTAACGGGCAAAATCAATAATAAGCTGAAGCCATTTCAAAAATGCTGCAGATTGACTAATGAAGTTTGCGACAGATCACTCCGACACCATCACACACACGGCAATTAATATTCATTTAAGTTAATGGTTGCAAAAACATTCTCCCTCGTGTGAAGAATAATGCTCCAGAAGAATTCTATGCAATTTATATTTACATTAATTTATTTGTAGGGCACAATTAACCAAATAATAGCCAGAACAAAGTTACATCAGACCCAGAGGGTTATCGTTGGCTCTCGGACGGAGTACATAAAAGGTCTGAAAGGCCTTAAGTCTCTTTGCATGCTGGGTGCCGAGAGGCGGGCCGTCCTGCTGAGAGGTTTATGACGGGAAGAGCGGCACCGTGCGGAGGCTGACTGGGCCTCCATGGCCAGGCAGGAGCCACGTGCCACCCTGATGTTCTCACATTCCCCAGGCGCTGGCAGATCGTGCCTGCTGTGGTTCTGCATTAGAATTTGGCCAGGGCGACTCCCTCTGTAAGCAGAGATTACCCTAAGCCCATTACAACTATGGGGTCGGGGTTTACATTTGTCAGCGTTGTTTTTCGAAAATGGTCTTTCAGTCAGGTTTCGGTCCATCACTGCTGAGTCTGAAAACGACAAAGCTATGTGGGGTGGTGTGAGGTCAGGTTGGGCGGGGTGGGCTTCTGGACCAACCCCATCACAAGACAAAACGACGGATTCATAAAGTGTTATATAATCACCCATTTAATGGCCTTTAAAAGCAGAGGGACCCAACAGATCCCAATGACAGAGTCTCCTGAACAGGGAAGGCTTTCAAGAAGAATGTTTTACCGAGCATTGAAAAGCAGAGGTCACATAGGTTCGCCCATTCACTGGTCACATGGCTGTCATTTGAGGAGGGAGGGACCAGCGGAGGATAGATTATTTTCTGAAGAGGAAATATAAAAGGCCATCGGCAACATCTTTTTTTCCGAGCATATAAAATAGAAATGACATTTTCTTAAAATACTAAATAACTATGGTTATGATTCCTTGTTCATGCATTTCTCAACCCAGTCCTTGGGGACCCCCAAATGGTTCATGTTTTTGCTCCCTCCCAGCTCCCATGCAAAAACGTGCACTGCCTGGGGGTCTCAGAGGACCGGACTGAAAAACACTGGTTTAGATAACTGATAGTAAAATATGTTCCATGTGATCAACATCAGCAATGGCAATAAAAATGGGGGCGGGGGGGATCCGATTCTGAGAGGGCTGATGCCACCCTGTCCCCCACCCCCCCAGCTCCAATAACGTATAGTACAGGTACACCTCTAGCAGTGAGGAAGTGCTAGAGAGCAACTTGTTCCACATCAACAGAGGGCTATGTGCACGGTGTTACAGTGGGCCTGAGCACACTCCACTGGCTAAGCAGGAAACCCCCAGCGCTGCTTACGTGATCAGTCACTGCAGAGATTCTGGGAGATATAATCTCTCCAGAGTGTCTTGGCTGTGGCCTGGGGCTTCTGCCCTGTGGGACATGCCCAGAACATCTTCCCTGGGAGCAGGGGTAGATAGTTCAGGTCCAGAAAGTAAGAATTCAGAGCATGATTCTGTTTCAACCAACCAGTTGAGTATAAAGAATCACAATCACAGAGTACTCAACTGGTAGGCTGAAAGAAAATCTTGGGCTGGATTTTTACTTTCCGGACCTGAATTGTCCACCTCTGCCATCAACTAGGCTTGGGTGGCAATACTGTAATACACTGCACCACACTATTTTGGGTAAACCATGGTATTTTGAATTACTGGTGACAAAATTAGTGACCCCCGCCCCCATTATTGCTTTTTAAAATACCATCAAAGAGACAGATTTTTACTTTCTGGTCCTGAACAATCCATCTCATGCCAAACGACCTCAGCTGGCTCCCGGGATCTCCAAACAGATGGCAAGAACAGCCGCCCTGCAGAGAAACTTCAGTGCAGCCACTCGCAATCATGACCTTGTCTTTGGTCACGAGCTGTGCGTAATGAACAATAGGTAAGCATACGGATGTAGACTGACCAGTTAACCATGAGTCTCTTCATCTGGCTTAACTCAACGCTTTATCACCACAGGCCTCCACAGTGCACACAAAACCCCAATATTTGATCTACCCGTCATTCTCAACATTCCCTCAATTGTGATCTAGATCCCGTGGTACTTAAACTCCATTACTGCAGGCAGTCTCTCTCAGCTGACCTGAAAGGAACAGCCCACTCATTTCCGAGAGCGCAACCTGGCCTCGATTGTGGAGGTGCTGATTCTCATCCCTGCCATTTCATACTTGGCAATAAATCACTCAGGTGTGTGCTGAGGGTCCTAGTCTAATGAGGCAAAAGCACGACGTGATCAGCAAATAGCAGGAACATCACTTTTAGCCCCCATATCAAACACAATTCCAGGCACGGCCGCGCCTTGATATGCTGGCGAACACGAGTACAGACCGGCTGCACGGAGGCCACACTGATTTTGTGCAAATGATGCGCAGACCACCTTACTAAATTCGCACAGGGTCCCCATATTCCTGAAACACCTCTCACAATAAGCCATGTCAAGGTCCACAAAGCACAGGCAGACTGGGTGAGCATATACACAAACCCTGACAAAGCTGTGCTAGGAAGAAGTGCTGCTTCACTCTTCCACAGCCAGGGCAGAATCCACACTGTTACTCCACAATCTTAGGTTCAGCCACTGGGCAGAGTCCCCTCTCCAGTATCCAGGCAAAGGCTTTCCCTTGGAGTAATCCGTATAAATTTGGCATATCCTTATGTTTATTAAATTCGATTAACGGAGCACACCACATGTAACTGTCTTGGTACGCAGAATTTATACAGATTACTATCTTTTGGTCATTATAATATACCTCTCATTGATATTTTAGACCCACTGCTAATCTGCTTACGAAATTGTGGGTGTAAGGACGTCTGTATAGTACCGACACACATCCAGACAAATGTTTCGCCCCTTACCTAAAGCCCTGGTGATTATTGCGTATGCGCCATATAATCGCGATGTGATGTCATGCAGCCCGATTTCACAGCAGAGCCTCCCGGTGTCTTTCCAGGGACCGAGAGCTGAAAATCGACGATCCACTAAATGAAGAGAGTGTGGAATATTGGAACGTGACTTCACCCGGTTAACAAGCTATTACCACAAGCTACTCTGGAAGACCCGAAGCAGATTCCCTGTACTTCCAGCTACACACTCTGTCTACATCTTAAAAGGCCATCTGCATAACTAACTTGTGACAATTAAAAGCATCTCCTAGCTGTCCAAAACACGCCGTCAAATGCGGCTACAATAAAAAGCCGCCCAGCTACACAGAAACCATCGGGCAGCTTCTGACGGCACCTTTCATTAGGAACTAGTGTGATGAAAAAGGAAGAAGAAAAGAAAGAAACAATTAATTTGTATCTGGCCCTCAGCGACATCCATTCTCATAAATCCACCTTTTTTCAAATCTTCACTCGTAAGACCGGTATGCTAAAAGAGGAATTACCTAAAACAGGAAAGCCAATTTAATGAACTACAAAGGGGAAAAAAATAAGAGGTTAGTGTATTTTTCTTTTTCTTTTTAATACTTTGAAAGCCGTAAGTACATTAAGCGGATTTTTTTCCCCCACATGCAGGATTGTTTGGAAAGACGTGAAAGAGGCACATTTATTGGACAGGGAGCCATGGTGGTGGACTTCAATGGAACCTCACGTGGTGAATACAGAGCGGCTCTCACTGGATTCCGACAGCAGGAGGATTTGGAAAGCCTCCAGAGGTGCGATCTCCCCAACCGACTTTGTCGAAATTACCCATGGAGCACTGCACCTCTCGTCAAAATGCAAAACAAGGGGAACAAAAAAAAAAAACAGAATTGCCGGCTTCACTCAGTTTCTGCCACACTAGACTCTGCTAGTCCATGTTGCTCGAAGAATTGATCCCATTTCGAAAACAAATTGCAGGAAGTCATATTGGCAGAGTTGTGGAATCAGTGAGCAGTCGACAGTGTAGCATGTCAGGCAGACGTATGCGGACTGAGAGCTTCAGCACAAGGAGGTGGTCCGATAAGGAAAAAAATAGACTTTGACACACGGATTCACAGAACAAAATGTAAAGTTACAAATGATGCAATAGACTGCACCGACAGCACAGCAGTAAGCCTCACCATCCATAATGCGAGAACAGCAGAACAGGAAATGCCTTGAGATAGCGACTAGATACTGTGATGCTAACTCCGCAAAGCACTCAGAGACACGCCTCAGAGTGGGGCTGCTTTGGGGTCCAGGTAACAAGCCAGTTCAAAAACACACCACAGCTCCTCATTGGCCACCACCGGGTCAGCAGAGCTAATGAGCCTCCAGGAGACTGGCTGCGGAGAAAATGACCTGCTCTCATAACGATGAGAAAGCAAATACGATTCTCAGAGGATCATTTAAACGTTTTACTACTGGATATCTTTACAAAAAGGGAAAAAAGAAAACCAAATAGGAGAGGAAAAACCTGAGACTTATGTGAGTAACAGGAATGTTTCGAACACCTGCAGTATATGAGCTGTGTGATGTCAGCCTAAGGGCACGTTCAGCGGGAGGAAAGGGCCACATTCTGGGGTCGCTATGGCGATGAGCGCCGTCTCGTTAACCAGCAAAGAAGACAGACACAGCGAGTCAATGCACTTCACAAGCCATAGGATCTACTGGAGGCCACAGCTGGGTGGGGGGAGCATTCTAGGAAGGTCTTGGAAGGGGGGGTGATTCTTGGAGCCGGCTTTTGTGATTGTGTTTCCATGGGAGAAAGCGCGAGGCAAGGGCAGGAATTTGCAACAGTCTGACTCTCTCGACGTTTCCAAAACAAACACCACCCGCGGGGGGGGGGGGGCGGGGGGGGGGGGGGGGGGGGGCGGCGGCCGCG
>JAODLD010000136.1:23559735-23570606 GCA_026781065.1 Mormyrops boulengeri | reverse complement strand
ACACCACGAGCAACACACAGTCACTGACTCAGAGATTGCTCTGGGGCAGCACACACACACACACACACACACACACACACACACACACACACACACACGCACACACTCTTGCTCATTTGCGATTTAAATCCAGAAAGGCAAAGTTTGCTTTGCTTGTCACTCTCCCTGACACAAATGGATCGGTCTGTCAGAAAAAAAACGTGGTCTGATAAACTCTTAAGCATAAAAATTCACGGATTAGGAAGTCAGGAGTGAGAGCGGTTAACACTGAGTTTTAAATGGTCCTATAACACGATGCAAACTTCTTAAAGTTTCATGGAGCAACTCAGCCATCATCACCCTGTACCGACATAACCCATAAATCACGGACAGGGGTGACGATAAAATGACCTGGGGGACTTATAACAGATCTGAATACAGGCAAACAGGCACTCTATTACAGTGCCAGAGAGCCATCAGCAAGCCAAACCCAGCTCCTCTCCCTGACTCTGACTGTAACCCAACCCATAACATTCCTGATGAGGGGCCTCCAGATTAATAATCTCCAGTTTCACTGTCATGGGATTCAGTGGAAGACTCTGGAATCCCTCTGGCACTCGCTCCTTTCCTGGAAAAGCCCCAAACATTTTTGTTCAGCTGAACAGCCCAAATTACATAATCTAAAAACATTGCGGTCGGGGGTCACATCCTCAGATGTCTCGAAGATTGTTAGCATTACCGTCATCGACAGGTGTGTTAAGCTGAGTGATTCAGTGTTGCTCAGCGGCACTTACTGAAACAACAGTGGAAATGTACAGTGGTGCAAAAGTGCATTCCTCACGCCAGCCGGAGTTCAACAATGTTATACACTAACAGAAAGGAATTTAAGAAGAAAAGCATGTTGATGGGGCGGCACAGGAATTCCTAATGAGCAGGCTAAGTGAATATTGCTGATTTTATGGGTGTCAGCTCTCTCAAACCACACACCCAAGCTCCGAGGTTGTTTTATCATGCGGGGTTTGCCCTGAATCACTGCATTTCCTCTCCTCCCAAGACAAGCAGCTATCTGTGTCGTTGTCACCTTCCTGCCACCCCTTCAGCCATCCGTGCCACGCCACAGTCAAATCGACATCTCGCCTAAGGCTAAAAAAACCTTATTGGGATCACAGGATCCGTGTTTGTGATCCCACAATGTGGCCTTAAAGCACTGGGGGGAGCCCCCCCCCGCCACCACTGGTGGAGGCTTCACCAATTACTCAAATCATTAGATCAGACTCCTCGCACGGAGAGACACCAGGACTGTGGCTACCCGTCCGCATCGTGGAGATAAAACTAATGAGCTTCACAGGACGGTCATATTCCTTTTTCTACACTGCCAATTTCAATATTTCAATTGGGGAGTTAATTAAAATGAAAATGAAGGAGAACCCCCCCCCATATATACACACACACCCTCACCCTGAAAACCCAGCTCAATCTCCCAGATCCGTAAAATAAAAAGTTATGCGGCACACACACCACACCAAATCGCCATGGCGACAGCGCGCAGATAATCGCGCTCTCCGCTTCCCGGCCCTTGGGACTTCAAAGGAGGGCGGCAGGTTTGGCCCACAGCCCCTGGTCAGGGCTCTGCCCAGGTACGACAGGCTTCACCTCCACCTGCAGTGTGACTCCACACAGCAACATCTTTACACATCAAATTTAAAAAAGTATAAGAAAATCACACTCAGAAGAAAACACTGCACAGTGAAACTCAACACTTTGCCGAACAGATTCAAAGTCAAAACCTAGTACTGGAGTCAAAGTGGCAGACAAACCAGCAGAGCCACATGGTCCACCAGCTGCTTCAGAGGCGCGTCAAACAATAGGGGCCTGAGTTAGGGGCGTGCGAGGGAATGTACCAAGGGATTTAGACAGGAGACAGGAGTTTCAATTAAGCACCTTTCAGAGCCCAGCTGCAAAAGAGCAAGACAGGGAAAGACTATAGAGGAAGAGGAAGAAGAGACAGTGAAAGAGAAATGAAGGGTGCACCGGCCGAAAAACATGAACAGTTGGTTTAACGGACAGTCAGCAGTGAAGGGAAGAAAACAGCCATGAGAAATTCAGTTATTGCTTATAATGACCCCTCAAGTAGGGCTGCGAAATTTTGGGAATTTTCCCATTAATTCCCAGGGAAAGTTTCCAACTTAGAGTTTTCCAAAATTCCCAAGCTTAACTTCCCATGGAATGGAAAGTTTCTGGAAACTTTCCACCCCTTTGCCACCCCACCCTCAAGACACCAAGACCACCATAAGAGAAGAAACATCAACACCATAGGGAGGGTAGCGGTTAGGGCGGTGATATAAAGAGACATAGGACTGCAACCACGGCGACTTAGAAACCAAAGGCTCGTCTGCCAGATAAGTGATGTCCTGCTGCTCATGGATACGAAGCACAGTGACACAGACTTGTCCAGGAAACATTCTTGGAACGTAAAGAATCCCGGATCCAGTATAGTGTAAAACAAGCCAGCTTTCAGTGCTGCCCAGAATGTGTCACCGCAGGCTTCCTCTGACTTTTGCAAACTCAAGTGACCCCCCTCCCCGCCCCCAATTTCTACAGCACAGTTTACTGGATTCCATTTCTGACTTTTGCTGCCTGCTCTGTCAGCTTGAACTGTGTACTCAAAGACCGCACGCAATGAAGCGAAACAGAACATAATAAAAAGAACCATAAAAGAACATAATGAACTAAAGAGTAAAGTGAACAGAATCAGCACTGGAGAACCCAGATCAACAGGAATGGAATGGGGCCACACTTAGAAGACCATACCCAGCCCAGGAGCGACCCACACTTAAAGGAACTGAACCAGCCCAGGTTGCAGGGTTAGCTCCACACGGCCAAGCACAGAACCCCTCACTGATATCCATTATACTGCCATGGAGCAAGCACACGCACCAGCGACTGCGATAAATTACAATTAAATGTGTAAACATTCCACACTGCCGATAGCTGGTTACCATGACAGGTACTCTGTGAGTCAGATAAAAGACACTGATGAGATGTTAAACACTTGAAAGAACACAAACGAGAAATCAGATAAGACTTTTTCAGAATGTGAGGGCTGGTAAAAACTGCAAACAATTTCTGCTTCTTTACACAAGCTGTGTCAGGAGTCTCACAAAATTATATCAAACACGCAGAGTCAGACTCACCACACTCGCAATTCTGAACAGATTCAGTAAATTCCAGGCTTCAGAATTGTGGGTAAGGTGGTTTTAAAATTTAAGAGCTTCTCTCAGGTGTCTATTGATCTTTTGAGTTACGTAAACTTTAGACTTGAGTGTACAGTAGCGTGTCTCTCTGCTGCCACCACTTTCACCCCGCCTCCTCTGTGGCCCCTGCACTGGCCCCACCCACTCTGCTGCCACCACTTTCACCCCGCCTCCTCTGTGGCCCCTGCACTGGCCCCACCCACTCTGCTGCCTCCACATTGCTGCATCTCAACCAGCAGCCTCTGCTTTGCTGAATTGTGTTGCCATAGCTACAACACCTGACTGCAAATGACCTTCTGACCATGTGACTAAGCCAGGCCCTCAAAATGCCATTGTGGCTGTCAGGATGTGGAATTATGGGGAACAAGGGGAAAAATCAGCAAAGCACAACATTCATCCTGAACTTAGTCCCTGCACTGTCTATGTTCACTGGTTTAAAAAAAATCACCTGAACTATTAGGAAGTAAAAGGTGCAATCAACCATGGTTTTGAAGTGAACCAAGAAAGGACTTAAAGAGTCAGTTTGAGAGCATTCTCATGAGTTTTTGACTCAGTGGAAAAATTCACACAAACCGATAGCACAAAATGGTGGATTTTCTGCAGTAATATTACACATTTGCCTTGATTGTGTCTTGTACCTCACCTGAAGAGGTCAGAGGCCAGTGTGAAATTTCTGCAGCGTTTTGATTTCCCTGCACAAGCATATTACGGCTTCACTAGAGGTGGACAGTTCAGGTCCAAAGAGTAAAAGTCCAGACCAAGATTTTGTTTCAACCAACCAGTTGAGCATAAAGTCACAATCACACAATAGTGAATTGGTTGGTTGAAACAAAATCTTGGTCTGGAGTTTTACTTTCTGGAACCTGAACTATCCACCTCTCGACTGCAAACAGTGGAAGCCCAAATTATTCCCCATAATTTCACACTGCGTAAGTGAAGGCAGATTAACTCTGACAGAAACAGGTGTACGGTTCATTCTGACAGTGACTCACAAACGGACAAAAGAGCTTCTCACCTCAGCAGCCCGACTGCTCACTTCTAACCTGACAGAGATGGAAAGTTCCCTCTGGGATTTTCTTCAATAGTTTAACCCTGGGGACACAAAACAGCCCCATTTATCTCTGTACATAAAATGATTTGGCATGGGGGAGCAGCACATTCAGTCATTTCCAGAAGTTGGTTTTCTGGCTGTAGGAGGACCAATCTTTCCTGCAGCGATGGAATACACATTACACTGGAGCCCCACGAGGGTAGTTCGATTAAAACACAGGAAAACCAGGAGTCGATAAACAGCAGAGACCAATCAAATTTATGGCCTGCGTTAGAGGGTCCCTGGATGAAGATGGTAATTCACCTTGACTTTAATACTGACGCACCCATGACTTGCAATCTCTCATTTCGGTAACGCCATTCAGCGGGCCGCCTCTCCCTACACCGCGCTTTGATCATGGTGCGCGGGCCAGTTTCTCGAAGGTCAAGGTTAAGAAAGCAGTGGAATCCAGTGATAAATCACAGCACATACTTTACAGAACGATGTACCACAAGAACAAAGGGAGAAAGGGGTACTTTTCGTTAATATATTCTTAAAAGGTTTGGGAATGACTGTGACCCCTACCAGGAAATGTATTCTGTTAATAGCTGGAAGTTTCGAAATTTATTTAAGTAGAGGAGTTTTTCCATTCGTGAGATCTGTAGCTTCTCCCTTTTCTCACAAAGTCACAGGGCAGTGGTCTGACCACAGGGAAGACACCCTCAACACACAGTCTATGTGAATGCTGGCTTTGGAGATCACCCCAGTCCACATGATGGCTTCAGTACAAAGAGAAACTCATTTATACTCAGAAATCACTCACCACCACGGAATTATTTACTGATAACGTACATTGGGTAAAGACAAGCGAAACGACAGTATGACGGACCAAACTTCAGTTCCGCATTTAGATATAAAAAAATTCGGCGACAAGTCGGGAAAAATCCCATAAACATGAAGAATAAAATATTTTTAAAACTTGATCTGATATAAAAGCGATTTAAACCGAATACTCACACATCGGGACATGCAAATAATCAATTATAATTGATGACATTATTCCAAACTTCACCTCGTTCACAGGAAAGGTGGGGAACCTGACCATGACAAACCGCACAATTTTCCATGGAGTATAAAACACTCATGCGTTAATTTGCAGCGCAACGCTGCCCGTTGATAAAATGTAACGTGCAGATAAAAAAAATGAGCCGGTAGAAAGTAGGAACAGCAGCTAAGGAGCCAAAGGTGCTGTTCGTTCGCGTTTATACACCTGGAAAAATGATTACATCGTAAAAATAAGAATAAATCACTTTACATTTGGCACAGTATTCATTTCCGTGCTTCAGAAAAAAAAAACACCGTGTACAAACAAACAGACCTTGTTAACTGTAATCGTAAGTAATGAACCACAGATTAAAGCTGACACGCAGTTTACACGTCTTTGCGGCTCTTATTAAGGCACGTCTGCGGGTTTTTGGGGAAAGTTGAAAACTATACGAAACCGCACTTTAATGCTGTGGCGGTTTCAGTTTTGTGTTGGAAAATCGCATGTTTGCCCCCCAGGCAATGCCGAGAGCCAAGTAAATCTCACCTTCCTCACAATGACAGATCCACACCGGTCCGGCAAGTAGTCGGCTCGTCTCCACGGGACTGGGTACGTCGGCACCAACCCTAGTGGGCGGACACCGTGAGAACCGCAGTCGCAGTGCAAGAAAGGGGGGGGCACATTCAGACGTCCGTGCCTTTGCTCAAGCCTCCTTCGGGCAGGGCGCTAAAGTCACGCGAATACAATGTGTGCGTGATCGTAGCACGTAAGAAGGGGATAAAAAAAATGTAATTAGGGGATTTCTCACGCGCTGTGCAGCCCCCCCAAATAAATTATGTATTTACCCTTGCTGACAAACTCGCCCACGAGTGGAGATGCAGTATTTCCCCAATAACTGCACCGCATCTCTGCTGGTATCGTTTGGCTTCTTTCCCGGTTCTGTGTTTCTAGAGACCATTCCCCACGGATCAGTCTGATTGCGTTGACTTTGCCTGCGTAGACACACTATGCCGTAAAGTCACACCGTTTGCAAAACACATTTATACCCCTTCATCATCAAGCGATTCACTTTTATTAAGTACGGATGTTCTATATTATAAACACAAAATTCTTATGAAACACTGGATTCATGGAGTAATTTTAAACACGAACTGGTGCTGCCAACAGTTACACATGTTATACCATTGTGTAGCTCTTTGTCCAGTCCTTTTGTTGGTGAAGGAACATTGATTCTCATTGTTCTGAACAATAAGGCAGGAGACCAGTCAATGATTCAGGCAGTTTCAGTTTCCATTCAGGAGAAGAGGTCATGGGTCATAAGATGTACAGATGGGACCGATCGTTCCAGAGATGGGGGGGCGGGGGGGGGCAGATACAGGTTATTGTTACATCACAACTTAGACAGCATAAAATGAAATTCTTATGTTCAGAGCTCTAAACAGCAGTATACAGTATTCAGTAATACATATTTATTTTGTTTGTATCTGTGTATATATAAAATCCACATTATATGTGTGTGTGCGTGTATATATACACACATACACTCAGGAAGAAAGGGTAAAAATTTGTACCTTTGCTTATCAGTGGCTCTGTACCTGTAATTGTACCTTTTAAGATACAGAAGTTGACTCTGAGGAACATTCCAAAGGTATAGACAGTATTAATGTACCATTGATGCTACAGAAATGTTCCTCAGAGTCCATTTCTGTACCTTAAAAGGTATATTTACCTGCAGCTAAGGGTATAATTGGCAGACCCTTGAGGGTTAGAATTAGAATTAGAATTAGAATTACTTTATTAATCCCCGTGGGGAAATTGTCTCACATTACAAACAAACTCCTGATAGAAACTATAGAACAATAAAGTAATTTAAGTAAAAGAAATAAAATAGAGTAGAAATAAATACAATAATATAAAATAAAATAAATAAAAATAATGAAATAACCAATAAAATAAAACCTATAGCAGCAGTTCTGTTAACCTCAGATATGCGAGTTGAACAGTTTTATTGCGACCGGTAGGAATGATTTCCTGTGTTCAGCCCCAGTGACCTGCAAAGATATGCATTTTCACCTTTTTTTCCAAGAGTTTATACATACACACACACACATACACATGCACGCATACTTGTTTGTATTTATATCTTTGTGGGGACCGTCCATTCATTTCTATGAGCAAAACCCTAATCCAAACTATGACAACCTTAAGCCCTAACACGCCCTAACCTTAACCATAGCTAAACAAATAAAATACAAGCCTTTTGGCATTTTTAGTTTTTTTCATTCATAGATTTTTATCAAATTTAGGTTGTCCTTGTGCGGTCCGGAAAAATTGTCCCCACAATGTCAAAATAACAGGTTGTCATCACATTGTAAGGACATTTGATCTCCACAATTAAATATTTACATGACCACACCATACGGTGGTAAGAAGTAAGTTCTGAACCTACTTCCTGGTCACGGTTCTGGCGTCTGTGAAATTGTGGGTTTTAGTGCCGCAGCAGGATTGATTTTCGGTCCGCTGGGCACCCTGCTGCGGCAGCCCTTCCCGGCCCATGCCCGCTTCAGATCCTGGCCTCCGTTCGTCTTCCCGGTCACTTTTACTCTGACCGGCTTGCCAAGAGTGCATCGGGCTATTGACAGGTCTTTATGGGGCAGAGAGTGCCAGAGGCCACCTGCTCCAATTACATTACAGGATGAAGTGGACAAGAAGTAATAGGCAGAGCGGGGCTGGCGTGCCGTAAGGCAAGATGCTGACGGCACGTTCCTGCCCCTCGCCAACACGCTGCAAGCTAACAGGCTCAGCACGCTTCCTCGAGCGCTCCCTGTGTAAAAAGCCACGTTTATGTAAAGACATAATCTCTCTCTATTCTGATATCACCGTCTTATAATAAACAAGTGCACAATTTGGAATGCTCTTTTCATGAAGAATTTAATTGCAATCTGGTACGCAAAATGGTCTGTGAAGGCAAGTGGATTAGTTTATTTTTTCATGATGGAAAGCTGGGGGGGCTCTGGAACCCCCCAGTGGGATTAGTGTGCGCTGTCAGTCACGGACTGGCTTAATTTCTGATTGGTTACTTTATTGGTCCCCATTGGGTTAATCTGGACAGTGACTGACAGTACACACTAATCCCACTTTTAAAACTTCAGAATAATTCTTATCCTGTACTGAGCAGGATTTCTGTATAACTAATGGTTCCTTTAAAGGCCAGGCACTTTAAAGCACATTGAAGTTTGACAGGAACAGCAAAGTCACTTTTGTCATTTGAACATTATGAGAAAAAAAAATGGCATTTAATCCCTGGGCTGACACACAGTGCTGAAGGCTCTGTGTAGCACAAACTGAATCTCTTTTGCATTCCCATGCCTGACATCCTCTGTCTGGAATATGAAAGATCTGGTCCATTCTTTTGACCATGAAATCAAAGAACGACATCACGTCAGACATGGTGCATGTTCAGCTGCGTTTTCAGAACCATAATCCTTGGGTCTTTTCTTAAATAACCAAATGACACTTGCATCTACTGCTGACTGAGAAGAACTACCAATCACAGCTGGAGTATGATGGAGTATGATGGAGTATGATGCTCACCCAATATTTTAACCAACATTTCCAGTTGACTGGAGAAGGTTACTCAGGCTAGCTATATCAAGTCCAAAGGTCTCCCCGAAAAGACTTCAAGCACAAACTCTGGTTTTCCTTAACAGAGACGCCACCTACTGGGCCCATACAGCTGCAGCAAAGACAGAAAGGAGCCAAACTGTGACACACCTAACGGAACACATCAAGTTTAGTCTCTTTGGGCATGACAGCTGTGAAGAAGGCAGCCCAGTGAAAATGATAAGACCATGTCATCTGCTCCAGGTACTTCCTCGGAGATGAACGTGGAGGTTACTGTCAGACACAGGGTGGCGCCCTTCACAGAGCCCCACATGATATCCAAAGCAAGTCCACCATCTCTTCTTCATTTAAAAACATGAAAAGTATTTTGTATCATAGCAAACATTGTAATTTAATCTTTGAAACCTGCCTGCGGATTTATTTCACTCGAGCTTACTGTCACTTCTCAGGCGTGAAAACAGAGCCAATGCATAGGACTGGAGACTTTGTGAGATACACCTTGATTTCGTGACACAACAGTGCCACCTTGTGGTAGATATACAGAGTAAAGGAAAAAGGCTTGTCGAGATACGGTGAATGTTACACTGATGTAGCAGCAGGGCAGCGCTTTGTATCACATGGACGAGGGGGACAAAAAGCCCAGTCAAACTAATGGCTAAAGACTAATGAGGCTGAACCAAATTCTCATCCTGGAAAAAAGGTTAATCCAATAACTCTCATTAAGGTAAACACAATGTTAATACCTGGGTGTTTTTCGATCTGGCTGTAATTAAAGCCGTTTTAGAATCTCGACTCATTACAGGATTCTGTCCAACCAGCTATAATAACTTCAGTCACCCAACAAAACATCACTAATAAAGTCCATGAGTCTTGGAATACAGCCTCAGTTTCATTACTCTGTTTTAACAGACCATATTATTTATGTGCCACCATGCAGGGACCGTAGATCAGCTTATAAGATGCCATTTGATGGAGTCATTGCACCCATTGCATTAAGGCCATGCCCTCTCAGCTCTCAGGTGAACAGTGACTGATAACATGAGCCAATGGATGTCAATTAAATACAGCCTGATTAGAAAGAACCAATCACATTCAGCATGCTGGTGAAATAGACCAATGATGTGTAGAGAGAGGGAAAGGATATTAATTAAACCAGAGGGAACCAATCACATTCACTCTGCTGGTAAAATAGACCAATGAACTGTAGTGAGAGGTGAGGGATATTAATCAAACCAGAGGACGCAGTGCACAATAAACTTCTTGAGGACTTGGGAGCACAAGCAGAAGGAGCAGAAAAACTACACTGGAAATGTTCACATCCAACCGCCTCTGTCACACTGGAAGGAAAATTTTACAAAACTTCTGTGGAGCTCAGAGAAACCAGCCAGGCTGATGACTGAGACCTGTGTCCCTTTGAACATAGGCCTTTCGCAAATGAATGATGTAAATGCGTGTAATTCTTAGGTTTTCTTAGTGGGTTTTTTCCAAGAAAAAAAAATCAGTGTGACTCCACAGACAGGTGCTGAGGCTCTTTGTAGAATACTGATGAAATTTGAATGGCAGAAACAGCTTTGCAGGCAGAGAGAAACCCAAATGGTGTTGTGCTTTAGCTCCCCCTGCAGTGAGTGGATGGAACTGTGATTTAGTGGTCAAAGCCCAGTGGGGGAGCACTTTGCCTATAATGATCACCTATCTTGTGGCACAGTTCCTGTGGACCTTATTTACTTTAAGAATAATTCAATTCAATGGGCTATATGCACGCGGGGTGCTGACGTATTTCCGGTAAAGTATTAGCCGGCTTAATCACTTCCGCTATCCATACGTTACATAGATAGATGGATAAATAAATAGTCTTTATTGCAATTTGCACAGGTGCGGGGCAGTACAAGTACCTTGGAATTCTTGTGAGTAGCTCACAGAGTTAGCTTTCAAGATAGAA
>JAODLD010000136.1:23524641-23551918 GCA_026781065.1 Mormyrops boulengeri | reverse complement strand
CGCCGCCTCGTACCCCCCCCCCCCCTCCCCCCCCCCCCCCCAAACACCCCCCCCCCCCCCCCCCGGGGGGGGGGGGGGGGGGGGGGGGGGTGGGGGGGACTCCAGTGTTATTAAAGTATTAATTTTGCTATGCATGCATTAGGAAAGGCTCGGCCAAGACAAACTTCCAGCTTGTTAATTATTTCCCCCTGCCATTATAAAACACTTTCTGTGTATTAAGCAGGGATTTCCCAAATTACAGCACTCATAATATAAAGACACACTGTGCAGTGTTATATTCATAACAGGAAGACAGAAGCCAAGCCTGGAGAATCTGTGGCCACCCAGTGTATAGGAAGCAAACTGGGAACAGCAGGAAAACACCTGAAGACGGTGCCAGCCCCCCCGATGCATCGCGCCATCACATTAGTGTCTCTCATGCACAGACTCACACGGCCAGGGGCCACTGATAAATGGGGGCCTCAGGTAACCTTGGTTAATAGAATTTTTAAGCCCCCTGACTCACCAGATGACAACTTTCACTGTCACCACACATACACCCGCCCCCCCAGTCACCAGCTCTTGTGTTTTACAGAATATCCATCTTAAAATACCAGTACAATAATCATTAACATGTGTATAAAAGAGTTCAAATAAGTAAGAAATGTGTTATTCAGTGTTTTTCCAAGAGTAACATCCACCTAGAAAATGAAACTTTACGGCAGGGCCGCGATCCCAACTTTACAAGATTTTTTAGTGTATTGATTGTCTTAAAACCAGTAACAGAAAGTATTTTATTACATTTTTATTACTGTTGCTCTCAGAAGCAATATTTATAGTTTACATTTAGTTATTGTTTTATAATTTTATTTTCATCTTAATTTCTTTACAAAAATATTTTCTTGTTTTTGTTTTCATCACTGATAACAGTCCTGCAAACAGCCCAGGGGCCTCTGTACATGCCATTCCAAAGGACATAGAGGAAAACAGGGGAACCAGGCAACTGTACGGGGGAATTCCTTTCAGATTATTCAAAATTGGGCCAACACCGATCATCAAGCATGAAACCGCAGCCCCTACGACTGCTGGCCCATCAGGGAGGTCAAATCTTTCCCAGGGAAGGGGATTCTGGAGACGTGTCACGGAAGCAGTGAAAGACTCACTGTGGATTGGTCATCTTTGTGTACTGAAACAACACGGAGGGGACCGGAACTGGGACTGCAGTTATAGTTTTGAGGAGAACCGGTGTAAATTTCATAGCATATTCATATTAAGTGATTTACTCATTACTGGTGTTTGTATGGTGACTGCTGTCTATGTTTCACTGTTCTCTATTTTGTTCTACATCACTGCAAGCATCACACCAAAGCAAATTCCTTGTAATTGTGACCTTACATGGCCAAAGAACCTCTCCATTCACATTCTTACAATCTGTGCCATTATAATAACTAGTTTTTCTACACCTGCTGGTGTGGTAGAGTTTAAGTACAACAGTAGAGGATGGTAGGGGAATTCTGGGGCAGCAGGAGGCGATTTCCGATTTCCTCGCTCTTCCTAAAGCGGAGAAATGAGAGAACAGTGAGGGACTGAGGTTTTGCTATGAGAAAAAAAGACAAGGGAGGAAATGGTAAAATATCTGGGGGGGGGGCCTATGGCAAGGTTCGGTCAATGTCATAATAACACCGAGCAGTGTTTCAGCTAGTAATGGGATGAGTGACACCCCCAGAACATCCGAATGGGTCGCTCCCAAGGTGCGTCACGTTTTGGGCAGCCAGCTAGTGTGATTATCTATCACCCACCCCGACTCGCTGGGGCGTGGCTCGAAAGCCGCGTGGCTCGAAGGCCGCGCGGTTGGTCGCTGGGGCGTGACTCGAAGGCCGCGCGGTTGGTCGCTGGGGCGTGGCTCGAAGGCCGCGCGGTTGGTCGCTGGGGCGTGGCTCGAAGGCCGCGCGGTTGGGCACTGGGGCGTGGCTCGAAGGCCGCGCGGTTGGGCACTGGGGCGTGGCTCAAAGGCCGCGCGGTTGGGCACTGGGGCGTGGCTCGAAGGCCGCGCGGTTGGTCGCTGGGGCGTGGCTCAAAGGCCGTGCGGTTGGGCACTGGGGCGTGGCTCGAAGGCCGCGCGGTTGGGCACTGGGGTGTGGCTCGAAGGCTGGCCGGTTGGCAGCCGACCAAAACAGCAGATCCGGATACCCCAACAGATGCCCGCTGTCTGGGGTGCTGCCACCAGGCCCTGGCCACCTGTTCGCCGGCTGGAGCCGCGGATCCCCCAGGAGCCCCCCGGCACATTGGGTAAGATACTCCTCTGCCATCTTTCCTATCCATAAATGCCAACAACATCAAAACTACAGCCCCATTGTAGAGACACGCAGCAAACAGTTTTATCACTTGACAGCGAAAATCCAGCAACAAAATATACATGCAGCTTATTCACTGTGGAGAGAATGTCACGTGTAATGAGAAAAAAACACATCAGCAACTGACAGGTGAAAATACGCATGAGGAGAAGAGTCTGAAGATGTTCCTCACACAAAGACGAGTCATCTTCTTTCGATGCACTGGAAACCGGCTGACGATTAACTCAGAAGGGACATTAAGGGACTGATGCTCTTTTGTGAAGTTATCTGCCTTCAGAGGACACATAAAGGATACTGAGACTGACTGGATGAGCTGTCTAACCTAAGACTCCAGCTCTTAATCTCAGTTATTCAATGAGAAGCCAACTATGAGCAGGCACACACGCGTCCACAAACAGCGAAAGGCTGAGGCAGTCTTTACACTCATGACAGAACAATCTACCCTCTCTCAACTGTATTAACACATCCTTAACTGACCTGAAGCAAGTTCCTTTCCTTAATTATAATTATAGCTGAAAAGAAGATGAAAGCAAACGGGCCGGGCTTTCAGTTAGAGCTTCTACACATTTCACACACACACGTCGGGTAAACATATTCTTGTGGGGACCGCTCATTCATTTCTGTGGGAAAAACCCCCACCCAGCCCAAACCATAACCTTGTTTACCGTAAGTAACCAAGCAAAATGTAAGATTTTTTGCATTTTTAGTTCTTTCATTGCAGTCACAGATTTTCATTAAATTTATCCCTTGTGGGGACCAGGAAACTGCAGCAGTCAGAAACTGGTCCCCATAAGGAAAAAAAAAAACGGGTATTCATCACATTGTAGGGACATTGTGTCCCCATAAGGTAAAGCACACACGCACGCACACACGCACGCACACACACACACGCACACAAGTTTGTAATTATATATTTGTGGGGACCATTCATTTCTATGGGGAAACTCTAATCCCAACATGATGACCCCAATCCCTACCCAGCCCTAACCTTAACCATAAGTAACCAAGCAAAATAGTTGTAGTTTTTTGATTGCATGTCAAAGACCTTTGTGGGGACCCGAAAAATAGTCCTCACAAAGTCAAATTTAACAGGCTTTTAATTACAATGTGGGGAACATTTCGTCCCTGCAATATAATATAAACATAATCCTCACACACACACACACACACACACACACACACACACACACACACACACACAAACATCCATGTTTGTAACCATATCTTTGTGGGGACTGTCCATTCATTTCTGTGGGAATTACCCTAATCCCTACAATGACGACCTTAACCCCTACCCAGCCCTAAGCTCAGCCATATGTGACCAAACGAAATGCAACCCTTTTTTCTCTGGCAGTTTTCTGACTGTGGGACATTTGGTCCCACAATGTAATGTATAGCTATCCCACACACACACACACACTCCTGTCACTTGTGCCACACAAAGAGCGCCGCATTGACCGCATAAAAGGCATGTCAGTCCTTCACTGCTCTCCTCCATCCAGTCTTCTCTGCCTTTATCGTCTTCCTTGCTCTCAGAGGTTCAGCTCCAGTTCATTGCTCCCCCTCAGTAATCCCTCCAGCTTCACTTCAAAGGCCATCACTGCCATGAAATTCATAAAGGCGGCACCACCAGCCGCCACAGTCACATGTAAACACGACTAACGGCGTGGAGCGTCAGCAAACACAGACAGGAAAAGCAAACCTTTATTTTACTCTCAGTTAAACCTGATATTAATGTATTAATGTCTCCCAGGCCGCTTTCACAGTCAGAAAAAAAACTAATCCAAAAATGTGAAAAATTTTATTTAAATTAAAAAGATTTCTTTGTAATTTTAACAGATTAAGTTGCGCAACAAGAAATCCATAACTCTAAACATGTGTTTTTCCAGGCGCTGTGATCTCTGCTGAGGATATTTTCTTCAAAAACAATTACCTGCTTCTCTCAGCTGCTTCCACCTGCTCAGTACTGCATTGTCCTTGGTCTTCATCAGGTGAGCATGACATCTTTATCAGGTTAAAGTGTGACCCACCCCCTACCGACCCTGAGATGTATCCTAATTACGATCAACAATCAAACTAATTAAAAGGGGATTGTAAGACAGACAGTCAGGGACAGCGCGGATTCCATCACTATGTCTCTCCAGCAGCGAAAGAAAGTCCTGTAACGTCATGTTATGCTTGTCCGCCGCTCAGAAATGTAAAGTGGGGAAGATCAAAAGGCAAGTCTGTGCTGCCGGACAGAGGGAGCGTCTGCCGGCAGAAGCGGGAATCAGAGAACCCGAAATGAAAACATGGGGGGGGGGGGGCAGGAACACATGCAAATAGACGGCCCGGCCCATCTTCAGAGATGACAGTAGCTGTCACGCCGGGGACAGCCACAGCGCTCAGCGGGATCCGTGGGGGATTGTAGGAGATGAGAGAGGGGACCCTTGGGAAACACACTGAGGAAAGGATGAAAGTAAAGGATGGGGGGGGGGGGCAGAAGGTCTCACCCATTGCCTCCCCCTCCCATAAAGAAATTGAAATAGCCTGAAAATGTGTTATGATGCTGTGGGATACTGCTGCTGGTCAACAGGAAACACGTCAACATCAACAACAACAAAACACATAACAAAACATGACACCCTGTTAATAACATCACACCAAGGCAGACTGGTTACATTCTGAGAAAATTTAACACACTTTGTCCCAGTTAACACTAAGTCTGAAGCTTGCTTCACTCCCTGAAAGGTCTGGTTCTGGAAGGACTGGGTCATCTGCAGGAACCAGAGCCATGCAGCGCGGTCAATGGAAGAGCGGGGGAGGGGGGGTTGGAATCACAGCTGTTGCCGGGGGCCAAAAAACTGATACTCATCTTTAGGATTTCACAGCTATTGAGACTAGCACCTTCAATGTCAGGTGCCTCCTGCCCATTCCGTGACGATCCACCTCTCGCTGCCACCTTCTGAACTGCCAGTTAAAGCTGTCCAGAGGTGCGACTGATGAAACCAGGTTCCGGAAAGGGCAGTTCACTGTGGCGACGCAGAGGCAGAGACACAAGCGGTGACAGCATGCAAGCATGAACTCCCGTCCACAGCATTTACTGACCCCACTGGTTCCAGTTAATTACTTGGAGGCAGAAGTTATGTATACCTGTGAATTTCTGTGCTACATGAATAGCGTCACAAGTTCCCCTTCAAGGGTGTTTATTTTGCAAACAGGGGAGCAAATGAAGAGGCATAAATGTGTTCTGGCAGGAACAGGGATGGGGAAGAGGTGCCTGGCCGTGCTGTGCGACACGGTGTAAAAACGTCTCCGCCGACAGAGTGGTAATAAAGGCACAGACAGGAAGATCGATGTGCGGCACAAGACGAACACGCAGTCAGGGCATTTGGCCCACTGAGGATGCAGTGTCCGTGATGTGCAACTCAGCATGCAAGGAAAAAAAGTTGAAATCATCCGTCCGTCCATCTTCGACCTACTAATCCTGGCCAAGGCTGCAAGGGAGCCTGCAGTCTACTAATGAAAAGAGGAAAAGGGTTTTCAAAGTGTAAGATGAAATGTGCCAGCCGGATTCTTCCCATTTCTAAATAAATGGAAATTTACAACAAAAAGACGGGACCAATTGCACTTCCTGTGAAGTCTATATACAACAGCAGAGCTAGTTTTACGTAGTTCTCACAGGCCAGACCATCTCTGATGGTCACAGAGTGATGTCCATGTGGTTTCCCTCTTTGACGACAGAACCACTCGAGAACATCAACACAAATCATCTCCCCGCCCATCTGTGGGTAATTTAGTATCTGATCAACCACTCATAATTATGACAAATCATCTACAGCATCCCACAACTTATTCTTGCCTCCTGTAAAAGGCCGGCTAACTTGGAAATGGGTGGAAAAAAAAGCAATAATCATATGAGAACCTCTTCAAAATGTCACCACGGCCCTCTACATTTATATACGGTAAAAAATATAACAAGCCTGAAGTTTCTCCTGAATAGTTTTACTGAGGTAATGAATCTCTTATTGAATCATTAACATGAGTAGGTATGTAATAGTAACAGATATGTAATAGTGCAAAATTCTGAATGAAAGCAATACGATCCAAGGTGTGTTGCCAGGCGCCTATAACAACTGTAGCTACACGGGTCCAGTTAAATAATGGCCACACTTCATACAGATGTCTTTATTCATTTATTCGTATCTCTCTCTCTCTCTTTCTCCTCAGCAAACACCGTGAAAACTATAACAAAATTAAGACAAATATTTACATCAATCACTCAGTCCATATAATTCTCTTCCTTAGCACCCCCGTCACAAATACGCAAGCTCATCCAAAATACATCACACTCACAATTAACCGAAACGAAGTTTCATCGTACATATAAATGCATACTAATTACATCACATACAACACAAAAAAAAGGTTAACAATTACCGTGTGCGCCTCTTGAACCACATGCAGTATCAGTTTACTTTCAGTGCTGCGTAACTTCTTTAACAATGTTAGCCTTTTTCCCACAGTGCAACAGCGCCAAAACCGTGCCTAACTCTAGTCATGCGACACATTACACTGCGCGTCGGACAAATTTACCTAAAGTTGCAAATCACTCAACGAACAGTCCACCATAGCATACTTCAAACAGTTTTGAATTCCATCAGCATCAACACCCAATATTCCAACCAATACATTCAAATCAATTTTAAAGAGCACAATGAACCCAGTTAAACTCAATCCACAACAAAAATGAACCCTGAAAACACACTGTCATTGGAACAGTTACAACAACCCTGTCAGTTATCTGCATGTATTCGTAAGTGTCTGTACCGCAGCCCTTATTTACAGGCCTAAACTGCATCGGTAATAATCATCTGGCTGTTAGTCTTTCTTAAACCTTCCATTTTATCCACCTTTCAGCAGCTGTCTGTCTACATACAGCCCAACACAGCCTATGTCAGATGTCACTCTGTGTTTGAACATCACAGCAGCACTGGAACTGCACTTGTCAGGATAATAAGTCTTTTCTCCTCAGGTCATTGAGGAGTCCCGGGTCCTGTACCTCTGGCGTTGCTTTTCACACCAAATACCACCATTTTCTCTTGCTCGACCGACAGAGTCATGCAAGTTGACAGATGCATTATTAATTAGGTCTTATCTGTCGTATCTTTAGCAGTTGGTTTAAGAAAATGACAAATACTCAATATGCAGGCTGTGTTTACTATTTCCCCTACACTGCAAGTCAAAAGTTTTTGCATGCTGCAGGTTTTTACTACTTTTCCATTTATTTCATAAACTGCAGATTTTTAATTTTTGTTAAGCACTGGAAAGTTGAAAGTTCTATAAATTAAATTACAGTGGTACCCTGGAACGCAAACTTAATTCGTTCCAGAAGGCTGGTCGAGTTGTGATTTGGTCGAGTTCCAAGTCGAATTTTCCCATAAGAAATAATGTAAATGAATTTAATCCATCCCAGACCCCCAAATGATTGCCTATTTAAACTTATCTTCCTCAAGTCTCGCTATAATTTCCTTTTTAAGTTCTACAGTTACTCTCACTACTTTCCTCTTTGGTTTGCTGCCATCACTGCTTACTTTCTTAGGGGCCATGATTACTGTATCACTAAATGTACTGCAGATTTGTACTGCAGATTTGTCGAGTCGAGTGGAGTTGTGGTGAGATTTTTCTCAACCAACCCATTTATGGTTCGAATTGGTAGAATTGACAGAGTCTCAACCAATACCAGTTCCAACGGTCGGGTTCCAACATTTCGGCTGAGGTCGAAAAACTTCAACAGACCGATTTCCAAGTTGGTCAAGTTAAGAGGCGTTCGAGTTCCATGGTTCTACTGTATAAGTCAAATAAAACAAGTTTCCTTTACAACATGGAAAAGTATGTAAGAATGCATGTCTGAAATCCTATTAACTGGTTGTGTGGTGATCACATACTCAAATTCTAGGATGTCCTTTAACTTTAAATGCACTAGTTAACTGATTCATCCCATGAAACAGAGCAGTATTTAATGTCCCTGGTAGAAAGAATGCCTTGAATTGTAACTGCTAGAGGAAGTTACTTTGATGAATCAAAGATATGACACTATGACATTAATAAAGGTATTCAAATGGTGAACATATTGTAAATTTATTTGTTAGCAAAGAATATTGAGTGTATTTTTAGTAAATGTTAAGGTAGTATCTTGCACATGTAGAAAATCTCAGCGTGTTCAAAAATTTTTGACTGGTAGTGTATATTTGGTACCACTTAGGGATATTGTTCAAGAGCATAATTTTAATTACAGTAACTCTTAGGTAATTTTCTCTGGGATTAATAACATTTTCTGATTCTGATTCTCTGTTGACTTATACATGCAGTAGTCATCATCAAAAATATTAGAACTTCAAGTTAAGCCTTACAGAAATGAAATCGGGACCAAATATCGCAGAACTTCTTCCTGCTAAAGACAAATGATGTTAGCAGCCCTTAAATAACTCAGACTTACTCACTCAGACTTCATCTTAAACTAGGTGGCTTCTGCATCCATGCAGATGCATCAATACAAGACCCTGCTCCTCACAAATAAAACCCTAACTTTATAACATGCAAGTTAATTGTACCTTTGTTTCATTTAAACCAGGGGTTGCAAACTCCAGTCCTGGAGGGCCAGAATCCTGCACAGTTTTTGGTTTACCCTCATTTAACACACCTCATTCAGCTCCTTGTGCTAATTACAACACAGCTCTTGAGCTGAATCATCTGTGGTAGAATAAGAAAGAATTCAGTTACACAGGGCCCCGGCCCCCCAGGACTGGAGTCTGACACCCCTGATTTAAACAGTACAGCTAGGGATTACCACCCTGTCCTGGGTTAGTCCCATTCTTCCACCCGCAGCTTCTGGGATTGGCTCCGGACCCCGCGATCCTGTATAAGACATGCACATAAAGGAATGGATAGATGGATTGTAGATAAGATCAGAAAAATTCTATTTATGAATAATTCAGAAACGCTCATCCATGCATTTATTACCTCTAAATTACAGTGACACTGCTATCTGCCAGCAGAAATGATTCCCTGACGCATCTTCAATTGCTATAAAATGCAGCTGAAATAGTAATACTGTAACTAAAACTCACGATCTTATCAGCTCTGCTGCCCCTGCTGGCCGCCCATCAAATTCACAGGCAGTATTAAGACTCATACTGGGCTCGGCCCTCTATTCCATAAAGCCACTGTCCGCAATCAATTGTTCTGGACTAGCTAAAAGGAAAACAGGCATGACACCTCATTTCTGACAATGGCCAGCAGTCCTCTTAAACTCTTTTCGGGTTTCTCCACAAAGCCTGGGTTTAACATGGTTTAAGTAGTCTAGATTTCCATGTCCACTTCCTATGAGTGTGTAGAGCACAAGGTCAAGAACCCTAAAGATCACGCACCGCACAATGGCTGAATTGGGGGTGTCAGTGGCTCCTTCTCTGAAAACAAGGACATAAACACAGTAGCTATTCATTCCCAGCCACAGCATAAAGCACTTGGGTTCCCTGGACCAGACAAGCCCTGACAGGCTAGCTAAAATACCAGCCCTTTCCAGTTCCCCAGCACCATCGGTATGGAGCAATAGCACTTGATTATCTCAAGAGGTTCCACTTAAGTGCTTAGGTAGGAGAAAAGGCAGGATTATGAACAATGAGTTGATAGAGATGTTCCAGCAGCAAAATTTCCATAAAGAAGACTGGCAAATGAGGAGCTTCTATGGGATTTGCGGTTTTTGCTACCAAAATATGTGTAGCCTGAGGTATGAGAAGCTGAACTACAAGCGCCGGGTAGGCAAATTTCAAGGAGAAACAGCACAACCCAGCCGTATGAAAGGTCTCTGATAAACTTAACGCATTTAACATTTCACACACATCTTTAACGGCTTACAGAATGAATCATTTATTAAACCACGAGTCTCCCCTTAAATCACACTTAAGTAATCGTGTGCAGTGGTGCCGCGACGTCGCTACTGAACTGCGGGCGATTTTGGGCACAGTGGCGTTACGCTGAATGTTTAATGGCCGGATGCTGCGGATTTACACTCAGCAAAGGGCGGCACTGTAAATGATAAGTGGAGCGGTGTTTACGGGGCTGATCCGCTAAAGCGAATCACGCAAAACTCAGAGAATCGCACCATCAAGTTGGAGATCGCCTTGACACAGGGTGACTTGCCAGACACCGTCGCTCCAAAGAAACTGCGATTTCCCAAGGCACCATTTGGAAATATTGATTATAAAAATAAGATTAATCCGGCTCATGATAGAGTGGATTTTTTGTGCACATTACCCATCTTCACCATTTAAAGTTTAACAGAAACGTAAGAGAATGCATTGATTATTTGAAAATAACGTAAGCCTGCATTAATAGCAACAACAACAACAAATAACTGCTTGACCGTATTTATTGAATGAGAACCAACCCACGAAATTGGTTTCCAAAATTGTCCGCAGCAAGTCACTTGCAGTTAAATTAGATCTACTGCTTTTATTTATCCATTTCAGTGAAATCCATATGCCGTGTTGCATGATTTGAAGGGCTATATTCCCAATATTACATAGGCCTACAGAAAAACGTTTCTGTGTTAACGGAACTCATTTCAACACAGTATAAGACTGCAGCTTATTCCTATATAAAAACTACAGCGGGGTCTGCAGAGGCTATAGGAGAGATAAAACTGGTTCAAAGGTGAGTGACTATTTTCTGTGCGTTCACATTGGGATATTCTGCGGTCTTTACTTTGTTATTGAGGTGTATTTGTTGGTGGATTTTAAAACATTCAGTGCAACTAATACATAGTTAAAATGGAGCAGTAAAAAGGCAGGATCACCTCTAGTTAAATGGATCGACTTACCCTCTGGAAGCAGGGTTGCTTTGTTGTGCGCGCCCGGTAGGTTTTTGTGAAGTGGAGAAAATATGGGAAAACAATTCATCATACCGCTGGTTTTACCTTGTGCAGGTGTGAAATAAAACTATATTTAAACGCCGTGGGCTAAAGCAGCCCATCGTTAAGCCCAGTTCTTTTTGTCCCGTTTCAAAGTGATCTTGCGCCCCCACTCGACCAGACTCGTGTAGCGCCGTCAGCGCGATACATAGAAAGGTAATGGTGTTCGGGATGTTAAAATCACGGCCATACAGAAGGGTCTCTAATTGCTTGTATATCTGATGTCTATCGTTATCGCATGCGTGTGAAGTGTATAACATAAAAAACTCATGTTGCGGACAGGAAACGGGAGACCAGTGAACACAATTTGGACTTACAGTCCTCTTCGTTCGTATGTCTTAAAGTTCGTAAGTTGAAAGTTCGTAAGTAGAGGAGCGTCTGTATTTAAAATTGGGCGGGATTCGAGTTGCCGCCAGTCCATAATATTACAGCCAGAATAACAAAGTAAAGCACCGTAATTTGGCGCTTTTGTGTAAACATTTCCGGTGTTACTGTGGGGGACCTGAGGCTGGGGGGTGGGGATGCCGTATCTTTTGAAACTGGAAGGGACCACCCTAGCGGTGGGAGCGTTAAGTGACATTTTGTCAGGGAGAGTAGGATTACTAGGTATTGATAGCTAATGATAAGACAACTAAAAACGTTAAACATTAGCTTGAATTATTGAGGGGTGATGGTCGGGGGGGATCAGCACAGGGGCGCGAAGAGGTCTGACACCTCCTGTATCAGACTTTCCCAATTCATCTATAATGGTCAAAGTTCTTCAGTGGAATCTGGTGACATTCCAATGAGTTACAGAGGGGGGAAAAGCACATACCATTGCAGCATTATCTGATAGGAATGAAGCCACATGCATGATTTTTGAGCTCAGCCATACATAAATTGTGCTTATTTCACCCACCTGACAAAGCTGAAGGCTCCATATCATGACACCAGTCTCCTCCGGGCCATTATTAAAGTTCTCGGCTCAGAAGTGGCATCCTGAAACACCCGGTCTTATCTGAGCACTCAGTCAGCAGAAATTTACCCTAGAGTAAGAGTAGCCTTTGCTCCCCGCTAGTCTTCCGGGGACAGTGGAAGATCTGAACGTCGATTTCTGTTTTAAGTGAGCTTCTAATTAGACCCAATTCAATTAAGCCCATTCAAATGGAGCGTTCTAGAATGGAGAACTGCAATTTTCTTCCTCACTCCACATGAGACAATTCAATTTTCTGCACAACTCCCAAACCCAGTAACAATTTATAGCAAAATGAACACACACACACACACACACACACAGATAAAGAAAATGATCAAGGGAACATCCTAGCTAGTCAACATAGACCTACAGGAGACTGCTGAAGGACCCAGTTTGTAACAAACAGATGTGATACGTCAGGATTTTGTAATTACGCTTAATTGGTTTATTAAATTGCGGGAGAACCAGCACACGTAGTAACACGGGACTAGTTCCAAAACACAGAACAGGGACCTAGAACACTGGCTGTTCACATTCAGAAGGTCCTCTATGCCTGATCCAGGCAATGTTTCCTACATAAAAACTGGCCAGTGAGTTAAATCACTGAGACAGGACACATTGCCAATGAACAAGAGCAGCAAGGGGTCACTTTCCCCACAAGCATCGATGCAAAACCAATACAATAAAGGTAGCTCTCTAATGAAATTGGAAAAAATTCTTTATTATAATTTACAAAAAACTTTATTAAATCCGGGTTCATTTTTTCCCACCCAAAAAACCATCCGTAAAAAAAAAAAAAAAAAAAAAAAAAAAAACACATTCCATTAAACTGACCAACTCCCCAGGGAAAAAAAAAGTTACCAGAATATACCAATGCTGAGACATGAATCATATACAACAAAAGTCCATAGAGAAACATAATTTAATTTTTTTAAATATACATTTCAGCTGCTTCTCTTAAACAGGCTACAAGCAGTTTTTACATTAATTTTACACAAGGATTGCAATGGCTCCATTTTCCAGGTCCACGCCTTCGGGACAGGAATGGCGCAGGGCTGCGTAACGCAGGAGATCGGATTGGCTGAAGTGCTTTGTAGAGGTAGATTCTTCCGGGTTGGAAATGGGACAGGTTATCATGAAAACAATTCTTAAAACCCCAATTCACTGCACTGCCAGCAACCGACCCCCCCCCCCCCGCCAATGGAGTAGGAACTCAACAAAAAGAGGGGGGGGAAAAAAAGGGTGCAGGTACAGAGATTGCTATCTGGTGTATGTTTAAGTTACACGCAAAACCCTCAGGGGCCTGCATGTCTGGCCACCTATAGATGGCTATTGGCGTGTCCGTCACGATATTCTAAGACTTCCTGTGAGAAGCTTCCATAGCTTGGCCACGGTTTCAATTTGCTGCCCGGCAACACATAGAGACAACAGGCATCTCAGAGATGCCTTTTCAGCTGAGCTTAGAAATGAATCTGCCAGGAGAGAAGCACCAGAGGTCCAGTTCATAAGCAAAACACCCCAGGAAATCCGCAGCATCTCCTCGGGTCGCGTCTCTAGAAGTTGTCCTGCCAGAACCCAGCTTTGCACAAGTTAATTTAATCAGGACTGAAATTCCAGATTTTCACAACTAGACCTCTAACTGGACAAACACTACTTATGTAAGGCTGACAATGCTACTTATTAATGAGACACATCCCCCTCCAGCCTGGCATGTTTTCATGTTAATGCCTGTGACCTGCAAAGATCTGCCTGGCCAACACCTTGTAACTGTAATCATTTCATCAGGCTGCATTTCCACCCCAAAACCAGTGAATGACCATCTACTCACTGTACACCCAGAACTGATTGGTGTGGACACTCATTATTTAACACCATCATAAATGTGGATCAGAATCTTTTTTAAGCCCAAGAACAAAAAGCTTAGTCCCTGAGCCCCCCCCCCCCCAAGCAGAGCGACGACCAGGGTGGGGGTACGTGCCGATTACCGTTGACAGCTTGGTGCCATATAGCTTCCAAAACAGTTCATTTTGACTGTTGTTAATCTATGAACACCTCCCATATTATGAAGCATTAAACTTAAGTAAAAAAGTTGTCATTCATGTAACTACAAACAGCGCTGGACCAAAGGTAAGTACAACGAACAGGGTCCGACTCCGTCATACGGTACACATGCATTAAGTGAGCTTTAAATCCCAAGAACGCTTAAGTGAGCATAAAAAAGGGGAGAGAAATAAAAGAAAGACAGCAGGCTGGTAATCTGGACAGCGGGACAGAGGATTGCCATTCGCAGCATCATCACCACGTGCGTTTAATGCAACCCTGCCCGCCAAAGGTCGAGTGATGTTTTCAAAGCACGTTTATGCACATGGGCGCGAGAGGCACACATCCAGCAAGGGCTCAGACACAAAGTGCATGACAAATGCTCCTGTGTGGGAACTCTCGGCCAACCCCATGGAGTCCTTTGTGGCTCGAGCAGTCCATACATCTGCAGCACTGCTCCGAGTTCTGCCAGCGAGGCACGCTTGGCTCTAGCCTGCCAGTTTCAGCAAGGGCTCCTGCATTGAGAGAGAATTATAAAGTAGTAAATGGGCTAAAGTCAGTGCTACTGGGAAACAGCACATAGCACTTACTAACTTAGCGGTCTGCACACGACAAATATCGGTATACTAAAACATACATGAATAATTTATTTTTTTTTTAAAAACCTGATGTTCCACTAAAAATGTTATTCTTCAGTTGTTACAGTAGTTGAGGGGCAAAAACACCACCCCAGGGGGAAAGAAATTATATAGCACTTCTATTTAAAAATGGATTTGATGAGGTTTTTGAATAACTGGAATTCACTGCACCTAGACAGACAATGTGCAAAACATTTAACTATCATGAGACATCCGTGGAATTTAGCATTATGACCGATCAAAGCACCCCCCCCCCCGTGCAGTTACCTGTGTCTCTCTGGACTCCGGACTGGAGAGCTCCTCTGCCTTAACCTCCATCTGACTGGCGGTGTTAGCCAGCTGAAGGCTACGAGTGACCGGCCCGCCTACCCTCTCTCTAACTTTCACAGAGAAACGCTCATCCTTCTTAGGCTGGAGCTGTTGCGGTTTCCCATCCCCTGCACTCTGGACCAGGACCTCTTTGCCCCCACGCTGCATCCTCATGACCAGGCGCTCGGCAGAGCTGGTGGGAGACATGCCAGGGAGATGTGGAATGTGACCATCACCGCTCTTCTTACTTTTCTTGCTAAAAGACAACGTGGCAGCCTGGAGAGGCACTAGTCTCTTTTGCTGTGCCTGTGAGGCAGCCATTCTTCCTTTACTAGGTAGCGGTTTCAAAGGTGCCCCAGAACCATCTGCAGGCCCAGAGCTTCTGGCTCTCGTTTTGCCCAAAGTCTTATGCCCAACGTCCGACCCCTGCTGCTTTATTTCGACATCTGCTGTTCTCCTACGAAGGCTGGTGTTTCTGTCCTGGGTTGTAAGGGCCTCTGCAGCACCCTTTCTCGATTTCTTGGAAACTGGTTTCATGGGACAACTGACAGCCACATGCTTGTTCAGGCTACCCAGATACGTGAATTCCCTCCTGCAATGTGGACACACATGGACTTCCTGCTCTGCCTCAGAATGTGCGGCCTTCTTTGCAGTAGACTTGTTGCGCTGGGATATAGCCTTTTGAACCAGTTGATTCTTCTTCTTGCTTAGTGCGCTCAGCTTCACTTTACCTGAAGACTCCTGGCTGAAGGTGAGCCTCTTGGGCTGGCCCATCCTACGGAAGGTGATCTGGCCCCCATTTGCAGCCGCTAAGGGTGAAGGTGCACCGTTCTGAGGCTTTGCTATTTGACGGAGAGGAATTGGGTTTTTCTTGGGAGTATACCGCTTCTTGTCGCTGGCACTGGCACACGCCAAGATGTGCTTGTGCAGCTCCGGCATGTTGACAAAGCTCTTGCCACACTTTGTGCAGCGGATGGCCGTGGAGAACGTCTGCGGGATGTTGTGGGTGGTGAAGTTGGTGGCAGAGGCCACAGAACCTGCAGGGGTGCGGTTGTGATAGGGGAATGGTGGAGGCTTGAAGCTGGGATAGTGTTGGTTAATGCCAAGACGGACATCTGGACCCTTAGGCTTGCCTCCTTCAGATGCCATTATCTTAATTGTAGTGTATAGCTCCTCAGTGGAATCGTCCGGCTCCTCCTCTGCCCAGTCTTTGACTTTCAGAGCTTCGGGACGTGCCAGAGAGGTACAATCAGCAGAGGAGTCATTGGCTGTGTCTGAAGGGGACTGCTCAGTGCCGGCCTTGGCTGGATCCGTATAGTTTTGAGGTCTCAGCTTGCCGTTTTCCACTACAGTGTGAGTGCAGTCATGCCCAGGGTGCAGGTCCTTCTGGTGCTGCTGGAGGTTGCACAAAAAGGCAAACTCCTTGGAGCAGACGCAGCAGATGAAGATCCTGCCAACGCTGTGAAGAACAGAACGGTGTTCCAGCAAGTCTGCTGCATTTCCAAAGAGCTGAATGCAGAATTCGCATTTAAATGGCCACTCCAGGGCATGTCCCATAATATGCTGACTGAGCTCCTTTATGGAGGGGAAAGGATTCTCGCAGACATTACATATAAAGTTCTTGCAAAACATCTCTAGTTCACACGACTCCTCGTCAGAAGCCTGATCTGTAGCGGCACTGTTATGACCCCCAGACGTGTCAACTGGCTCATCCTTGGGTTGAGTTTCATCATTTATGACAGTACAAACAAGAGGTGGTGGTAACACTAATGTGGGAGGGCTTTCTGATATAATAGGGGTCAGTGGAGACTCTGGTAAAGAAGCTACAAGGACAGGAGGGTCAAGCAAATGAGGTCTAGGTGTTGATAAAGGCTGTTCCTGGCCATCAGTCTCCTCAAGCACAATGACAGTCTGATCTGATGAAGCTTCTATAGGACTATGCTGGACCGCTGCAGAGGCTGAATCAATCAGTTCTGTTGTTTCAGTAACACTGGAATTGCTACAAGTTTGTGATGCCGCCTCCATATCTACTGCCGAAAAACCAAGAGGAGAGGAGGACTGTTCTGCTAAAACGCTATCTGGTGAGGAAGGCTTTGCATCATCAGAGAAAAACATAGGTTCAATTAGCATTGAACACATTTCTGGACTAACTTTCGGGTTTATGGACTGGGCTGTAAGGTCTGCACCGTCAGCGTTAGCATTAAAGAACTCTGAAGGAGGTGGTGACTTACTATCATCTGAGCCACTATCTTGTGAAGGTCCTTCCAAGATAAATTCAGCAGGTCTGGGAGATGTTTCGGGTGATAAAACAGGAAGAGGGCGAGGTCTTGGCGAGTTGGAGAGCTGAGAACTGGGAGAAGGTGACATAGGGAGAGGAGATGGAACGGTTGGTAGAACTGGAGGTGGTGGAGTAGGGGATGCTAGGGTGGGAGTATGAGGTGATGGTGGGTTCATGATTACTGGTGTTAATGATGGAGGGGGAGGGTGAAGAGCTGATTCAGACTGAAGGTTTTCAAGATCAGTGCAACTGATGTCCAGAGAGCTGACGACTGTGTCTGCAGTTGACAGAATCCTTGGGCTTTCTGTTAAACTGGAGACTTCCTCTACTGATGAGTCTAAAGAGGCATACTCATTCATTAAAACTTTCTCCAGCATGCTGGTATTGGGTTTCCGCTTCTTAGCCAACGGTTGCAAAGCCTTTGCCTCAGACTCAGAGGTCGTCTTCCGTTGCATACTTAGGTCCAGGACAGCTTCCCCGGGTCCCTTGTTCTGGCCATCGATTCTTTTACCAACAGCACCAGAAAGGTCCAGAGGCTGCTGGTTACAGGAGCTGCCACCACTTCGGGTAGAAGGCCAATCGACAGAAGAAACTTTGAATGCATCCACTGCCGTAGGACTCATTGTATCCCTATCCCCTTTACCTGACACAGGGTAAATTGGGGACATACACTGGCCTTCTACTTTTGGTACTTTAAGAGAAAACAAGCTTCCTTCATTCTTAGCACTTTCACCTTTCTGTTCTGGACTGAGTTGTGGGGAAGTTGGTGGGGATGACGTTCTTCTTTTGAACCTCCCTGAAGTGGCAGGTAACACAGCCACTGACATTGCAGGTGGAACGAGCCTGTTGGCTTCAGGCTGAGTCAAGTTGGGCTTCTGGTTGTCCTGAGTCTGTAAGAGCTGCTTCAGCTTTGGGGAGAGATAGACTGTTCGCTCCTTTTGAAAGGCTAAGGTATCTGTGGCCTGAGGGCAGAGCCCACCTGCCAAAGATGAAGCTGATGAAGATGAAGAGGCTGAAGATACAGCATCTGATTCTAAAGATTCCGTTTTTATTTTAGGAAGAAGGGGTGGAGTAGATGTTCTCCTTTTTGCTACCGACTGGACAGCACTTGTGATCTCCTTTTCAGTGGTTTCTACTTTTACAGCCTGGGAAGTCTTATCAGAGCTAATGATCACGGCATCAAGCCCTAACATTGAAGCCGAGTTGGAATCAACCTCTACCACTTCACAGGTGCTCACGGTACTAGTGGACAAGATTTTTCCATCGATATAGAAGCTGAGATTTTCCGATATATTACTAGAGATGTCAATCATGTAATCTTCATCTTGATCTCTTTCGTCATCCACATCCCCACTGGGCAAATAGACAGCATGTGGGCTAGTGCTGGGGGATTTCTCAGGGGCTGCTGCAGGCTGCTGGGGCTGCCCCTCCTGCAGCAACATACCTTTCCTGCGGACCCCCTTAGGCAACAGATGGCGTTCATGAATCCTACGTTGGTGTCGCCGCATATTAGTGTGGGTCCCAAAAGCCTTCTTGCAATACTTGCAAGGATAGAGCTCCTTCAGCTCTCCTTTTTCGTCCAAAATGACGGCGTGCTGTTCCATTTCCACACCTTGCTTATCAGCCACAGAACTTTCCGGTGGCCCACTGCTGCTCTCTGAAGTCACCAACAGCTGCCCAGAAGTGGCAACGAGGTCTGGGCTTGAACTATCTGTTACTAATGAAGGACTTGCGGCTGAGGTTCCACTAAGGGAGCCCAGTTTTTTCTTTGAGCCATTTTCATGGCGTCGTTCATGCCGCCGCCGGCCAATCTGAGAGCCGAAAGGTTTGCTGCAGTATCGGCATTTGAAGGTGTGCGTTTGGTGAGTTGCCGCAACATGAATGTGCACGTGGCGTTCAAGGCCTTGCTTCGTGGTGAAATGACGTTCGCAATGCTGGCATGGAAAGTGCAACTCCCCCCGGGAATCATCTTCATAGTCAGGCTCTGGCTCCAGTTTTAGAACAGAAGAAACGGGTGCAGTTTCTTGTTCAACAACAGCAGCAACTTCCTCTTCAGGATCCTGACAGCCAGATTCTGGACACGGCTGCTCCTCTGCTTCAACTGGCTTAGCTTCAGTTGGGGAAGATGACTCACTTAGGTTCACCTGTTGCTCCTGCTGTGCTTCCTCCAAGTCCTGCTCTTCCTGTTCTTCCACCAATGTTGGGGTGGTATCCTCATTCGCATATTGGGAAGGTTCTGCAGACAGGAAACTGTCTTGTGTTGCCATCTCTAAAGTGGGTGAAGATCCCTCACGTTCTACTTTTAGACCTGAAAGCCAACAAAGGAGCCAAAAATCAACTTGATACATACATAGCTCAGTTCTATATCAGTTACAGATAGGTTAATTACAAAATGTTTACCAAACTGCAAATGATAAAAAAATAAAAATAGTCAACAACTTTGCAGCCCAGGATGCCTCACCATTATCTGAACCTTGCATTTCTGAGAGCGTCAACTTAGCTTCCCTCGCCTGCTTGGGGCTTCGGAATCCTCCCAAACCAGCCTGTCTGGCTCTGGCTCTCTCCAGCAGCTTCCTCCGTGCTGCACAGGGATTTAGAGACATTCAAGATGATGTTTACTTTGTTTGAACTAGTCTGAATCATATGACCACCTTTAAAATCCTGAATACTGTCAGCAATCAAAAACACACCAATTTCACAAATTAACTTTGATATTTTTAACTGAGCAGGCAAAATACATGGAAACCCAGGTGACAAAGTATTAATGACTACTGAAATAGTCTTTCACTTCAGGGAAACAATTAGGCACATTATAGAAAGTATTCTTCACTCACTTGCAGTCAAATGGCAAAAAAGTATCAATACCAATAGTATTAACTTACATAGACATACCAAGACTTCCTAATCAATACTAGACTGACCCAGCTCAACAAAGTCACCCAGGAGCAAACATGGTCAGTCCCTGGAGAATTACCAGCTGCCTCTTCCAAGGGCAATACCAGGAAGTGATGTGAACCGGAAGTATCAATACAGCCTCATCACAATGTATAAGCAAGTCATCGCAAATCACCATACAAAACCATATCCCAGAGGATGGGGAAAACCCAAAATGTACTTCATGATCCCTTCCTGTTGAAATCCTAAATCCTGCAATTATGACAATAGCAAGAAAAGCCAAACCTGGATTCAGAGCAAGAAGCATTCCCAAGAGATTGTTTATTGGTCATGCAAGCCAGAGTCATGACCATCCCATGATCATTTGAATTCTGCAAAGTGTCCAACCCTGCTGAGTCTAACTCCGGAGAAGGTGCTGCTCCTTAGTACAAACAACTTACAAAACTCCTGTCCCCCACTATCTTCTCAGACAGACTACATATGCATCTTTATTACTGTCACAGCCCTGCAACAGCTAGAAATCACTTTGCTCTGAGGAAGCATCATTTCTATCTTGGATTTTTAAAACCTGCCATCTTCATTTGCAGAGACGTAAATGTAGAATAACAAATCATATCACCATCAGATAAATAAGAACAAAAGAATTTATGTAACACACACTACATCTAGTTCCTAACAAAATCAGTAATTGTTAGATCTTACGATTTGTACCTCTTATTTTGTCTGGACAATGTTAAAACCTCAACTTTGAGCTGATCGTTACAAACCCTTGAGCATTAAACTGCGTGACACGACAGACCTTCCGGATGAAATTTAGTGTTACAGAACTTATCCGAGTATTTGTCTGCAAACAACAATGGAGATTATGGCCCCAGCAGTGATGGTCCTTGAACCTCTGGGATTGATTTTGTACTCCAGATCAGACTTTCATTGTAGTATTTCTGCTTTAAATGGTCTTTGTTAATTTTAAAACACTGGGACATGGTCCGTAATTATGTAAACATACTAGAGATGCTCCGATAGACCAGCCAGGGACTGGAATCGGCTGATTTTCAGCATGCTCGGCCCAGACCAGGCAACAACCGGACAGTCAGTCTCATACATTTCCGATACCGAACCGATCCATTTCACACATGTGCCACACATCATACACACAGCAGAGCAGGCAGTAGCCTCATTGCAACGTGCAAACTCAAATCCACGCACTAACAACATGGCGTGGAACTTCTTCACTGTGAGTGAAGATGACACAAAGACTGCAATTTGTAATACATGCAAAGCCAAAGTAAACCGTGGTGTAACATCAGAACTTTAAACTGATACTAGATAATCCTGAAAAAGAATACCCATTGAAATTGCAAAGCTAGCTAAGGTTTTTATGACATTAAAAATGCTTTAGCGAAACTTTAACCCCCTGCACACTGTACAGTACGAAAGTATGAAAAAGCCTGATCTTAATCTAGTGATGTAAGAACTGTATTTGCATAAACATGCGATGGTGGTATTAATACTACCATGCACCTATTATTTGGAAGAGTATAGTATACTTGTTTTATCGGGAGACTAGTAACCTATGGTTTTTTTAAGACGAGTAAAAAGAGAAAAAGGTCAGGCGTGTGTTACCTGGTGAATTTAAACATACTGGAAAATGATACAAGTAACATTTGTTTTATTATTCAAAACTGTTGCACCTGGTCTCTTTTGGTAAAGTAAAATGTATCACATAAAGTTGGATATACAGCAACTCATTTTCAGTTCATTGTTACTGGTACCTCTTTCCAGTCTCAAAGCACTAAGACTTAAGAGAGAGAAGATCCTATAACTTAGTGCAGTTTAGTCGAAATTGTAAAGCTTAATAATTTCTTGTTCTTAGAAAGAAAATCGGAATCAGCAAAATTCAGTATCGGCAGGTCACACTCGCAAAAAACTTGGAAATCAGAATAAGCAAAGAAAACTGCAATGTAGGCTTCTCTAAAACATTCCATTGCAAAACATACTACTAAAATTGTTCAGACATACAAGATAAATTAAATGAAAATGACTAGTGCTTCCGAACGATTTTCATAAATTCAAGTAACTGAAACAAGCTTTTTAAAAGCATTGTGCAACATAGTGTGACAGAACAAAATTACCCTTCATTCCCACACAATGTTCAACCACAACACACAAGGAGACAGCCTGTGGAAGAACATGATACAGTAGAATGGACAAACACAAAAAACGAGGTCTTACTCCAAAAGCATGCAGTGCATTTCAGAAGTTGTCAGCTGCCATTCTCCTCCGTCAATTCTTTTATCAATATCAAGCAGTATTTGAAAGCTGCTCGACCGTAAGATTAGTGCAGGCTTTACAGCAATCACACTGTCCACAACATTCATGGACATGTGATTACTGTTAAAGTGAGTGCACATCATTTGTGGAATCTATATTAACAGTTGGAGCTTTAAAACTGCAAACCATTTGTCTTTGCCCAATTTAAAACCGATCTCTGAAATTGGTGGTTTTAAACAAAACCATCAGGAACAGACAAAGAAATCTGCTTGAAGAATTTGATGTAACCACAATTTAATATGGAATTAGGATCCAAAAATGATCCATTGGAGAAACATTTTAAAATACGACTTTCATATTTTGACTCATGTATTCGGGGTCACAGCCTGTGAGTTGACTTTGCCAGTGGCTACATGGAGGTCCATTACTTTGATGACAGAACTCCTGGGAAGAGGGACTAGGAGAACAAATCATCACAAACGTGGTGAAACTGGGTTTGGACATTTAGCTGGCCAAAATGGCTGGCAAACCACATCAACAGCAAGATGGAGTGAATACCAGTAAACAAGGACAGTGTAGCAGCGATTAACCACAAGAAGCTGTGCTTACAAAAGAGCGGTCCCTTCGGTAATCCACATACAGGGTCACAGCAGCCAGAAAATGCTACAAAGGGTGAATTTAGGGTTGCATGGGGTGCATGCGCAGACAAAATGGCTCTGATCCTAAATTTCCACACCTTAAACATAACCCAGTGTTGAAAGCAACTAGTCCCACCTGCCATATGATCTATTTTACTGAGGAATCCACTCGTTTAACAGTAAAATGGTCATCATCCCAAATATAACTGAATTAAAAAAAAAACACACAAGATGTGCCATTTATCACACTTAATGTTGTGCATTCCTACTGCACTAAGTTAACCCCAACAAAAATAATGAGTTTCATTTTCAGTCCTGCGAACAAAAGGTGGCAACTGACAGGTACATATGCCAAAAGATGACGACCTAGGAACACACACGACAGGGTCATTAAATGGCAAAAACCCTTGATAAGAAACCTTCATAAAGCAAGTTTTTAAGAAAGCATGGATGTCCATGCAAAATAACAGTCACAATCACCTTTGGTTTCACAGGGAACCCTGCACTGATGAACTTTGCATCACCTTTCGGGGGGGGGGGCACCTTTAAAAAACATGCTAAAATTTTGCATAGGAGTCACAAAGTCAGTGTTATCCGAACATCTTGTTTATCAAATGCTTATTACTGAAAATGACTTCAAGGTATGAGCTTGAGATTTGGTACCTTGCAAATGACCTAAAGCAGCACTACAACACACAATGGTGCCCTTGCACCCGATTCATCGTGCTACAGGCCAGTCTCAGTTCATCCATACTAGAAGCAGGACTATGTGGTACCACACTTCATTACCCAGGCAACATTTAGGTGTCCCACAGCAATGACACACTTAAATGTATAAACTCACTGTTCGCAAGCATCTGAATCTCTACTTTACAGGTCTTCCCCACAAGTTAATTACAAGCTAGAAAACCTTAAGCCTTGACGTGGTGCTAAAGTCGTATGTGCAAACCTATTACAGGGATTTAAATAGTTACAATAATAATATACCATAGTCAAGCAAGTGGACAAAAATATATTTAACACAAATGTCAGCATGATAAAGGAACATTATACCAGCTAAAATGTACAAAACGTAAAACATAGTTTGCAAAAAAGGAATATTCATTCCCCTACAGGCTTAGTACAAACGCTACCACCTACTGATGTCTGAGTATGACCTTTCCTCGTCCTTTTGCTCTGATAAAGACACCGTCGTGTTCCATCTCACAGCAGGGCCAGTTAAAATTCATCCTGCTTGGATTACAATAAACATCATAAAGACCCAAAAGGTATTTCACAACCATACATTTAAATTGAGAGGCGCTGCCTGGCTCGCACAAAAAAAACATACAACTATGAAGATCGGCGTGGTTTCTTCTCTCCCACGAGGAGTAAGAAACCTTTCCGATCGACCCCATAGCAAAACAGGCTTGCAAAAGCTGTCAATTAAGGGTATGCGCAACTGGGAACTGGAGTCACTGGACGGCCTGCTTCCTGCAGCCCAGGCCCGATTCTGGCCCCAGATTCCTTAGATACAGAGAGCCAGCTGCACGCTGTATTCAGAGACGTAAAAACATACAAATACATAGGCGGTATGACTACGTGCACAGGCGAACAGACGGGGCGTTGGGGTCCTTTGGTCTTCCCCTCGGTTTTTAAAAAGTAGTCCATACAAAATTAGCGCAGAACTGGGTTTTAAGCGCCATTTCTATCATTAAAAAGAGAGTGGAGCATTCAACATAGTCGAGCAGATTCAATGCGGTGCTTCTTCGCCTTTATCATACGAGTCTGACACGTAGCCTAGCTAGCACGCATGCTAATTATTTACGCACCGAGCCCGCGCCATACGGAGCGTTACAGCGGCTTCCTCAACAGTCGTGTTTTCGGTAATTAAAGTATATTTGACAGTTTTGAAAACGTCTCGGCGAACCGCAGGAAAAACCGATAGGCGCAGGCTAATCAGTTACCGGGCCAACGGCCGGGACGAAGGACCGGGCACTCAGCCGAAGCTAACAGCGTTAGCATCCGCGGCCTGGTTGGAGAGACACCGCGGCTTATTTTCTCATTAATATTACGTACACTGCTTCAGCAAACAAGCAGCGTGTTGCTCATGGTGGGTCAGCCGAAGCCGTAGTAACTACAGAGCTGCCATTTGTGGCCGTGAAGGAGAGGCGGCTCCGCGATTTAGCTAACGCAGGCTACGGCTACCTGCTACTGGCGTTCGCCTAGTTTTCGGGCCATCGCGTTTCGGCTACCGTCTTCAGGCGCCTGGCCTTGATTGGCGGTTGGCAGCTACGGCAGTTCCCAATATTAAAACATACTCACGGCGGCCCCGGAAAAACACACCAGCAGCCCCCGATCGGAGCGTTACGGAAGGAGCCTAAAGGTCATTCAAACTGCCCGGCTGAACCCACCGACGTCGCATTTCTTTAGGCACCCCGCGTTCCCGTACATCGGAGCCGAAGGAAGACGACCGAGCGAACGGTGAACACACCGCAAAACGCGGGGTCGGGTAGCACGGTGGAGCGGAACGCAGGCTTAGGGAGCCGCGGAGACAGCCCCGGGGGCTCCGGGGTAGCTGTGCACGGCTTACCTCTCCTGGCTCTGGGTGAACTTCGCTTGCCCAAGCTGCTGACTCGCTCCTCCTCGATGGCAGCAGCTATCTCGGGGTTGTCCTCCCCATTGTACCAGACCAGCAACTCTTCGCCGGGTCCGATTGGCTACGGGGAAGCAGGAGGGAGAGACCAGTCAGCGCCGGAAAGCGTAGGAGCGCAGGCCTCCCCCCGATCTTTTTTAGCCTAAAGAAGAAGCTCGTCGCGACTGAAAAGCAGCTCCCGGGAGCGAGCGAAACACCACGTTAGGCGCTGCCCCGACGGTCCGTCCGGGTCTCTATTAACAGCTCCCAGCTGTCAGGTCACCGGGCTTTTCTGCCACTCGATGGAGGACGGTTCAACCCCCCTCTTGTGGATGGAGGACTCACACAAACCCTGTCTGCATCCGCCCTTCCTGGTGCTCGAGGTTCGATGTGCGTGCCAGTTTTTCCCCCCAACAAATGAACTAATAAAAAATGGCTTAAGTCTTCGAAATCATTGCAATATCACAGATCTTGGTAGTTACTGAATTTTGGTTTGCAATAATGCAACTGCAAAGACTGTATTTCAGGCAAGATTTAAAGGTCCATTTATGGTTATTCACACATTAGAATTAATCTGAGCGATTATTTTAAACCTATAAAAGAAATTATATTTCAGTATCGATATTTTAAATATTAGCACAAAATAACAGTTTCGTTTAACGTACCTGTTTCATATAGTTTCTGCTAAATTCGTTTTATTAAAAATTAGTATTTTGTATTGGCTCACGAACCGTAGTTGATGAAGAGCTCAGCTGGAACAAAATTCAACATAAACTGGTACCAAACAACCGTCACTATAGACAACGTCTCCGTACTACCCCGGCAAGAAACATAGGGGACTGTTTTTGTTTCAGTAGACCTGTTAGCTAGTCTTGGAGCTTTCCTGCCAGTGTTGCCTTATGACTACAGAAAATTAATCTTTGTGCTCCTTAAGCAATCAGATTTAAGTGATACATAAATTAGTTTCACAGGGAATCAGAGTAGCAGAAACTTTACTGTGGTTCTCTTACTACTGCTGTACAAAAAGTTTACACTAGTAAATAGTACCACTGAAATCCAAGTCCTGCGTACAGACTTACAGCTCTTTTGGGTAGCTCTCTGTTGTATTATTTGTACACACATCATTATCATTTGTATCAGTTATAATATTCATTATAATATGACACATTATAATAAGCACATATCCCATCTCCTGTGGAGGTGCATCTCCAGTCACCAAACTTACACTGTACACCGTGTGCAGAGTTATTAAGCAAGTGTGTATTTAACTTATCTTCTCAAGACCATTATCTTCAGGCCAGAGGAATCTCCAGTTAAGAATGGACTGTTTAAAAGCAGAGCAAGCCCGACTGTTTA
>JAODLD010000136.1:23498759-23524100 GCA_026781065.1 Mormyrops boulengeri | reverse complement strand
GAATTACTAGGTGCAGTGTGTTGCAGGGTAACAGAGGCTCAAACGCAACCTCGACTCAACAAGGCACACAAGCCCAACGTCAAGAATGGGCACAACATCTAAAACCGACTTAAAGATTTTGTCCACAGATGAGTGACTCTTGATGGACTCGATGGAAGAGCATGTGGATGGACAACAAGCTGGTCGAGGAGTGATGGTGTGGGCTGCAGTTACCAGTGATTCACTTATAGAACTTTTCCCAACTTGCAGATGGTGAAAAAATTATCTTCTAGAACTGGGCAGCAGACACCTGCTTTATACACTGGCACAAGTCGTCATCAGCCTTCAAAAAGTTCATGACATCTATGCAGGACAGGGCCCTTCCCATGCATCAAAGCATTCCATAAATTGCCTGACCAAGAATGACTTGAAAGGTGATCAAATTATGACCTGGTCCCCTTCACCATCTGACTTAAACGCCAATGAGAACTACCGAGTCTTACTAAAACATTTTAAATCAGGGCTTAAAACATTACTGTGTGCTACAGCTTTTCAATCAGTTAAATCAATTGTCATACACTAATCACTGCAATATAACTTCTTTTCAATTAACCGTTTGGCTTTTAGGTTTTTTTTATGTAATGCCTTTATTTATGGTCTTTTAAAAGTGTTAATTTAGATGGTCTTATTTAGATGGGCTCTTCTGCCTTTGTAAAACACTATAAAATGCCTTGTGTCTGAATTGTACCATATAAATAAACTTAATTTACCAATAGTGCTTTTCCACTAGCATACAGGAACAAGGCCATATACAACCCGTACCAAAAAGTGCCACAACGTAGCAAGAAGTACGCTTCTCAGAGCAGCATCTGGCAAGCTGTCCTAGCTAATATAGGATGTGCCCAAATGAAAAACTGCATCAATGGACAACAGGCTCATGATGGTCAAGGAGAAAAAAGGTCATACAGAACATTAAACTTGTTAAAGTGAGCTGTATAGAACGGTCAATAGTTTGTTATTCTTTATGTAGATTGAACAGCTATTTTTTATCATTATTATTATTATTATTATTATTATTATTTCAAGGGATGGTGAAATGAGAAAAAAAATCTTTGATTTACCAAAAACTTCTGCACACTGATGAGTGTTTTCGTTTTATTTTTGTCTGACAAACTAATGTAACATTTTCTCTCTAAATACATTTCAGCAAAAATATGCATTCGCTTTTATCACTCTGCCTAAGTTTTTCTGAAAATTATCACCACAAGTAGGACTTGCCTAATAATTCTGTACGTGGTGTTGTGACAGATAGCGGCTCATCAATGAACAGGCTTTAATGAGCCTCAATGGGAGGCCAAGAAATCGCCAAGCTTCGAGATGGAGCAGCGTAATTAAAACTGGTGTTAATCTTCATCTGGTTAAAATGACTTCACACATAATGAAGTGCACTGCAGAATAAAACCTTCCTTTAATAGGCCTTTTTATATTCTATAAGAGAATTCAAAATCTGAACTTTAAATATTTAAGTTTCAGTGAAAGGCTAGAGAAAGACTACTTAGCAAATTTGGCTGTAGGCTAAAACAGTTTCAATGAACTTGAACTGCTGTGGCTTCAAAAGCCTTCGCCTTCATCGGACTGATGACTAGCATATATTGAACAACTGCCTTGATTACATGTTATAGTCACCTTGGACTCTTACTGGTTCCTGTTACCTTCATATTCTCACTCAGTCCTCAAATTCAATACCTTACAGGCTGTGATCACACTGATTTCTGCTCCAACCCAATCCCTGAATTACAATTTTACTCCATATTTAAAAATATGGTACATCTGTTTTGCCATGTTTTTCTCCTCTCTCCAAGGAAATACTATAATTAAATGCTTTGTTGGAAAACACACTGGCATTAAAACAGCATAAGGTACTAAGACCAATTCAGCCAGCAGATGGCGACAGAATAACACACAGAAGATGCAGTCACTCCCGGCACCCCACAGCAGTAAAATACAAGGAATCATTCATGTGCTTTTGAATACTAATCTTGCTCACACAGGAGTGGCTATGGCCAAACAACTAAAATGTATTTTTTCCAATGACCCAGCAGGTGGCACCGCATTTTGACATGTTCAGAGAAGCCCAAGATTAGGAACTAAGCACGTACCTTCAATACTTTGTAGTAAATGGCCCTATTGATCTCCAAGGGGAAGAGGTTCTGCTCCTGTGTGGACCGGGCCCAGTTCACATAACGCAGCCAGTTCCCCTTAGTCGGGTCCGTGGCATCGACACACATCCACCCCAAGGCCGGGAAGTACACCTGTCCGACAGAAACAGAGCACCAATTGAATTTTATTCAATTTACTTTGCGTGGTTGAAAATTCACTTTATATCACTATAAACTGGAATTATTTCAATTCAAATTCATCGTTGCCTGGACTTTAAGAAGAAAAAATCATGTTCAACCAAGTCAAACTTGCGAGGGTTTTTCGTGCAGTTGTGATAAGAGTTATTGAGTTTGGAAACATTTTTGGACTAGAAATATTTCAAGTCACAAGAAAACAATATCCTGAAAAATAAAATGAGGAAGAAATGAATGAAAAACAGTAAGAGTACCAAGGGTTTAATAACAAAGGACAAAAACACTGGAGATCCCTGATGCTGCAGATACATGTATGACATCACGTCGTACGTTAAACGTTATTAGCACTACTCACGGATACACGGCAGATGGGCCTGAAAGCTAGAGGCACATTTCTTAACATCACTCAGGCCTTTAAGTTGTATCAATATAAACAATTTAGAAAAAAAAAGAAAAAAAAAACAACAGTAGATAAAGGGCATTTGCATTCAGCTGTGGGGAAAGGAACCCCCTGAAAACAGGAAGAATAAAGCGTCCGGGTTTTCACTTCCTGAAGCACCCTGGGTCCTCGGAAAGGTGGTTTGTGAGCCGTCTGTATCAAGCGCCTGGTCTTGCGGTGTCACTCACCTCCCACATGTACACATTGCTGGTCACCTGGGACCTTTTCTTTCTCTCCCCCACAAACGGACCAAACCTCTTGCCCTTCGGAATGAGCCTGGAGGCCCAGACACCTGTAGAGACACATTTAGGGACATCACAATGGGGCACGGGGGTCGCCCTGGCAACCTGGCAATCATTCAAGCACACACACGCACACTAAGGAAACACACATGCGCTTTAACTCGCGGTGTAAGCAGCAGCAGAAAAGCAATTCAGTTAAAAAATAAACTGAAGACTGACACCAAGATGGACTTAAGACCCGGAAGATTTTCAAGTATTGCTGGTTCTGCTAGTCTGCTTTTATACAAGTCAATGAGCTATGAGGCATTACAACTATGAAAAATGTACAGAGAAATCGGCCTGGGATGTCAAACTCTATTATTCGAAGAAATTTTAATTAAATTTTTAGAATATTCACATATTCAGTGGCAGTGACTATATAAGGGACGGACAGTAACCCAGCAGTTAGATGCAACCTAAACCGAAGGCAGGATTTAATTGCAGGGATCCCATTTGTTAAAAATTTCAGATTCACAGCTGTCTAATGTCAAGCATTTAATATTTTTACTTCACGCCACAATTTAGATGACTTTTTGTTATTGCCGCTGGCATTTCTGTCCTCTGGGTAGCTAAATAAATAAAAACATGCTATTTTTTATTGTACCCTCATTGTTTTCCTCACTTAAGACAGTAGTAGGCTAATGTTTCTGGTTTCAACTTTCATGGTCCATTGCACAAAATGGGCTACGGTTGTGGTGTGACAACGGACTGGGATTGTAGTTTGACTTTATATTTAATACTCAAATTTCATCAAATGATAAATATGTTATATTATAAAAATTTAAATGCCTTTTGGATTGTAGGCAGCAAGTCTTCATGGCTGACAATCTCAAGGGCCATCCAAGGGAGCAACAGACCTCAAAAAAAATCCTCTTCAGATACTGGAATTAACAAAATGCAGGCAGCTTATACAGACAGGTTAAGGTTGTTAAGGTTGTTACTCTGATCTTTCGACGTACGACTCGGCTTTGAGGCCCCATATCCAGCCCTAATTTCAAAGCCGGATAAGAAATGACTTGAAGTCTCATACTTCCAGAGTCCGTCTACCTTTGAGTGGAACAGAGCAACGGCATGGCGCTGTCTAACGGAACTGAGACCCCACGGCACAGTCACGCACCAATGCGGTTCTGGTTCACGGCCGAGCGCTTCAGGCTCATGTCCTCGGGAAGCCCCTTCCACACGTGGGCCGGGACATCCTCCAGGGTCTCCAGCAGCCCCCCCTGCGCCGTCATCGCGGTCTGAAACACAGCTCTCTGGCGTGAGGCCTTTCCATCCCCAAACCCAAACCACAATGACAAACCAGAGACCGAAGCAGGAAAGACTGTTACTGGTACCTGAAACTGTCCAGAACATGATCTTTGTATTATTCATAATATACTGAAAATCTTTTCCCCCTCTGATTTTTGTGTTCAAAATCTAGGTAGGGATATTGTCTCATATTTTCCAAGAGATAGTAGCGGCTACACGCACAAACACCCACGACTGCCTGCCCACCTCCCCCTGACTAAAACTATTTTGATGTTGCCTTCACTATCTCACCTGCTTCAGTGAAAATCCACTCTGGGCTCTACAGCAAGTAGAAAGGGCTGGCCGGTCACATGGGTTCTGGAAAGAAAAAGACGATCACATGGCTATATGCTTGAAGAGCAGGATCCCTAAATACAGAATTGCTTAACTACACCACAATAAAAATTGTTACAAATTCCCACCACTAGTAAAGTTTTCCCTTGGTCCAGTCCCTTCAGCCAGGCTTTCAGCTTGCTCAAAACTCCTCCAGAACACTGCTAAATGGTTTATGCTTAACTCCCCCAGGCCTAGAGACTTACGTGGTTTCTCCCGATCCAGCCCTTATTCCATTGACTAGGAGTCATAGCTCATACCAAATTTAAGAATGCACACCAGTCACGGGAACAGCAGCATAACAAGATACCACCATATATACCACCTCTGCAACATTGACACTTTCTTTTGTACCAAACCAGAAGATTATACATTAAAATCCTGCCTATTTCTGACTTTGGCCTCCATGTGTTGATTTCCACTGAGCTTGAAGACGGCCAAACTGCCATTCCCCTTGAAGGATACCCAACCCCATAATGGCACTTTAGCCCTAAACTCTTGACTACCCATGACTTCCTTCAAGATGCTGAGCTCATCGTAGTTTTTGGTTGCATGGCTGTGTCTCTCTTTTGTCTGCAGTATGCGTTTTCTATTCTACATTAATTTGGTGCAGTTCCATATTTTAACTCCTACTGAAATCGCACACTTGCAGAAATGCTGAACTTACGCACCACCTGGATCTCCATGGGTATGAGGCATGGGCGTCGCCGCCATTAAATCTGAGGGGGACGCGCCCCCCTCACAATCCATAATTATTCGTTTGGACCCCCTACATTAAACATAAAATATTAGTTCACCCCAGACCCCCCGCCAGTGTGTCCCCTCCACATTCAAAATGCTTATGACGCCCCTGGTATGAGCCATTGAGGACTCATGACTCATATGACTGGCTAGTTCAGGTTATGTAGAAATGTTTAAATGTGCTTATGTTCAATGCCATATGGTACATATTCACGTTCCACATAAAACCAAGTCAAGTCCAAGCTGTACAAATAACATCAAGCCTCCAAAACACAGAAAACAAGCCTCCGAAAACAACACAATCTCCAAAGTAGCAAAGCAGGAAGCTACGGTTGTGGCTGAGCCCAACGGGCACCTCCCTCAGCCATCCCATCTCCCAAGTACCAGTTAAAGTCTCATCGCAGCATTGGACCAAGTGCCAGCTTGGAGACAAGGCCCACTTGCCTCTCTGTTCAGACTTGGAAAAATCATTTTAGACCCCATGGACAGTGGGTCTTTTATTCCTGGTGTCACAAAAGCTACTGAGCTACCAAGATGATCCTCTGTTCATCACATGAGTCCATGCCGGTCTTTCCTCCTCTAAAAGTGCCATATGCAGCAGCAACAACAAGACCAAGGTCATCTGCATAAATAATACCAGCGATGGATGGATGACGTTGGATGGAATAGACATGGAGGAAGCCCTGGCCAATGGACAAGCATTAGCAGAAATCCAGGCAAGGACAGGAAAATCAAGGAAAGCCCTTTCGACTCCCAGTGCCATCAGGAACTCCAAGGTGACAGCCCAGAACACCAAACTCCAAATGCTCAACACAAATGCAAAATCAGCACATCTCCACAAAAGAAGGCCACAAGAAAAACAACAAAATGACAAGAGTATCACAAGACTTTCATTAACAAGTGCTTGTGAAACACCTTGAAGACACTGACCAGGAGAGGCTAGATGTCTAGATCAGACAGAAGTGGGGTTTGGAGAGATGCCCACTTAAAATCCACAACAAACCAGACAGTCATTAACATGGAACCTGCGGGGGAACAGGAACTGTGGCAGACCTAGACACAGATGATCATTTGGGATGGAACTGAAGGAAGAAGGATACATTTAGAAGATGGTAAAACAGACTAATACAGAGATGATAAAGCATAGGTCAGGTACAATGCTCCGCCAGGAGAGAAAGGGTCATGAGATGATGAGTGACAAGAACAGAGCCAAGCGGTAACATAACTCGACCCATGTCCAGCCAACGACCCTCTGGTTGTGCCGTTAAAATCGCTCATCCTAAATTCTTTCAATGAATGTCTGGCTGCCGGTCTGGGTCACATTAGCCAAGTCACTTCTGAGAGGTGACAGACAGATGAGCATGGTGACTGTCAGCACGCTGCTTCCCCTTAGAGCACAGAACACTAAGGAGACGAGTGTGCAAGCAGAAGTGGTCACTACCAGTTCGACGTCAGGGTCATCAACCAACCCAAATGCCACACTCCCCTCACTGGACAATGGGCTCCTTCTGCTACACAAATCCAGCAACTTCAAACACAATGGCAACACGCAACACCAATTACAGAAGACACAACCATCTTGAGATAAACAATTACACAACTCAACCACTTAATACCTATTTGAATACCAACTTCACCTCTAGGTGACCTGTCTTCCACTTCACCCTGAGATCCCAGGCACATCCCAAAAACAGCGCAGGTTGAACTAAATTCCTCAGAGGTGACAATCATCTCTACATCCACGCTGTGACCCACCAACAACCAGACAGCCTCGGGCTTAGAACGGCATTCTTCAAAGTCCAACATCTCAGATACACCTGTCAGGTCTGCAGGCTGCATGTTGCCGGGAAAAGCAGAGCTCCAGATATATGACCATCTGGTGGACTGGCAGGGAAGGATGACCTGTCCATCGGGAAAGACACACCAATTCGGAAGACCCATTTTCTGGGTTCGGGGATTTTTTTGTTTGTTTGTTTTTTATAAGACTTCTCTTTCGTATGTTGCAGATATGACTCAAGTGTCTTTTGTGGGGAAGCACAAAGAGAATATATCATAATTTGAAGGGGAAAAAGTGGGTGGGTATGTTTTTCGGAAACAAATGGGGTGGTTTGAGGGTGTACTCCCTCCCCATTGTGTAGTGTTTCCAAAACAGGACGGATTCTATATAATACACTTAACGGTTTCCTTATTATTATTTCTTGTGTCAACTTCCAGCCTACATTCCCAAAAAGTCACTTTGTCACTCTTGGAAACAAACGTTGACTGTCTTTTTTTTTTTTTAACGGAAAAAGGCGTAAATAAAGCGGGGTCTGACTCGGGCGGGGGAGGTTCCTTTGTCGTTTTCATATAATCAGGGAGCACATGTCAGCGCTGTTTAATTTCATTTTGTTCCGAACTAAAGCGTCGGACGGCGCGAACGACATAAAAACCCACCGAGCTCCATGTGAAGATGCATCTTCTTACTTGCCGTCATGCAAAGCGAGAGAGAAGCAAACGTGAGATTTACACATAACGCTACTATCTACAACATTGTGCGGGATCCAGAAGTTTCCACCCTGCGCTGCCCACAAAGCAGCATAGATACTTAGCACACCGTTAGCGGGGGGTATCATGAACTATGTCGGCTGGCTGTTGGCACGCAATAAAATAAACACACACCGACTTTAATTTCCTTGGCCGCGAAAAACCTTTGTTGCAAAGTGTCGGCATATTGGACAAAGAGTCCATGGACCGGCTCCGCTTTAACACGAGCGCCGCAGCACTTCCAGCAGAGCCGACTTCACGAACACCACAACTTTGCTAAATTGCGCAAAATGCTTTTAAAATCTCCAAATAAAAGTACAGTGGAAGGGAAAGGGGGGGGGGGGGCAAGCCAGCGAGTTGGGGCGACACGCCGTGCGGTTATCGGAGCGCCCAGCACCCAAGTCAGTCTGCCCCCGAAATAAACCCAAGAAAGGCGACAAACCTGCAAAAACGCAACAGCCCGTTTCCAGCCTTACATTAAACCGGCTTTATCAGACTAGGCCATATGAACCGCCCGTTAATGTGAGCCACACGCCGTGCTTTCAATAGGACAAGTGGGGAGGCATGCGCACCCGAAAGTTACGACAGAAATAAAAAATGAAAACATATTCAAAGAATTTGGGAGCCGTAACACTTAGTGAAGCCCCCACCGGTTTGATCCACAAAGTTGGCGCAGACGGTGCAGATCCCTGAATATCGGTATTGTTACCCACAAACATCGGTCAGTCGGTGCGCTCGTCTGACTGATGCTACACCTACTTGTATCAAAGTGCCGGAGCGGCAGCATTTGAAGCCACGCAGAGTCCGGATTTGACCAGCCGATCGCATTGTCGGATTTTCCCCACTTACCTGCTGTGCTTTTCACCGGCACCGTGCGTGGGTTTTTTTTTTTTTTTTTTTTTGGTCTACCTGCTTTCAATCAGATGAAAATGGCGGATGGACGCGAACGCGGAGCCCTGTGTGTGTGTGTGTATGTGTGTGTGGTGTGTGCCTGCACGGCGGAGCCTCGGATGTACGTGCGCCGTAATCCCCGCTGCCGGCCCGGCTGCGCTGAGGCCGCTGCTCCCCCAGACGCAATTACAAAGTAACCAAACGCACCACAAGTGTCTGCCGCCCCGATGCAAGACGTGGCCGTGCATGCGTTACGCCAAATTCCCTAAAATTCATACTTAACAAAGGAGCAAGACCGATCTCACTAGCCTGGGGGCGACTGGGGAAGGGGGGGGGGGGGGGTCGTATTCGCCACAGATACCGGGTAGTGTGCTGACAATTAATTGCCATAACGTAAGGCGATGCCATAAAGTACCCCGGTTAATTATTGATGAATTTTAAAAGGGTGTGTTGGGTAAATCTGTGGGGGTCTCCTGAGTTGCAGGACTCGCAGGCTACGCCGTCCTCCCGGGTACAGTTGCAGGCGTGCCGGTTGTGTCGTATGATCGCACTTTGAACGCCCCCCCCTCCCCCTTGCAGACACGTTTTAAAATGTGTATTAAAAGCATTTAGGTATTTAGCTACAGTTTTGTCAGGGATTCCACATATGGGGGTCGGTGCATAGCGTGAGTTATACCTGCTATGGGAAACCTGGATATTTGTTTTACTGTGCGATATTTCCCCCATTTTAACTGTGGCCCCTTGTCATAATCGGCCGTGAGCCCGGAATTGCAGCGCTGACCCGGGACACCGTCGACTGGAATTCCATATAGTAACGCACTGCGGCATTGCCTCCTTTTATTTTATGCCTTTTAGAGCCAGATGCACATAGTTCCTGGGTTATTCGGGTCGCCCCGTTGTTTTTGTAAATCGCTGTATTTTTCACCTGATGTGTCGTTGCGTCCCTTAACTAGAGACCTTAATACCGGATAGTTCATACACACCCAGGAATCTAACAGCATAACAATACTTTTCATCTGTTATATACAATTAGAGTATTTGTACGCCATGTGGTGATAGGCTATGCTTTCCGTTTTAACCCCCAATGTTTCGTCTGCGTGAGATTCACATTTCTTTTCGAGGCTGTATTTTGCAGTACCTGTCACCATCGCCGGCAGCGGCACCCAGCCGGACTGATTCATTTCAGGGCTACGTCATCGGCATACTATACGTCAGTATCTGCGAATGTTTTTCCACCAGGGATTACTGAGATACCTCCTTTTCATTCCACCTGCCCGTTGCTTATCATTTGCACTGGTTATACTCGGACTGGGTGTCTGCTTTTCATACCTCCCATTGCCCCCCTCCCCAGTCATCCTTTAAAAATACTCCTAAATTTTCGACAGTAAATGGTATTCTGCGTGTCTCATTACGACTCCGAACAGGATAAACGCAGCAGAAAATGGATGCATGTTCCGTTTAATTGCGTCAAGTTCTGGGTTTAGGAAATAGGCTCATTTCCCGGCCTTGTGGTATCAGTTGTATTGCTACGATGGCAGCCGGTTAAACAAGTCTATAACAGTTCTACCTGGGTTTGTATAGGGTGGGACCCCAGAAAAATCTGAACCGGAAACATCTCCAGTACAATGAAGACCCAAGTACGCTGCCACTTTCTCCAGTTATGGCAGGGTTAGTGAATTTAGAAACAAATGCATCCTCACGCTCTTTTCCTTGTGTTAGTTTAGTTTCTGAGCAGCAGGGGGCACTATTGCAGCATAGATAATTCTAGTTACCAAAAGTGGGTTTGATCCACATAATCAGTTTTCAGTGGATTATTATTATTAGTTAACGCCGGTTGGCTGTTACTAGAGCGTACGTAATTGCGACTGAGTTGGGAGATATTTTATAACTCTTCCCACAGGTTAAACGGACCATAATATGAATGAATGAAATGAAGAATATCCTTTTAGATCACTTTTGATATTGATAGGAGCAAATGCGATTTTAATGACTACGAAAATTTATTTTGCAGCCAGAATAATAAACAGACGATTTTCATAGATCTAGCATTACCTTCAACTCATTCAGCTCTGGTTCCGGTTCAGTAAATCCAAGTCAATGTATGATGGCACATCGTGGCTTTGTTTTTCCAGACGGTCCTTTTGAAACCGATTCTGTGAATACCGTGGAATCTTTACTTGTCACGTTTTATTATTCAAGGCAGCTTAGAGTTTTTGCAACTGCTGTCAAAACTCAGGTTAAAATTTTCTGTCGAGGATAAAAAAGAAGTGTCCTTCCTTATCTTGAACTCACACCTTTTGGGACATGGGCTCTTGCTATTAACCATAATGTTACCCCAGTAGATGTAACTGGATCAGAGTGGTAACTCATTCCCAGGCAACCTGCTCTGCATCCTCACTTGTAAATCGCAGGGAAAGCGCTGCCTGTCAGTCACAACGGCTGTACCACATGGAATCACCACACATTGCCACATTCTCCAAACTCCTGCTGGGTCATAGTTCAGTGACATGAAGGGGCTCGAGGGTGAGTTGCATTCTTCGGGTGGAGGTTTTTAGACCTTGAGGAGCAAGTTGCAAACACTCTGAGCTCCTTCTGTCTGTTGAATGAACCTGTTTTTATCCTCAAGGACAACAGATGTTCCAGAACACAACTCGGTCTTCTAAAGTGTTTGGTATAGCCCACTGAGGGACAGTATCCACAACAGCTGCCAGGTTACAGCCATCTGAAGAGCTCCAGGTCAGCAGAGGATGTCCTCCCCGCTTCTCCTAGGAGCCCAACATGCAGAGGTGTCTGTCAGTTGGCCCCTCCCGTGCTGCCAAGACCCCGGGCAGAGATCAGTACCTGTTTTACCCAGTGAGGGGGAGACCTAGTGAACACATCCAGGCTGTCTGGATCCAGCAGCCCCAGCTGCCGAAAGACATGGGTGTGTGCCCTTGTTACAAAGAACAAGCAGAGTGCCAAGAGCATGAAGCCATGCGGGTATCTTCAATCAGCAGTCGCAATGCAAAGCTGAGGTAAAAGAGATTCCCACCTTCGTGGAGAGACACCCAAATTCATCAGCATAACTCAGCAAGATTCAAGCCTCCTGCTTGAGCTGAAGGACAAATGGACAGAGCCGGCGAGGTAATTAAAAGATGAGTCACATGCTAATGCTCTCTTAGCCTTACGTTTAATTTTCTGTGTCACCGTCTTTTTGCTGGCTGCAGTATAATTTTTGGGGGTCGTTATTCAGTTATTTTGTTGTTTATTCATGTTAATAACACTCAGGATTGGTTTCTGTGGCTTTGTAACCTCCTGTCTTGGAAAGATAGCTTTGGAAATATTGTCAATTTATGGCCATGCCGGTGGAGTGTCGTACTTAGCGGCAAGGAGCTCATTGTCCATGTGTTGTATTTGTTATTCATTCTCCTGTAAAAGCATCTTAAAAATAATGTTTAGTGAACATTTATTAGGACCCACCAACGTGGCCTCGAGCCAGCCAGACTACTCCACTACTACTTCAGTGGTATTAGTGACGTTAATGAAATTTAAGAATCCTGCCCATTGAAAACTGTAGAGTGCCACCCACTGGCAGGATGCTGGTGTTACAGTAACTTACAGCATATCTTGGTAAATGTGTTTCTAAGGAGGAGGCACATCTGCATAATTTGGTGATGCGCAGCTGCTGTACAGGGCCTGACTGAGGCAATGACAGGCGGCACCTGCTAAGTTTTCCCAGCATTCCTAACATGGATGGCATGACCACCTTGACCAGATACAACAAAATTCCTCAAGACAAGAAACAGTTGTTGCTGATGTTTCCAGCACTACTGGGCGTCCGGACACACCCTCTGACAGTGTATTCTGAGTAGAATGAAATCTGTCACTGTTCTGTGACAGAAATGGTGCTGAATCTGCCTTGTCACCTTAAAGGAAAGCAAGCAAGGAAAACATTATCAGTTACTGACTAATAACTGAGATATGACAGAGATGACAAGCACTGGAAAGTGATACAGACAACAGGGATGTGACAGAAACCCAGATGATCAAGCTGAAAGTGAACTGAAGTAACAGCACATCAGACAGATTTCATACATAAGCCTGCAGCTCAAAGGAAATCCAAAAAAAAAACACCTGTAATGGGTATTTTAATGAAACAATCAGTTGACAGATGGCTGTACCGGGATATATCCGAGTTGACTGACTGGATTTCATACCAGCTGAATGTTCAGCCACGCTGGTCTAAACTCGACACCTCATATCATCAAGATCCAGCAGGGAGAAGTTCTAGTTCAGAAAATTGTTTGCATTTATTATCCTTAATTATTAGAAGAGATCTGAACTAATGAAGCATGATTGCTGTGCATCCTGCATGGCTTTGAGAAAGAAAAATGGACCCAGTGTTTATATGCATTTTACCCATAAACTAGACGAGCTGACTGTGTTCAGGTTGTAAGGATTTTGGATTTGTTTCAAGTGGCAGTTTAAAGATGGAGCGATGAGGCAGGGAGTGGGTGGGTCATGAATAGAATCGTTTTGTATTTCACAGGTACAGTGCCTTTCACGGCGTATCCGGGGACAACCAGCTGGTGGCTTAGGGCCCAAAATATAGGGGTTAGTTTTGAGACTGGCAGCTCGGCCGGCCATGAGTGGCCCAGCTCCGGCCCCTGCCACCCCCCCCCCCTTCGCCCACACACACAGCTGTGACTCAGACCACTTGGCATTGACCGACGGCCGCCTCGACCCTCCGCTGGCAGCCGGAAGCCGGCCCAGGTGCTGTGTACGCCGAGAAGCTCGCCGGTGGACTTCAGCAGATGCTGCGGTCATCACTTTGTTCCCAATGGGCACCGTGTTACTCACCGTCCCCCCAAATGCTTTTGCCTTGGCCGCCTTGCCCAACTTTTTTAACCAAACTCAGCAAGAAAAAGAACCCAGGACATGACACGAGAGGTGAGGGACACTGCAGGGGTGTTCACCTAAAATCTCGCACTCGTTAACTGAATAAATCCAAATGAATATAAATGTAAACTTATTAGTGCAATTCACGTTCACATTAGTGCACACCACTTGTGAGAGGTTCATGAAAAGGATCAGAAGTCTGCAGAATTCCAGAGTCTCTCCAGTTCAAGGAGATGTTCTTTCGCTCAGCTCATCAGATGGAAAGATGAGTTTCTGAGACATAGCTCTCTGTGTGTCAGTCGCTGTGTTCAGCACCGACAGACGTGGAGGGAACAGGTGAGTCACACAGTAGATCGTTTCTGTGGGAAGAAGGCAGCCGGCTCAAGTTTTAATACAATTCTCCATATTTACCTCATGAATAAACCACATATTTCTCCAGACTCCCTCTCCCATTTTTAATTTTGCTGCGAGATAAAGGTGCTGGGCCATCTTTGTGGGTTTCAGTCACTCAGAAAGCGGGCAAAAGCTTGTTGTAGAAAATCACCCCCCCGTTCTGCAGTAATTCACAATCAGCCGTCTTCATTGCGGGGTACAGTGTAGGTTTAAACATTTCCAGCTGTCAGTTACCCCTTTTTCTTAGGATTCACCTTGAAGCTCTACACGCACACCCCCTCCCTGACGCGCCTGCTGTCTGTCAGCCACCTACTTCTTTGTGCTCTGCAGGTTCCATCAAGTGACACTACATGCCCAGAGGAGAGCCCCTCACCCAAGCTCACCTTCAGCCTTCTGGGTCCTACCAGTAGGTGTCGCTGCAGAGCAGGACGCGAGAGGAAGTTGATCTCAGTCCACCTAAGAGTAGACGTCATAGTCGTGGTTAACATTGCGTGGTGAACGCTGAACCCACGTACCCAGTGCAGGATGAACCTTACTTCCATAGGGGGCACTGCAGCTCAGAATCATTGCTTGGACACAGAGGACCCATCATCATGGTCCCCACAATGTAATGTACACCTGAACCCCCCAACCCCTCCACACACACACAATCCAAGACAGACCAACTACTTTTCTAAGGCATTAGAATGGTGACTAAAGGCCAGAAATAGAGGGGCCCAGGGTGCTCGTTAAAAAGTGCTTTGCCGGCTCAAATCCCAAGGTCAGCCCTGCTCTTGTGCCCTTATTGAGACTATTAGCCAAAACTGCTGCAGTTAACCAGTGCCATTCCGTAAGTGGCATAAGTGACACAGAGTAAGACACTGATCAGTGTAAAGGAGGTGCAAGTTCACAATCAGCTTTTGTCACGCAAGTAAAGGCACAATGCAGAAGAGGGCTGGCATTGTACATTCGCAGCTTCATATCCTACAGGGGTTGACTGTGGCATCTTCATCCCTTTCAGGAGATCCATATCTTGTCAAGAACAGATATCTCAGAAACGACTGAAGTGCTCAGTCCAAACACACAGATAAACTGTGGAAATCAGTGGTCTCAGTTGGTGCTTGCAGTCTTTCGGTTTCAGGACAGTAGGTCCTGTGGTTTGAAGACAGACCTGTGGTCTAGACCAGTGCTTCCCAACCTGGTCCTCAGGGACCTCCAGACAGTCCATGTTTTTGCTCCCTCCCAGTTCTCTGCCAGACAGCCCACAGCAGAGAGCTGAGAAGGAGCGAAAAATGTGGACTTTCTGGCAGGGAGCAAAATCACGGACTACTTGGGGGTCCCTGAGGACCAGGTTGTGAAACACCGGTCTAGACAATACCTAGAAAACAAGACATCAGGAATCCGAGAGATGGTGGAAAATTAATCTGTGGAGGAGTGACTTCAGCCTGCCAGAGGCACATTGGTGTTGGTGTGTATAGTTTTCCCCTCACATTTCTGTTGGGTTTAACCAGCGTGCTTTTGTGGGCACTGAGACATTAGCAGCACACGTTTCCCTTTGTGGGAATTAAACATCTGGTTCAAAGACAAGCTGAGTCACTGTAAAGAACTACTGACAATCAGGACATGAGTCTGCTTCCTATGATGTTAAGAGCCGTGAGCTGATGAGGGTAGGAGGACCTGAGAGGAAACAGTTCTCAGTCTACTGGGGGGGGGGTGTCTGTCTTCCCAGTGCTGAGCCCTTTCAGGACTGGCTCTCTGTACCAGCAAACCACAGAAAAACAAGCTGGCAGATGCTGACAACTCCACTACAGTGAAGGACACATCTGTGTCGTTGAGTCAAGTGAGGGCTCGGTGCGGGAGATTAGGAGTAGAGCACTTTGAATAGCAAACACATGATCCATATAGCAAATACTGTATCAGTACATATACAAACATGAGATCCTCAGAGGGCTCCGGCTTGGAATATCTACTCTGTTCAAGGCAAACAGGTGGTGTGATAAGAATCCTAGAGGTTCATGTTCAACCCTACTTGAATATGCTAACATGATCACACACATCAGAGATGCTTGGCTTTGGCGGTCAGGAAAAGTAATTCTTGGAGAAGTGCTTTGAGCGACGGGCATGGAGGTAAAATCCAGCAGGACAAACGCAACCACTCTTGTGAAGGCTGCACACGGTCGTGCCCTCACAGTTTTTGGTTTTGCAATTGATCTACTCCAGTCTCATCTGTGACCATTAAGTCAGCTGAGTGATGTTATAGAAAGTGGGGTCCATGTTTTTGCTCCCTCCCAGCCCCCTACCACATTTTTGCTTGGGAGCTGGAAGGGAGCAAAAACGTGGACCAGCTGTGGGTCCCAAGGACCGGATTGAAAAACACTGCTCTGCAGCACCTTTAGTGGCTCCGTATTTGCATTACAAACAATTTTAAACATTATCAATCCTGTTACTTTCCATTTTGCTCAGGAGCATTTCTGCCAGTAAAACATATGGGAAAATCCCACGATGACTCTCAGATAAAAATCACAGCAAATTCTGCAATCCATGACTGACTGACTGATCACATAGAAAATGAGCCACATCTAATTAAGCCAGAGTCACCACATTTGAGCCTGGCACCCTCCCACAAAGGCATCTCCCAATACCATTTTGATCCTTTTCTTACTGCCAATGGATGAGGAAAATTAAGATCTATTACTTCAGTTAATGTCATCACCATAATGTCTTGCTAACATTGTTACAAACCGAGCATGGATGTTTGACTCCCCTGTAGTGTTTGGTTACAGGTTTTGTTCACACATAGCACCGTGACATGGTCATGACCACATACACATTCGTACAACGAGAATGCTGCATTTTTCTTTAATACTGATAGATTATAAAAGGATCAATATTTAATTGACTTTTACATGACACCATAAACAACTTAAGTCCCAACACATCATCTCACTACTGATTTGCTCTCTTTACAGGATGCCCTCCATTAATACACATCCCTATACCTGCACATGCACACCTTTTATTCTAAAGATATCTTTACCGCTGTTATTAAGAATTCCCGCCACGCGCGCCAGGGAAAGACACGCACATTGACTCCATCCACTCCCCTGGGAAACTTGTCAGATTTTTGCCCGCTGTGTCTTCCGATCACCTGGTCTCCTGGGAAATTCAGACATCCCCAGTGCCATTTAAGTGCCAAATGAGCCGATTCTCTTGTGATGTGTGGGACTCCCCATGCTTAATCGAACCTGCTAAGAAGGTTCAATGCTGCAGGCGGGGGGGAAGCACACTAAGCACTGGGACCACGCTGTCTGCTGCAGCAGACTTCAAACACACACATAGCAGCGCCTTGTTACAGTTACCACTAAGCTATTCACATATACCTCCTCAGCCTGTTCTCTTATATTTTGCCAGTTTTTATAGCAGAATATTTCAAGGCTATGGAGCAATGTTCAAAAGGGACAACAGCACTCTGTGCTGGGAGTTGAAATGGCAAATTTCAAGCACTTGTCCATACGTGCAGAGCCGGTCTGTTACCGCTTCACCAGGAAAGGGGCTGGAGACTGGAGGCAGGTTTAGACTTTGACATCTGGCTAACTGATGTTGTCTCTGCAGAGTTTGCTCTGAAATACCAAAATGTTAACAGCCCCGCCTCCATACATTGGAAAGAAGACAGGACAAGCTGTTAACAAGAGACTGGACACACAGCATGAACTGCCATGAAGGAAGTGTATGTTCGGTGAGCCACCAGAGAGAGACAAGGTGCCTTTCAAGCTGCCTGAAATGTTCACTCTGTCCTGACAGACCTTATTCCTCTGATCTCTCCACAGCTCACAAAGAGACGCTGTAGTCAGGGTCCTACTGTACTGGACTGAATTTGACACTTCGAAATACACAATATATACAGAATAGAAAAAACACTAATTTAGTTATGTTGAAACTACACATAGTGCCCATCGGACACAGACATCAGACACACACAGGTTTGCATTCATATCTTTGTGGGGACCATTCATTCATTTCTATGGACAATATTCTAAGCCAAATTTCAACAACCTTAACCTTAAGTAAGCAAATTACAAGACTTTTGGTATTTGTATTTGTAGTTTTTTTAATTGCAGTCACAAATTTTTATAAAAATGAGTTTCCCCTTGTGAGGACCAAACAAGTGGTCTCCATGCCAAAATAGGTTTTTATCACATTGTGGGGACATTTGGTCCCCTCAATATGAAATATAGAGTCATGGCCTATAGTTTTTACAATGACACAAGTTTAGGTTTTCACAAAGCTTGCGGCTTCAGTGTTTGTCGATCTTTTTGTCAGATGTTTCTATGGAACTGAAGTATAATTACAAGCATTTCATATGTGTCAAAGGCTTTTATTGACCACTACATTAAGTTTATGCAAAGCGTCAATATTTACAGTGTTGGCCCTTCTTTTTCCAAGACCTCTGCGATTTGCCCTGGCATGCTGTCAATCAACTTCTGGGCTGAATCCTGACTGATGGCAGCCCATTCCTGCATAATCAATGCTTGGAGTTTGTCAGAATTTGTGGGTGTTTGTTTGTCCACCTGTCTTTGAGGAATGACCAAAAGTTCTGAACTGGATTAAGGCCTGAGTTTCCTAGTCATGGACCCAAAATATAATGTTTTGTTCCCCAAGCCACTTACTTATCACTTTCGCCTTATGGCACGGTGCTCCATCATGCTGGAAAAGGTATTGTTCATCACCAAACTGTCCTGGATGGTTGGGAGAAGTTGCTCTCGGGGGAAGTTTTTGTACTATTCATGGCTGTGTTCTTAGGCAAAGTTGTGAGTGAGCCCACTCCCTTGGCTGAGAAGAAGCAACCCCACACATGAAGGGTCTCAGGATGCTTTACTGTTGGCATGACACAGGACTGATGGTACCTCACCTTTTCTTCTCTTGATAATCTTTTTTTCTGGATGCCCTAAACAATCGGAAAGTGGATTCATCAGAGGAATGACTTCACCCCAGTCCTCAGCAGTCCAATCCCTGTACCTCATGCAGAATATCAGCCTGTCCCTGATGTTTCTCTTGGAGATACGTGGCTTCTTTGCTGTCCTTCTTGACACCAATCCATCCTCCAAAAGTCTTTGCCTCACTGTGCGTAAAGATACACTCACACCTGAGCAAGCTCTGCATTGATGGTGCCCCGATCCTGCAGCTGAATCAACTTCCAGTCTGCTATTCTAACTCAATCAGTATGACAGAGTGATCTCCAGCCTTGTTCTCACCAACACTCTCACCCGTGTTAACAAGAGAATCACTGAAATGATGTCAGCTGGTCCTTTTGTGGCAGGGCTGAATATACTCCTCATTACATTCTGGAGTATATGCAAATTGTCATCATAAAAACAGATATTTGTGTCATTCTCAAAACTTCTGGCCACGGCTGTACCTACCCCACCACACACACGCACGCACACACACACACGCGGCCATCAAGTTACAAGCAATTCCACAGTGAAGTTAACATATTTTATTTAATTTTTTTAAGTGCCTTTCATGCATATTAAGGGAGCTGGATGGGGGGGGATCTGGCAGCAACAATCCTAATGACACTTTGGATTTATTTTACAGCACTAAACCAATACAAAGAATAGCCGTGTGTCATTTCTTGGACAGCAAAAGTAATAAATCGTGCAATAACAAAGGAGAATGGGGGGCAGGGACAACGAATACAGATAAATGAAATAAAAACAAATCAAAAACAAAAATATACTTTATAAACATTGAAACACTGACTGTAGAACCATAGTACAGGTAAAAGGTAGTGTCACACAAAAAGCCAATGCATTTTCATCACATATATACAATATAGATATGTACATACTGTATCACCCTTTAAACAATAACAAAATACTCTATTATTCTCCCTATTTCTTTAAATCCAGGGGGCCCCCTCGCCTCCCAGGAGCAACCCCCGCCCACCCACCCAGAGAAGAAAAGGATGATTGAAAAGACATATTTACAATCAACACAACACATCAACACTGAGTAAAACGGGCCTCCTGTAGCCACACTTGGCAGTTTTCTCCCTTTTTTTTTTCCTCTTTTCGGATTTAAAATCTCTCTGGCGCGTCTCCACCGGCATAGTGAAGCTGAACTTTTAAAATACACAAAACACACACACACACACACACACACACACACACACACAAGGATAGAAGGAACACTGCTTAAAAAAAATATATTTAAATAGGCTGATTTGTCTTATCCAGACTTTTTTTTCCCCTCTTGTACCTCCTTTATGCCCCACCCCAGCTTCCTCTCCAAAATCAGCGCCCAGATTCCCTCCTCCTGTTCTGTTTAAATTCTGTGTACAAATGTAGGTGCTGACCTGTGGCCCCTTCAGCCACAGTTATTTGTGTTTCCTGTCGACGACAAGTTACCAGTTTCAAAATGACCGTCAACTGGCTGCTCATAGCTGAAAGGGCAGTGAACGATTACAGTCAGAGATGTGCGCCAATGTTACGCAGTGCTAAGCTCTGGAGATTGGATTTGCTGTGGATGTGTAATAATCGGCCCTCGTTATGGCCGGCAGGACCGCACCGCTCAGCAGCATGTGGATGACCTGGGCCGCGCGACCTCACAGCCTGCCACCGACCAAACCCAAGACCTAAAAATTCCATCGCATAAACACATTCAATTTAAAAGCCTTAAAATCAGCAGGCAGGCCGCGTAGTGGTGGGGCAGTGCTGTGCCTTACGGGATGGAATCATTTCCCCCCGGACTGGCCCGGCCAGCTGGTCGGCGTGCAGTTGGGACGTCACGTCACAGGCGGCTTAAACGGCTCCGTCTGCTTCAGCACAGAAACCCTCACTTCAGAACGGGGCCAATGTGGCTTCCCACCGAGAAGCAGTGCATCCCAGGACTGGAACCCACCCTGACCGGTGGTGGAGCATGACAAGTTCTCCCCAGGAGAGGATGTTCAGCAGCACCTTGGACGAACGGTGGGGTGTAAACAGGGAGGAAGGCACAGGATCTCTCGCTCTCTCACACACAGACACACCCACAGACAAAATTTAAAACACACAGGACTAACGCAATGTGCTTATTTTCAATGGCAAGTTTTATAACACTAAAACACGAGATGGCTTAGGAATTCAAGCCTGACGTTGGGCTGGGGGCCAGCTGACGCCAACTGCTGCTCGTCACCTGGCTGCGGTACCGCGCATGACAGCTTAGTCTCTTCAGCTTCAAAGTCTACGTGGATGGTTATCTTTGACAACACATAGGCATCTGTTTCAACCAAACATTTATACAACGTTAAAGTCAAACCTAGTTAGAGCCTGAATGTTGACAAAGACAAGCAGTAGGTGAATTAAGTTGCACGGTTAAGGTACAGTTCTAATCCACTGTACATTTTAAAACGTTAAAAAGTACACGAAAATACTTGATTATACATACCCTGAATAAATCCAATTATAGTTTTTCAGACTGCACGGCCTACATGGAGATGACAGACATGGGAAAACCAGTTTTCACAACATCAGCTCCACATCAGCACAGCTAAGGGCAACAGGACGCGCGTTCAGCACCGACTAGCAGAGATGGTGACAGAGCCAAGCCGCAAGTAAACCGTCCAGGTGGGAGTCAGGCAGGATGTGGCCCTTAGCTGTCACCCCTATTCTTGATACAGGGGTGGCATTGTGGCCAAATGATGATCACCGCCCCCCCCCCCCCAATTCATATAGCGCACAAGAAATCCAGTCCAAGCCGTACAGAAATACACATGGCGTAACAGTCGTGGGAGACTAGCTGATTGAATATCCAAAAGACAGCAGAAGGCAAAGCGAGACGGAACAACCCTGGGGAAGCAGCAGGGACCCACCCACCATGTCTCACGCAGGGCTGAGAACTTGTCAGGACTTGAGTGCAAACCCAGTAAGCCGGTAGGACGTGGGCTCACTACCTCAGGCCCCTACAGGCCAGGCTTGTGCTCACGTCACAGTGTGCCTGGCCCAGTAAACACATGTGTGCAGACGGTAAGGTGTAGGGAGGCGGCCCAAGCCCACAGTGATTCAGGTATGAAGACCCCCAATTATACACACCCCTCACTTCAAACGTTCTGAGAAATCCTCTCCAAAATTGTTAAATTGCGTAATAGGTTGATTCCATCATCTGGAATCATCATAACAGGGCAAACCTTGGAAATTCTTTATTTCCAAAACTGACAAACACAGCTGACATGGGACATGGCAGTTTCCAATTCTACTCCATTACCAAAGGGCATGTGATACCATGCGCTGAACTACCCCTAGTGATATACTTCACAGATAATATACTTCCCTCCCGTGCTCATACAAACCAACACTAGGGGGCGCTCAGTCGGAACACTTGAGCCAGTAGGACACACACAGGAAGGACTGACGCGCAGCTTAAAGCTGTGCCAAGTAAACTGAGTAAATCGACACCAAACTTCTGCTGCGGGGGGCAGGGGGGGTGCTGAATCAGTGATTGTACATGCAGAAGTTGAGGCGCGCACGATGTTGGGGGGGGGGGGGATCCGATTTCAGTGGAAGCCACCCCCAATGTACTGTTACAGCAAAGTTAAAACATTAGCAATGAAATGTGAAAGATGGATGGACGGTATAATGAATGCAGGCGCTGCAGAAGTGCGCACACACACACACACACACACACACACACACACACACTTTAGCGTGAATGTCATCTACCAAGTGATAACTTGCATGCCCCTCACCTTCCGGGTCACGTGACCACATGCAGTGCGCCACACCCCCTCCTCCCATGAGCTCTCTGCACACAACTGAGCAGGACATCTGCCCCCATCCAGCCCTCTGGTGATCGTCCGCTCCCCCCTCCCCATCCCCAAGGCCATTTTGTCAGTCAACACAGGAATGAGAGCACACTGAACAAGACGGTGACACCACACAGCGACTGCGGAGCTGGGGGAGGCGTTGGAAGGGGGCATTTTGACAACACTGACTACTTGCTGGACGACACATACAAAAGCGGTGGCATAAACATGTCCTGGTAAATATGATTGTCTTCGGAGTAACTTTGCTTTTGTCTCGTATGCAGGTCAGGACCGTCGGGTCTTCCCCTGGGGAGGACCGGCATGCCAAGTGTCCGATCCCAAGGTGGAGGGAGGGGCCGCCGCCGCACCCCTGCCCCCCCACACATGGCATGCAGGTACGGGGCCGGTGTGGGGGGGCGGGGGGGGGAGGGATGGCGGGGGGAGGCAGGTCGGGCCCCTCAACAATGGAGTCCCAGTCAAAGTCGTCCTGGATGTCGTCGGCAGGCATGCGTCGCATCTGGAAGTTTCCGGGAGGAATGAGGTGCTGCTGGTTCATCTGCGTGTGGTGCCCTGAGAAGCAAGGGGGAGGGAAGCGAGTTAGGCAACACCCAGCAGGCCCGGGGCCTGAAACAAACCAACCATGAAGGCGGGGGGGCGCATACCTGTCATGGTGGGACCAGCGCTGCTCATAGGGGGCATGTGGGGGTACCCTGGGGGGCCCATCAGGGCTGGCAGGTTCTGTCGAGTCTCCATGTACAGGTTTCCTTCATGACAGGAGAAGCCTGTTAGACACACAGATCCCGCGGCAGCACGAGAGCGTGCGCGCTAATGCACTCATACACATACAAAAAAAAACATACATGCAGGCAGGCAGAGAGACACAGAGAGATACAGACAGAGAGAGAGACGCAAAGACACACAGACTGACCTGTGTTGATGTGCTGACCCGGCTTGTTCGGGTGCATGGAGCCATGGCAGACTGGGGGCTGCACTGCCCCTTGTGGCTGGATGACTCCAGTGCGCGCAAAGAACTGGTTGATGGAGGAGCAGAGATCCGCTATCTGTGTGGGCTCCAGGGACCAGTTGTTGAGCTCGGCCTGCCTCATGCTCTCCTTCAGTCCTGGTGGAGACAGGGCTCGGTCAGTTACGGCCACTCACACACAGCGGGGACGTTACAGGGCAAAAGTTCCCTATTCTTGCATCATTGTTTTGTTTGATCATTTATCGACGCCCCCCGCCACATGAACAAGTGACTTGTAATCAGAATGCTAAAAAAAAAACCAAAGTGTTAGTTTTTGAAGATGTAGAGGAATAAAGGTGTCAAACTGCATTCAGTTAACAGTCCTACTACTCAGTTTCATTACATCACCAAACAATTCACACACCTTTGTTGAGTAATCAAACTCAAAGGTCAATGCTAAGTTAGGCCGGCAAAGAATAGGGCCTGGAACAGACACACGGCTGCTTCGGGACCCAGCGGAGTCACATCAACACATATTTGGGCCCCGAACAATCAATGCTTTACAGAACGGGACCTGCTAACTCAGAAACAAGAATAAAGCCAAATAAATGGACCTTAAGGCTTCAGAATGAATGTGACTGAGCTCATGAGACATTATCCACATTATCAGAAAGGACACTTCCTACCACAATGAAAACTCCAGGCTCCTTTGAATAAACCAAATTCTATTTATCGCTGAATTTCTGCATCAGATAAGCCGGTTTTCTGGGTCAGACCACCACCCCTCAGCCCAAAAGCACCTTGAAACGGTGAGAGGTCCACATCTGCCCAGTTGTAGCTGCTGGCGATACGACAGCTTTCCTTCAGGGCATCGAGATTGGGGTACCAGTCGGCAGGAAGGCCTGTGGGGACACGGAGCCGGCTGTGCAAGAGGACTCTGGGAGATGCCACGCCCACACCCAGCTATTAACCTAGGGTGTCATACTGCACCACCGCCACTAGGAGGCCGCTTGTGCCTCACTGAGAGAGAAGCGTACAGCTGAAGACTCTACCTCTTCAAGGCAGATTTACTCAGACAGAGCAGGCAGGATCAGGTAGGGGCTGATGGAGCGGGAGGCGAGCCTTACCGGTGCTGCAGGACAGCTGCTGGGTCGGAAGGGGCTGGTGCGAGAGACTCTGGTGCTGCTGCTGCTGGGATGGATGTTGACCCTGTTGCTGTGCAAGCTGGGAAGGGTGCTGAGAGTGCTGTGCATGCTGGGAAGAGTGCTGAGAGTGCTGGGAGTGAGGTACATGCTGGGTAGGGTGCTGGGAATGCTGGGAGTGCTGTGCATGCTGGGATGGGTGCTGGGAGTGCTGTGCGTGCTGTGATGGGTGCTGGGAGTGCTGTGCATGCTGGGATGGGTGCTGGGAGTGCTGGGAAAGGTGCTGAGAGTGTGGCGCATGCTGGGAAGGGTGCTGTCCATGAGGCGAGCCGTGGGTGGAGTGGGCATTCTGAGCTGGCAGCTGGGGGGGGTGGGACA
>JAODLD010000136.1:23454769-23475460 GCA_026781065.1 Mormyrops boulengeri | reverse complement strand
CCCCCCCCCCCCCCCGCCCCGCCTTGGGGGGGTGGGGGGGGGGGGGGGCCAGATACACAGGCACACGCGCGGCCAGGCCTGGCATTTCCATTTGTCGAAACAACCGGGAGACAAAGAACTGAAAATGCAGTGACCTCCAAGGTCAATAACGAGCAGCAGGAAGTGTTCGGCAAAGCACGGCAAAAAGGCATTTCTGCAGAAACGACGGGGTGAGGGGGGGGGGGCATACATTAAAAAAAAAAAAAAAACAACAAACAAACAAACACGAACAATGACTGGTCAGGCACACATGCAGAGAGCAGACCTGCGGAATTATTAGACATCAGCGATCAACCAACAGGTAGAGGGCCGGCTGAATGCTGTCAGAAACAGGCCGCTTGGGCTGCCAGAGTGGGGAGGGAGCGGCCTGCTGCAGGTACCTGCGCCGCAAGATGTAAATCCTGTCAACATTTCTGATTCTCACTATTAAGTATTTATGAGCTGCAACATTATCTCCAAAGTGAAGCGACCCCCGCAGGCAGCTCCCGCTCCCCAAATCACTTATTTCAGAAGAAAATAAATAAATAAATAAGGATCCCGAAAACGCCTCTGGCCTCCATTATTCGGGGCGTCCAAATTCTAAGTCCAGCCTTTGATCTGTTTGCAGCTCGTGGCTATTTGCATTCTATAATGAGATCAAACGGGCCGGGCTGCGGCCTCCTTGCTTTAAGAGGCAGGGCACATGCGGGCACCGCGGCTGCATCTCGCGGTCACACAAGCGTCTGTCTGTGCGGCCCACCGCCCCTGCGGGGCTGCAGTTGTGTGAGATAAGCTCCGCATCGAGGGTGGTGGCAACCCAAGAGCAAACACCGGTGCTACTTCCCAGTCGCTACAGAGCCACTTACAGTTTACCTTGGCACCTTGTGCTCCGGAGAAACCTTGCAGGGAATTCCTGGGGTGCCGCATGGTTGTGTGTTAGTTTTCTGCGGGGAAGTTGGGGCAGGACAGGGTGAAGGCGGGGCCAGTGTCAGACGGCAGCCGAAACAGAGCAAGATATACTGTTACAGAATGCTACACATTAAGCTAATTCTGAAACTAATTCAGACACCTCTGCTGTCTTCACTGATGATCACAGTCAACGCCTCCATCTCAAGTCAACAACAACCCATCTGAGGATAGGAGAAGAATCCGAGCAGGCAGCACGAGGCATGGGCCGAATCCCCTGCAAAGCCTCCTGCCTAAGCTGCTGTTTAGTGGCAAAAAGTAGTTGAATAACTCAGGTGTGAGTAGTAATCAGCCTGCGTCTATATAACGATGGGGATGCTTTTGAAAACAGTTTTTAAATGAAGATCTGAACACACCTGATCTAATTCATAAACACTACCCCCCCCTATTCAGTGCACCCCAGAGCCCCGCTGATGTCACCCTCCAAGGCAGAACCACATCCAGCCGCCTGACCGGATTAAGCTCTGATCTGTATCGGGATTATCGGGCCGCCTGGCAAACGGAGACTTAAACCCTGGAAGATGGCAAGAGCTCTGCAGCGAGCGATAATCCTCTAATACAAACCTGGCTAATGTCTTTAACGGAGGCTTGTGTGTGTTGCTAAGAGATGCCAACTAATACTATTTGGTGTTTTTCGGCTATTCAATTAGGAGCGGGGGGGGATGGGGGGTGCAAATGAGAGAGGACTCTGAATTAAACCCGATGCAGTATTCACACTCATTAATGTTTCAGAACTTTGTGCCCAGTCCCCATACGGTAACCCACTGTGGACAGGGATACCCTTCAGACTACCTCCAGAGCCCAGTGCATGCGTCTGGTAGGTTTTGCGTTTGGCTTTCAGTGCCCAAGCCAGACCTGCAAATCCAGGACTATAGCTAAGAGTTGGGGCTGACTGTACAGTTCAGTAGGCAGCCGTGACGTCTCACCACAAACTGGAAGTCCATTCCGTAGCAGAGGGGCCGCCAGCGATATTCCTTAACGAGTCAGAGCCGGCTGCCTGTTAGCCAGCCCTCACACAGTCATGCTTTGGGGGCTCCAAGCCTGCCAGGTGAGCGACCCACTTCATTAGCCTGGGGAAAGCGGCTGCTGCACTAAGAGCTCGCAGGAGGATGTCCTGGCCCCGCAAGCCCGCACGAGGGCTCCTCAAGGCAGGTGACATCATCACCAGAGCGAACCGCAAACCGACGCTAACTTCAGAGGCAGCACCGCTGTCACTGCTCAGGCTTGCGTGGGCTAATTACGGGAGGCCGCATGCCTTTTTCCGGCCACGGTACCACAAACTCCTCCTGAGAGCCGGAGAGGACGCGCTACAGCTTTATCCGCGGAATCTAATTGCTGGCTCACGGAGGCCGTGCGCATATCCGCCTGCCTAATACCGCTTTAATGTTTTTTGACCTTGATAAATTCTCTTCTCTTATTGACAGCGCTTATTGATATTTCTTAAAAGAGCTGGCTAATGGAGTCCTATTGAGATGATTAAATGAGTTGTCTCTGCCTGGATTAGCCAGGCTTCATCTCCTGCGCTCAGCCTGTATTATCATAGGGAGCAGACGAGTGCGTGCGCTGGGTTGGAAATGTCTGCCGCCGCCGTCTCCGGGGAAGTGTGGGGAGGGCTGGGGGAGCAGTAATGCGCCCTGTTCCCCCCCCCCCCCCATACACACCGACACAAACACACAAACACCCACAAAATCATCTATTTTCCACAGATACTCACACCCTGAAAATCAGCTTTCCCCTTCAGACAGACACATACACACACATACACACACACACACACGCAATCGCGCGCACGCACGCCCGCCCGCCCACATACACACAGTGTCAGTCTTTGAAGATGGAAAAACAAAGCTGGAGACGGGCGAGATGGTGAAGACAAAAAGGAAAGATAGAGTAAGGGGAAGCAGGACTTCATTAAGGAAACGTGGCGATCAAGAGCGCAGCAGCTACATGCTGTAGCCAGACCCCATTTCACCCCTCTCCAATTAAAAACACTCCTGCTTAATTACACACCAACTCAAACAAAACACGACTGACGTTTGAAGGAAGTGACATTTTCAAAAAGTCTTAAAAAATAAAAAAAAAATAAAAAAAAAAAGCCCAAGCTCTCAGAAAGCTATGAAGACAGATCTGAGGACCCTGGACTATTCTCGTGACCCTGAGAAGCCCCACAGGGGCTAAAGGCAGATACTATGAAAAGACAAAAGGTCTCATCACACTGGTGAAGACACCACAAAATTGTCAAGTCCTCTGTCTGAGCAGCTGCACTGCACTCCCCTCTTCCCTGACCACTTCCCCTTGGTTTCAGGTCATTCACAGCTACATGACATGAGCATCCTGCCCCTAGAGCTCTGTTTGTGGCCACTACACTCATCCTTTGTACTCCTGCAGATGCCCACTGGAGGCCTGTCTGCTTACAAGCATCTCTGCGACACTTGAGCTGCCTTTTCTCACTCCCGCATTCACACCAATCCTCAAAGGACTCAGCTGATACAGACAGGAGACTTTCTGAACATCCGCCATACTCCGCCTCCAGGTCAAATCTAAGCCGTCTTTTCCAAACCAACACCAGACCGTAAAAAACGGCTCAGCACCCTCCAGCCTTTCCACCAGAAGAGATCCCCTCACCTTCCACCCGCTGCCCGCCTCCCTGTAGTAGGGGAAGTTGTCGCAGATCCACTGGTAGATCTCGCTGAGGGTCATCTTCTTCTTTGGCGAGCTGTTGATGGCGAAGGTGATGAGGCTGGCATAGCTGTAGGGCGGCTTGCCGTCCTTGTGCTGCTGCACCTCCTCCTGGTCCAGCGTGGTGCTGGGGTCCAGCAGGGCTCCCTTCTTGGGCCCACCAGGACCGTGGGTGCCCTGGGCGTCCGCCTTCTGGATGGCGGCCCGCATGGTCAGCTGCGGCAGCCAGTCCATGGAGGTCAGGCTGCTCTCCAACTCCGACGTCATGGTGAGTGGGGAGGCAGAGGGAGCGGGGGGCGTGGAGGAGGGGGGAGGGGGGGCTCCCTCGGCTCACAGCGCTGTTGACGTGCCTTCACTCCACACGCGGTCTGGAAAAGCAGAAGGGGTGTGTTAAGCTACAAAGACGGGAACACATCATGGATAGGTCCGCCCACAAGCAGGCTGCCCAATCACAACAGTCTATGTATTCAACTTGTAAACTTTCACACAGTTCGTGACTCAATCCTCATTTTAATTTATTTTTTATTTTTTTTAAACTGGCCCTCAAGGTTGAGTTACTGATGGGGACCCACACGCCCACACTACCAGGCATGGCAGAAAGGCTTCATTCTGGAGTAAATGCAGGGCAGGACGCGTTAAAACACCGCTCTGCGCTGAGCCTCAGGGTGCACAGTCTGGCTCATTAACTTTGAGCGCACACATGCATGCACACAAACACAAACATGCACATACAAACACACGCACACGTTCAGTTCATACATTCCTGTCACTGTAGGGATTCATTTCTGTGGGCATAACTCTATTCCAAACTATGATAACCCTAACCCTTACCCAGCCCTAACCTTAACCACAAGTAACCAAAAACACACTTTTGGCTATTTTAGTTATTTGATTGCATTCACAGATTTATATAAAATTGAAGTTTACATTGTGAGAACAGCAAAAAAAAAATATGCTAAAACGAGTTTAAAACATTTAGTCCTCACAATGTGGTAAATGCAAACCCGCACAAACACAAACACATGCACTCACCCCCCGCAACCAGGCTGAACCCCACCCAGCCGCCTACCCTGTCGTACTCGCTCCAGCTGACTCATATCTGTAACCGGACCTGCTGGGTGAGTAAATGCTGGGGAATTGTTTTCACAACTGCCGCACGAATCGGGGAAAGGCCAGGAGGAATCCCGACCAACACCCCATACCTCCCCAAGAGCGTCTTGGGCTGCGGCCTTGGCCACTCCTCACGGTGCACCCCCCTCTATTTTTATGGGGGAAAAGGCTGGAGACTGGGGCACAAGCTCTACACTCCTGCTCTGCAGAAGGACACAGCAGACCTCCCACCAGGAGAACAGCTGAAAGCCGACTAAGCCCATGGAAGCAGGCGTGCACCATCTCTGCAGCATACCACCCTCCCCCACCACTACCCCATGTACACAGCAGATCTCCATGACCAATCTCTCCGTACAGGCCCACGTACCACAAGAGTCACCTACCACTGGCTCGGAATGCACCCTGCTCACCCAACGTGCGACCAGCTAATGGCACGTCAGGGCGCCTTCGCGCTCAGACACAGGGTGTCCTCTCGGATTTATGATGCAGAATTCCATTCACCGAGCTGAAAAGTCCGGGGAGGAGTCACGTCTGCGCTTCCACGTGAGTCACTGAGAGCATAGCTCTCACAAACCCGGTTCCTCAGCAGAATGACTCCAAGTTTTCTGCTCATCAGGCAGCCTCGCGGTTCCAGAGCAGAATGCCAAAAAAAATCAGCTAACAGCTCTTTAAGAGACAGTGATGCGCCGTTTGCCTGGCATTTTATTACGAGCCCTCACCTCCCATTCATAAAAAGGCACTGTCCACTAGGGGAGCCAACGATCTGGTACATGTGTGTGTGGAGACAAACACAGTGGAACAGCCCACGGCCTCAGCTCTGATGTCGTTTCATCCCCGGACACAGCACACTAATGCTAGTTATTGGTGTCAGGGAGGCCACACTCCTGCCAGTCACATCACACACTCAGAAAAACAACAAGAACCCATTGTTCTAACCATGTCAGCCCCCAAAAGCCCAGGGAGGGGGCAGGGACCACAATCCACCGAGTGGGATGAATGAAATATACAGAAGTTGCATCACCATGCAGACACACTAACCCAAAAATTGCCAGGCTAACTGCAGAGCCAGGATGAACAGCAGCTAGAGAGAGAGAGAAAGATGGGGGAGGGGAGAAAACGACATAGGAGACGGAGCGTTCGCCGTCACTGTGGCGGGAGCAGCATTTACATGGATTACCTTCGAGTGTTTCATCTAAAATCTGGGTAAGTAGCAGCATGATTCCCATTCATTTTCACATCCCGTTCACCGCAGAGTTATTTGCTATGTTGGTAAGACTGCTCTCTGTAAAGGGATTAAGCGGCAGGGAGCAGCCCTACAATTAAGAAACCAACAAAAGGCACATTTGCAGTAATGAGAAGCACACAGCAGATCAGTGTCCTCAGCACATCCAGGCATTAGACAGATCCCTACAAAACAGAACAGCTTTGCCAAAGGAGAAATATCACAGTAGTGACATGTAATTGTAATTTCTCCTCTGATTTCACTTCCGAAAGGCACCAAGATGGACAGCAGACACATGCCTTCCCTCCTTCTGAGCCTGGAGATCAAAGAGCCGTCGAACGGAGCAGACGCACGAGACACGCATCATGGTTATATATTTATCAAGATGGTGCCATGGCCGCTACAAGCCCCTGTATCCAGTGGAGAAGGCTGCAAAAGGGCGGGAGATGAATAATCCTGGAGAACGTACCAAAAACACGTAAGGTATATGAACTGACGGAAAGGCTGCATCCAGCTGACATGCCTCCCAATCTCCCTTTGTTCAAACAGCACCTGAGAATCACAGGAAGTTACAGGAAGGCATCTGTCCTCATAAAGGCCCCTTTCAGAAGAAGCAGGAGGAGTTCATCGCCTAATCAGCTCAGCAATCCTACTCCAAGGAATCCTCCTATTGTGCAGACTGTCAAGCCCAGTTCCATGGAATCAGTCCTTCAGTCCTCCCTTCATCTCTAGCTTCAGCTGAACTCTCCTCAATTACAAGCTGGACGAGTTTATCGCTGCTGTAAAGCAGTGTTTCTGAATCCGGTCCTTGGAGACCCACAGCCAGTCCACGTTTTTGCTCCCTTGGAGCTCCCTAGCACACAGTTCACATTTTCTACGGGAGGTGGGAGGGAACAAAAATATGGACTGTGGGTCTCCAATGACTGGACTGGAAAACACTGCTGTAACGATATCAAACCCCATTCCCGTCTCAGGTGGCCATCTTCAGCTGAGTCACCAAGGGCAAATATTGGTTTATCAAAATATTTTATGACAATATGCTTTTTTTGTTTGACCAAGCTGTTTGGCTGCTATCAAGCCTCAACATTTAACACAAGAAATAATAAAAGTCTTCAGTCCAAATTAAGCATACCTGTCAGTAAATCGATGCCAAAACAAGGATGATCGAACATCTACAGCACAGATGTTTGTCATCGCTAATTAACACCATAATATATGCCACTCTTAAAATTGCAAATGTCACACAGGAACTGGCCTTCCCATTCACGATCCCAACATCAGCGACAGCACAACCCAAAAACGAGTTGCGGCACCTTGAGCCGGAGTCAGGACTCGTGACAGGCCAGCGGAGAGAAGGATCTGCAGGAGGGAAGCCTCTCACCTCTGCCTCTTTCAGCAGGAGATTCCCCACTTTTTCCACCCCCCAGGTGAGGGCTTAGGGAGGCGTTTCAGACCTGCAAACTGAAATACCTCAGTCATTCTTCTGCGGTTCCACACGACACTTGTAATCACGCGGCACGGGAGCCCAGACTCATCTCCATTAAAAGGAAAAAAGGTAATGGCAGAGGCTTTAAATGTCAATCTTCCCTCTCCATTAAGGGCTTAATGGTTCCACTGAAACCACCCAAAGGAAGAGAACATTAATTAGGCAGTCATTATTTCCAACACTGTGCTTCTTTAATTTTTTTTTTTTATTTTTTTTTAAACGATGTGTCAATTGTTGCCATTTGAGCATCAGCACTGAAGGTGTTTGCCCAGGTCAGGGGGGGGCAGCCAAAAAGGAATTACAACCGACACCCCCCCCACCCCAACACTACATTAGCACAACTGTAGCCAGATCCCCAGGGATATTACAAACCCCTCCAATCAAGCTCTGCAAGTGTGCATCTGAATCAGAACATAAATACAGTGACTGCAAATAACCAGTGGGGGGGGCACTGCTAGAGAACTGCGGATTGCCATGTACTCAAGGCGCCAAACCCCCTTTGACAGGCAGGGTAGTGGTCAGGCTCGAGCTGAGACCCCCCATCTCTGAAAAATGCTCATGTGCTCAGACACAGAATGCACACTAAGGCCAATAAACCTCACAAACGCGGCAGGAGGGATGTGAATTTATACGATGGTAATTACGCCTCGTGAGGATGTCGGGCACTCCTCTCCACGCTGGGGGGGGCAGCGGCATGCAGAGATGCATGTCATGGCCATTCTCCAGGGAGCAGAGACAGCAGCTCCTGTGACTGAAGGTATCCGACCTGAGTCAAAGCTCGTTGTCCACCCCACCGACAGATCCAGACCCCGCAAAAGCTCATCACAGGGAGAGACCCAGTGCAAAACACTGCACACAAGTTACCCCCGAGAACTGTCCCTCAGCCAGTGTCTCCCCTGTGCACCGCGCAGAGCAATGAAACCACCTCACCAGTATTCTAGATAAATCACTGTCAATCACAGCCTCTTTGGGGCAGCATTCAGGTAGAAGACCAGCTGTTTCCAGGCTCCACTCTGACCACATGTTCATGTGACACCGCTCCACCCCATCACATAAAAACTTCACCCAAGTTCAACCTGGTAGGCACTGCCAAATTTCATAGACATAAATGACACACCCATCCCTTAAAATAAAAAACCACACCACTGACATAAGAATAAGGTTTCATTAGCTGAACTGGCATCGGTTCAAACAGGTCTCCCTGCTTTGTCTCGAATGCCACGCCATCCGTCCTCTGCCGGGCTTTGACACACAGGCTATAATTAAAAGCGTTTTACATTATTTGCATTAATCAATATCCAATCTCAGAAATAATTAACGGCATATTAAATGTTTTTCCGCCTCACAGACCTGGGTGCCACATCGTCATTAAGCTGATAAAGGCTGCACTCGGAGAGCTGGAGCTGAAGCCTTGCCATGCAGATCTCGCATCAGTCCTCATGCGGCAATGTGCTGTTTGTGTCGTCGGTCCCCCCCCCCCCCCGCCCCTGAGCCAAAGGAGGGGAAGAAAGGAGTGGCTGAGGCAGGATTCTGAGAGGTGGGGCAGGGCAACACCAAGAGGACCAGACCTTGGTAGAGCGAAGGTGGATCCCCTGGCCTTTGACACGTAACCTTGTGTGTCACAATCATGCTTTCCATTTTGTTGCTCTGATCTATTAAAGGCAAGAGTGTGAGACAGACACACACACACACACCTTTCTGAGGACCCTCCATTTCTATGAGGGGAAAAACCCTAATAACAACAATGACAACCTGAACCCCAACTCAGCCCTCACCTTAACCTTAAGTAACCAAAACAAATTGCAAGACATTTGGCATTTTTAGTTTTTGAATTGCAGTGACACATTTTTATAAAATTAAGTTTCCCCTTGTTGGGACCAAAAAAAATAGCCCCCACAATTTCAAAACAACAGGTTTATCACCCAACAATATAATATATACATAATAAATAAAAAGCATGGTAAAAAGAAAAATAGTAAGCGGGCACGCGCGCGCACACACACACACACACACACACACGGGTCAACCCCCAGCAGCCACAGGCACACTCGTTCATTGTTCGTGGGTTGAATTACTGCAGGACATTGCTTAAAATGGAGAAAGTTAGTGACAGAAAGACTGATGATTAGCCACTGAGGGTTAACCTCTGAAACGCGGGAGTGAGTCATCACAAGGGAGGGAGTTCCCAGCATGCACAGGGGGAATTCCTGTGACCTGTGACCAAACCAAGATGTGAACCTCTCCATGGCAGAAATGAGCGCCTGGCGGTGGGTGGGGGCAGGTCTTGATGCCAAGCTCTCTCGAATCTTGAGAAACCGCAGCCTGCTGCTGCGCCAGCACTGCTGCCAGCCAAGCTGCCTCACAGCAGGGCCAAAAAGCGCGGAGGCGGAGCCTACAGCAAGGCAGGTACAGCACAACCGACTTCAGAATGACAGTTTCGCAAGAGGCATTAAGAAAGAAAGAAGAAAGACCACAAAATGAAGAACATGGGAAATAAATCCAGAGAGTGGCATGTAATGCAAAATTTCAAAAAATGCTAAAACTATGCATACTAAGGCATTCACTGTAGTTCATCAGGTGCAGGAATGCCTTTACTGGCTTCGCTGGGTAAATGGTGGTGGCAGCCCCCGCTGACAGCCACACCCTGCTCCCCGGACAATGCGGCTTTGGACTTCATGCTTACTGAACAAGGAAGCGCGCTAGTGTAAGGTTTAGTCATAGTCTCCAGTCTTGCTCTTTTCGCAATGATCTAGAGGAGACACAGATACCCCCTGGCAGGGTAGAGACACACCCCATAGCTTTCACCCCAGGGTCACCCCAGGCAATACAGATCTAGGCAGGATGACCTGTTATAGCAGCCTATTCTACTTTGGGTAATGATTGACGAGAAGCACCCATTTTAAAGGGAGACCAACCATAATCTATCAAAAGCAGAGAAGCATACAGGGCAAGGAACATGGCTGTATAAGTTCACTGGCATTTTCTGCAGAATGTCTGAGCAATACCTATATTTAAATATGACATCAAATTCAGAGTGTAGGCGTTCTGATTAAGGGGATTCTAAAGTTACTGAACACCTGAGCAAAGGGTGAGCATAGCACAGAAGAAGAACCAGCAGAGAGTGGAACAACCAGGGCAAAGTCCTGCATGTGACATGTATAAGGAGAACCGACCTTGCACGATCACTCCTTGCACCACCAAGCATACTGGATCTCCAGTGCAAGACAAGACTGATCTTTCAACCCTCACTGGGTTCTGAAGTACCGCCACATGCATTTTGAAAGTCCACGAGGGGATTGGAACCATGCTCCCCACAAGTCCCATATTTAAACCAGAGAGACGTTTCTATGTCTTCATGCGCTTGGGTTCCTTACGGCATCTTCGCATCAGAGCAGGACATGGGCAGCAGCAGGTCGAGGCCTGCACGAGCCACAGCAGAGCTGAAGAAAAAGCAAACTCCTCATAATGCATTCCAGCAGTAACTGCAAATGGCTCGCTCCTCCTAACCCATTAATCCCTGTGTTTCCTTGCAAAGCCCTCACTGTTTGCGGTACGTGAGACTTTGGAGGCTACGGAGGATCCTCCTCACCCAGCAGCTTGCTGGCCTGCTTTGCAAGATGAGCAGCCCGACTGTTTCTTCTAAACAAACAGGCGAGGTTTCACCATCCCTCCCTTTGACTTGACTTAAAACAGGGGAAAACCTCAAAACATTTCAATAAAAAAAAATCCTGCACGCTATCACGGCCACTGCAGCCAAACAGTCTTGTGCAGTCTTAACTGCAACCACAGGATGCTGGCACCAACTGCTTGTGGGGAGAGGGGAGCCATTTGGAAGGAGAAGTGGGGTTTTTATTTACCTGTGGATGGAGCTCCTCCCTCCTGCTTCTAACATGCCAAATAGTTCCAATTCTTGCGGCTTCTTAACCCTCAGGCAGCATTGTTATTTTTTCGGGGGCGTGGACACGGTGGTGGTATCGTGCTGCTGTAACAGTTTCTATTGCCGTTGCAATAAAATGCACTTGGGAGTTTTAGCCCCCTGCTTAGGGCTGTTCAATATCATATCGATATTATATCGTGTATGTGCAATAATCACCAGGGCTTCAGATGACTGGCGAAACATTTGGCAGCTTTTCAGTACCATACGGACATTTATTTACACCCACAAATTGGTATGCGGATTAGTAGTGTGCCTAAAATGTTAATGAGATGTGTATCGTGATGCCCAAAAGTTAGTAATGTTTATAAGGTTACGTATCTTTATGTTAATTAAATTCCGTTAGTACAGCACACCACATAATACTGTTTTGGTATACTACGGTTTGGTATACTTCAGTGCGATATTAACTGAAGCGGCGGCGAAGAAAGGAACAGCTCAGCGGCCATGACATCTCTTAAAAGAGGAGATCTTGCGGATAAACAAGGCAAAAAAGACATTGGTGGCGTGGCGGTACTTTTTGCAGTTTAAAGTCCGACACATTTATTAAACATAAGGATATGCTGAATTTATACTGATTAATTGCTTTTGGGTGTCATAAAATGCCTCAATTATTTAGGCAAACTATTAATCTGCTTAAGAAATTGTGGGCATAAACGTCTGTATAGTACCGAAAAGCTAGTGGTGAATATTGAGCAAGCACGATATAATATCGATATGATATTGGCCAGCCCTAAGCATGCCGTTTCCACCATGCAGTACACTGAACTTATCAGCCATTAAAAAGGCAGTTTTCAAAAAGCGCCTTTCACATCAAAACTGTGGAAAGTGTTGCATCACTGAAACAGGCAGACATCTTTCACATTCCTAAATTCAAAACCGTTGACAGTTCCCTAAGCAACAAGTTTTTACAGCCTCTTTCGTACTCATTCAGTAGAAGGAGCCTTAAATCATGGAGCCGCCTCCCCAACCCTACACTTGAAAGCACTTCCCAAAAAGTTCAACTGAGCAGCTCGTTTGCTGCTAGACTGAGCTGTCTTCGTCAGACGCACCACCCGCCACTGCAATGCAACAGGCTGTCATGGGGGGTGACACTGCAGACCTGCCTGGCCCACACCCAACTGCAAGCTGCTACCTCACCACTCAGACTCTTCAGGGATATGCCACCTGTTTCAACCTTCAAAACGAAGCCTTGCCGATTCGCTGGAGCACCTTTAAAACCACAAGAAACTGGGAGAAAAGCAGAAATCAAAGACAAACAAAAGCAATTCGGCAGATATCAAAGAGGTCACCCCAATAACGCAGGAGCCACAACATGGCATGGGAACCGCCGTTTCTCAGGAGAACATCATGGTACATGAACACACCGAGCCCATGTGAGCAGTCTAGTGCAGAAAGTAAAGGAACCACAAAAAGGACTGAACACACACAGTGCAACACGATCACTAGCTGGCTGCACTTAAAACCCTTGCATAACCAGTTTGTTTGGCAAACAAAGACCACAGCATGGCAGCACTACAAACATACTGGCACAAGGCAATCCTGCATCTCTGTGAGAACCGTGCCAGGATGGAAGGACTCTTCCCAGAGAGATCAGCTGCTCGAGTCTCTGTATGGAGAACTGAGCACAGACTCACCAGCCCACAGACACAAATTTAACACACAAGACTCAACACAAATATTGCCTCAAAAAAATTCCAAAGACTAGGCAGGGATGACAGGAGGAGAGATGACCATGTCATCCAGGGTTACTCTGCAGAACTCTGAAGTCCTCTTGCTCAGCATTCTCTACAGACATCACACCAAAATGCCTTTTTTTGGCAGCTTCACGGTTGATTGGTGGCCATTGTGGGGTCATTATCCATTATTTTCTTCCAAGGTGCTCCCATACAATCTCTCACTACAAGGAGGAAGAAAGGAGAGGCCATCCTGTTTTCAACCACTGGTCCTACATTCAGCTAAAGCTTTATAGCAGGAAAACAAATTAAAGCAGAGGAAGCTGGCATGGCACCGGCCTTAGGAGAATCCGTAAGGTGCTGGAGGGGTTCTAGGAAGTCCAAAGAAATGATGCTTCAAACATGAAGATGAGCAATAGTATCTAGTGTTGTCAATGACTGCTTGGGATCTCCCATGTCCTCCAACTGGTTGCTTTGTTTGCACCAATTATAAAAACTGGGCAATGACTGATGGAGATCATTCCACCCACCATGAGTCACACCCACTTTCCACCTCCGCCCTCATTCCTCAACAGTGAAGCACAGAGAGGGGCTGACCTGACCATGGACCGACATCCTTTCTAAGCAACCCCACCTGCACTCTATGCAGAATCTTCACCACGGGGCCCCCCTTTACTCCATTTGCCATCATCCCGCTGACTCCCCACCACCACCACCACCACCACCACCACACACACACACACACACACACACACACACACACACACACACACACACACACACACACACACACACACACACACACGCGGTATTGGGTGAGTGGCACCAGACAGCCAGCAAGCACAAAGCTTTAAAAACTTCAAGGGCTTTGTCAGATAGCTCGCTGCATTGCACGCTTCTGACTTCTTGATGGGTGTTTAAAATGTAATTACCGAGACCATTTGCAGCTTCCCCCAAGAGTGCATTAGCACCAACAGCAAGCAGCAGAAGTCAGATGTTAGTAACCTAATTAAGATGGCGTCTGAGCGGGAGGACGGAGCCGCGCCTATCAGGGTATGACTGGATTCTGCAGTTGTTTTTTTAACCCACTTTCCATCACTTCTGCTGCTGTTTGTCGCCCAGTTCGTCATATTTTCTGCTTTAAATTCTGCTACTCCCCCCCCCCCCCCCCCACAAAACAAGCTGCGCTCCTCACCTTGGATTTGCATGTTTGCTATGTAACAGAATGGGAGGAGATGGGACTGAAATCCCTGCATTCACCTCTGCGATGGTCCCGCTCATCTGCCGGTGGGAGAGTCAGACAGAGCCACTATGCACTGGTGGTGCTGAATACGCACATCCCCGAGAGCAGCGGCCGGGCCAGCCATGTGACCACCCCCACCCCGCTCCCACTCCCACTCCCACTCCCACTCCCACTCCCACTCCCACTCCCACTCCCACAGGCCTCTCTGGCCGGGTCTTCCCACCAAATCACCCCTGGTCACCACACCCAGTTTACCATCATTCATCCACGACCAACACCTCCTACTCTGGGAGGAGAAGACAAAAAAATAAAAACAGAAAAACAGTCATACACACGTGATAAGGGTCACGGAATCTTACCGCAACACGCTTGACAAAAACGGCTTCCCCTACACGCCGCAACTGGCCACCCCCACAGAGAATGTGTCTCATCAGCACAGTGCTTACGGCAGAATGCCCAGGGAATTCTGCACGTGAGGGTTATTAGAACATTTGTAGAAGTCCAACGGACCCTACAAACTGATGGTCACATGCTTTTCTCGAGAAAGAAAAAAAAAAAAAAAAAAAAAAAAAACCACATGTAAACACACCTGAATAAAGCAGATTACTAATACATCTCAGAGCCTAGAAATGATCCATTAAAATTATCAGCTACAAAGTGATGAGATGAACATTTGTCCCTGATAGGCACACAAACCAGCAGATGTTACGCGTATATTATTATAGTTCATTACCTGCAGGCTCCAGACCAACAGAGCTGTGTCCCTCCAGAGCTCCCGTATCATCTGCGCAGGTGAGGCTGGAGATCAAATCACTGAGTGGCACCTCACCTCAACTCAACAATGACCAGCTGCACCAATTCCCATTTCTCCACAGCATAATTGCAAGCACACTATAAACATTGTGTGCGGGCGCGCGCACACACACACACACACACACACACACACAAACACACAAACCAACCCTCAACCTCAAGCAAGGCATGAGTCATGAGAGGGGAAGAAAAAAGCTGAACTATTCTGCACGCCTCAAAGAGACAGTGACTAACTCTAAATGCACGATAATTTCTCGTGATGTTAGTTACGTGCTTAAACGGTCACAATTTTATGACCCTAATACTTATATCCATTATCAGTGGGCACATCAAGGATCAAGAATATGAACATATTGCACATTTCCTTTCACCCACATCTTCTAAATGCAGTAAATATTTTGAAAGCAACTCACGGGCTCTCCAGGAAAAGACGGCTAGCTGCATTTTTAATACAATTACAAAGAAAGACATTTAACTCACAGGACCATGAGGTACAACTGTAAGAATAACAATAAAAAGAATAATACTAAATATGATGTGAAAAGCAAACACACAAGCTCAACACTAAGGAAACATGGTGGTTACTGCCTGAAATTTGGTGTCCTTTTTGTTATTGCGTTAGCATTTTTTGTGTTCATGCTGTGACCAGAACGCAAGTCCTCCTGCCTTCACAGGGCCAAATCATTGCAAAGCCCAATAAAAACTAGCGGATTGATAAACTGACACATAGCCACATCTGGGGGAGGCTGAAATGGAAGGATGGGGAGAAGGTCTAGGCCAGAGCTCTTCAAATCAGGACCTCGACTACAAATCCAAGCCTTGTTTTCAGTCCTCCCAGATAGTTAGTTTAATAATTACTGATTCTGATTGGCCGCAGAAGCTTCACACCTGGCTCACAGGTAAAGGAAGGCTGGAAAATCAACAGTGCTCAGACCTTGAGCACCGTAATTTGAATAATCCTGGTCTAGGCTGAATGGCCCACATCATATGAGAAACACAAGGTACACTAACCTAAAGCCAGCTTTCACTCACAGAAATGATCTGACAGATAGCAGCTGTGAGCCACTCATTTCCATGATGAAAAGAAGAAAATTAATTACAAATCAGGAGAGACTCCCTTCCATTTTGGAGTTGCATCCATCGGCCTGCAACTGCATCATTTTGGCTCTAACGACTATCATTCCCTATTTTCCATTGCTTACTTGTGTTGGCACAAAATACATCAGGATTGCTTACTACCGATTCTTCTATCAATCTGAATTCATCACCAACAAGTTTCATTCTGTGACAGCTATCACTATCTCTGTCTGACCAAGCAACATCAGGAAGCCTGGTGTGTTGAATTCCTCAGTTCAACATGGCTTCACACCTCCATCCTGCTCTGAGGAACCACAAAAAAACTCTTGCAAAACTGGCTCAAAGGAACATTTAATAGTGGCTCAACAAACACATGGGGAACAATGGCAAGTTCTGTGCTGGGTCCCATTTCACCCTCCTGGGGTCCCTGAAGTCCCGCAAAGCCTCTTTGGCCATATTGGGTTGGATTCATCAACCTGGATGGAAACAGTTGGATCAGGCTCCCACATCTGAATCCAAGGCGTGAGGTCCAAGCGGAGTTCGCAGCCCACATGGACACCGCCTAGGAGATGCAGTTCTAAGAAAAGCCAGGCCCACCAGCATTTAAATAACAACCGCGGGCGGGTAGGTGTGACTGTAACAACGTTCCACATGCTCGCCTGTAAATTTTCTTAACTGATTGGAAAACTCTATGGCTCTGATTTATGTCACTCATTTCACGACTGGGAAAAGAATAAATTTTGTCACAAACGCCTGCAGAGGAATGTGGACCTTTGGTGAGGTCCAGGCTCAGGCTCAGCCAGGAGGACCTGCAGAAGGTCTTATCTTTCACTTCTTTTTTACAGCTGCCCTGCACATTGAGGGCCTTTGTGCTGCAGATGACTCACTTGGCGAAAGTCGCATGTCATGCTGCAGGCTGCGTGACTCACCCAGAATCTAGGGCCGATGGTGCAAGCACCAAACCATTGGCCGAGAACCGGCAAGAATGGGTGCTGGCGGCTCCCTGGGCCGGTGGTGGTTCGAGCCCCCGAGCACAACTTTCCACGCCAGCTGGATGGCTGGCCCACACCTGCGTTGGCCCTGAATGTAGAGGAAGGGATTATTCATATACATGTACGCAACCTTTCCATACCTGCACCTAATGGCTAACAGGGGCCACTGCTTGGAAGGTCTATCCTGCGCTGCCATCAGTAAGGGATTTTAAAACCCAAGTGGGGGAGAAACAATCACAAGAATAATAATTCAATGGAACTGAAGTTTCAGGATGATTTCTGAAGGCATGTCACTAACAGCAACACCAAATCAAGACTGGCAGCCATGGGAGCAGACACACACCCGCTTTTATGATGTGCAACAGCGCACACGCCAGGGATGCCGACACCTCATCCAGCCTCTGGTTCCTCACTTCATGGGCGAAGCACAGAATGGCTACAATGGATAAACTGACAAAGGCCACTCAGAGGCACACACTGAAGGAGGCAGACTACACTAGTACCAAGGCACAGGCCCTAACCAGGCTCGCCTGAACGTCCTTCCTCTGACGTCAGATGGGCTGCAAAACTTGGGAGGGATCGAGCGCTAACTGACCTGGGGACAGTTGATTCATAAGAGAAGCGGAGGCAATGGAGTATTTTTAGAAGAAGTGACTAAACTCACACCTCGTGGGGGGGCCGCAGGGTGTGGGGGGGTGCGAAAGGGGATTTCCAGGAGTGCAAGTTCTAGTTATGATTGGTTATATTGGCTGGGGGACAATCCTGCCTTACATGAGCATCTTAAAACAAGACTATAAGACTGAAAAGTCAGGGAAATATCGATACCAGGGGTTGGTGCTTTCAGTGTGTGTCACCTTGGAAAGCCAATGACACTCAGCCAAAATGTCCCGGCACCAAGCAGCACAGACAAGAGGTAGAAATGCAAATTTTGCAGCACCTGACAATTAAAAACATTACTTATTTCCCTAGATTACTTACAAAATACAAAATAGTAGCTAATTCAAAACAAGCTGCTCATAAGCCACCATGTATGAACACCTACAGCTTTCCTTTTCAAACTGGGGGAAGTTACCATTATTTGCACAAGAAAACACGAGTATCTCCGTTGACACTGTCAAATTTAAAATTCTTGAGCAACCAATTTACTACTGCTTCCGTCTTAGCAGCTCCGCTTACTCTAGGGCCGTTAACAGTGTACTAGGCTGCTCTCACTGGCTGCCTGAAGAATCCTCTATACCTTAATCACTGATATTTCTTGTCTGGAATATGAGATTAGCAAGCAGAGATCCCTGGCCATACATGTTTATTTAAAAAAATTTATACACATGCTGTTATGCCATTAGCCAGAACAGTTGCAGCTAGGGCTGCACGATTCTGAAAAAAAAAGTGAATTGTGAAAATGTGATTCTTTTGCTTAGAATTGAGATCACAATTCTCTGTAACGATTTTTTTCTTAAATTTAAATGTTTATTGCACTCATGAAACTGCAAAAGGAAACACAACAAAACATGACTGTGCCAAACATATAACTGATCCAGGATCAGCATATCGACTTCCGACAACAGAAAGGAAATGTTCAATTGGCCATACAGTTAGGGATACCAAATCAGCCGTACCAAAAGTTCCAGTACCAAAAGTCCCAGTGAGATACTTTTTTGGTACTTCGGGGTGGGACTTTCTTTGTTGAACAGCCATGCAAATAACCTGCCTCTGAAATGCAATGCAACTGACGTCTTGAAAACAGTTGTGAACTCAGAAAACAACGATAAATGAGTTCAAATAATAATAATGTATACATGGACAAATGAAGTGACCCAAGCTTTAACTGCGATCTGGGCTGAAGAAGCAGAGATCAGGATATGATAAAAACAAATAAAAGTATTTTGCATAATATACTAGGACAGAACGGTACTGGAAAATTACTGAAAAAGTATTACAGTGTGATTTTGTTGTAATAAATATTGGGGTATTTATAAAACAAAAAAGGATTTCAACAAATTTCTCAAAAACCCATCTTGGAGGGATTTAAATAGGATGAAAATGATTATGATTGTCTCAGAAAACACATGCATCGCTCATGCAAAGGCAACGGAGCTAAACTTTAAACTGATTTTTAAACATATTCTAGATATTTAAAAGTAATAACTACAATTCCTAAACTTGATATTTTTTTTCCTATGGCAGAGTAAAAATGTTTTCGCAAGACGCAACTCCTTGCGCTATAATGTCCGTCTACAGAATTGAAAGAAAAAGTCTGACCTTAATCTAGCTGACTGGCGAAATAAGAACTGCACATACACAACATGCGATGTCGGTATTAATATTGCACATCCGCCAGCCCTGTAACATACAGCCATTTTATGAATTGAGTACAAAATACCCCGCCTCGCACTATGATGTCATTCAGTGCCAGTACTGGTTTTTACGCCAGTGGAAACCAACACCTTGAAGTACCGTACTTTTGGTCCTTTCTTAAAGTACCAAAGGTAAGGTACCTGGTGCGGTGGGAAAGCGCCCTTTAAAGATAATGCAGAATTATAAAACTCTTGAAAAGTAAGAGTGCTTGTTTTGATCCAGCTGATGTAATACAATGCAGAAGAGCAGTTGTAATTTAGAAATGAGATCGCATAGAAATGTCAATCGTGATATTGCTTATTTTGACGATTAATTGTGCAGCCCTAGTTGCAACTCGCTTTTTGTCACCATGTATTATTTTACACAATCTTTTAAAAGTCTGCCTGCCTGTAGTGTATGATGCTGAAAGACTATTGACAGTGAAAAGAGCAGGTTTGAGAATAAAATGAGAACAAAAGCTAACATTTCCAAATAACTCAAGGTCATAAAGAAGAAAAGTTTGGAAACCCTTCTTTGACTAAGCAAGTGAATGCATAAAACCTAGGAGGTTAAAATGCCATGCTTATTTAATTTTTTTTTTCTGAACCTGTCATAATAAAATAAACTAGAAAATGCTGCCATTCTTGAAAACTATGAGGTTATAACCATAGCGATAATGGTATGAGATGATTAATACAGACAGAAGCATGATCATAACGCAACATGCTTGAGCAGAAACGTTCCTCAAACTCAGAACAGAACAAATGTCTGCCCTCATTTCATGTGGGCCAATGACGACAAGTCTAACAGAATAGTACAAATGGCAGACAGTAAGACACCAGCTACAATCACCAGCTACACATTGAAAAGCGACTTGCAGAACCACCAACAGAAACCCAACATTTTTTTGATACACAGAACGTCTAAAAGCTATAGGGCATTGTCAGCAACTAGCAGTTAAGCTGCAATTAATCAATTAATTTTACTCCGATTCGAAAATGTGTTCAGCAGAAGCAAGTAAACTTTCCAAAAGTGCTTTGAAAAAAGAAAAAAAAAAAAAAAAAAAAAAAAAAAAAAAAAAAAAGGGGAAAAAAAAGAAGGAGAGAGAAACGGGGGGGGGGGGCGGGGAGCAACACAAAAC
>JAODLD010000136.1:23441865-23454759 GCA_026781065.1 Mormyrops boulengeri | reverse complement strand
GAAATTATCTTTTAATTTTAAATTAATAAATTATTTTTAATCCTTTTCTAAAATGTTTTAATCCTAACCAATTAACCTTTACAAAAGTTTTTTAAAAAAAAAAAAAAAAAAAAAAAAAAAAAAAAAAAAACACACAACTGGGCTAATCACATGTTGCAAGAAATTTTAAATAATTTGTGTAAATGATTAATTTTATTAAGAAATATGGGGTGTTGGTTTGAGAAAAAAAAAATCCATTCAGAAGAATTTATTGTTAGAGCAGGTAAAGCGAATACAGCAACCTAACTGCCGGTTTTAAAACAATTAAGTGCAAAGTTGTCATCCACAACTAGGTCTCCTGCTATTGAAACCTCAAAACATTGTACACGTGTTTATAGGCAATGAGCAGTAATTACCAAAAGGCTAATATTCTGTGTAAAATGTTTCAGCTCTTCTACTGCATTGCCAAGGCATTTATTGGCTTTTTCACCACGTATCCAAATTATTCAAGAACGCATCAAAAGCCCTTTTTGGACATGATTAGTTTTACCTAGGGTAGTTCAGCACATCATTTGTAAAGTGATCTGACTGGCCCATTCAGACATTAAGAAACATATGTATTTCCCCACAAATGACCACAACTAATTCAGTCCGGATGTTAACATCAGAGTTAGCGCATACAAAAAAAACAAGCAAATGACTAGAGAACTTTTTTGTGGGAGACCTACCCTTTAACATACTAATCAGACACAAAAGCATAACTTTCTGTTTTTCCTCCAACCCAAACAATAGCTTACAAATCAGTGTTACAAATCAGTGTTGTACTGCTCAGCACCTACTGAAGAGCCACCTTGCCACAGAAGAGCCTGTGTCAGGTTGTCAGATGTTTATGTGGAAAACTCAGTACCCATTTAAGCTTGATTTTAAGTAGATAGATGCCGTTTCAGCCTTACCAAACAGATGCGTGCCTTTATAGATACGACCTTATTACCGGGATGACAATTCGCACTCCACTGCTATTACCGACAGAGGTCCGCGTTCACTGCAATGCAGAAAGCAATTTGAATTTTTATTGTGGAGGCTTGAAATAATTACAGAAATGGCAGATTCAGACTGGATTAAAATTACAAACCTCGCTGGTAATTGTTTCAATTACATTACATCCCCAGGTAAAGCCAATACAGTCCGAATATGGCTAAACACGCAGTGCCTTTCCAACTACAGCATGGACAACACACATTACTGACCTGTGATGTGTAAGGTGTGGTTTAACACAGCTAGTAAAGAAACTTACTAGCTCTTTTCTCTACTTTCATCCTCAGATATCACCAGACGATGCTAGAGTTCTATCTTACAGAGTGTGCTCTACAAACGATCAGTATCACTGACCACAGTGACCACATTTACAAATTCCAGTCCATCCAGCAAGCTTGACTATCTGAAAAATTACCCATATTAGATATACGCAATAAAAATGAGGTTAACAAACAAAATAAATCACCAAGTAACCTCTTCTAGGAAATCCAAATCCAGAATAAACCCGATAAGTTACCAATATACAATCCGAGCACCAATCAGTAGATATGCACATATAACTTGGGTTCCAAACTACAAATCATCCAAAGTAGCACACACACACAGACTACCTGCTATGCAGCCCTGAGGTCTGCACACAGCCTGCAATTAAAGCGACTTATTTGCTCAAGTTATTCTCGTGCAAACAGAAGTCTCTAGCACTCCTAGAAGATTTGGAAAGTAGGCCAGTCGGTCTCTTGTGACTCTCTGTCGCTGGCATAAAGATGAATATGGGACTGAGTAAAGGTAACACTGAACTCCCTGGGGAACCACCGACTCTGCCTCCAAGCACACGGAACACGTGCAGGAGGCCGTAACCACAACGGGTGGGTACTTAAATGCTAAACTTCATTCCAGTATCCATCCTACAGTAGTAGCAGTAATAGCGGAAGTAGTAATAGCAATGATTATAATAATAAATCCAACTCAAAATGACCTTAAATGAGAAGGTACCCAAAGCTCAGTTCATCTTCCAAAAATAGTGCTGCAGACAAACAAATCCAGCCGCACTACTCTGAAGCAATTTTTCTGATGCCGACATAAGGTTTGAATCGATAAGCTGATCTGTATAAATATACCACCAACCACAGTGAGCCCATATCCAGCCTCTGTACCAAGATACACATGGATTTCTTACTTAAAAGGCTGTATATTCACATCAAGGATATTTGCCTTTTAAACACAATATGGCAGATTGCAGAGAGGAACTGGGAATGGCAGTCCAGCGCCAGGCACTAGAGCGTGGAAGATGACTCTCCTCACCACTGCCTGGTAGTGAAAAGCTTCCACCCAATGGGCACAGGGCTGGACTGTCCCACCATACACTTCCTGGATGATTCAGTCCCCCCCCCCCCCCAATCCGCACACCCCCCTTCCTTTGTTTATCAACACAGAGGGAAAGGCACACAGTCCAAAGGAAATGTGAGTCACTAGAGAAACACGACGGGTCCTTCTAAAATCTCAGACTCAAGGCCCCGCAAAGCAGAGGACGGGCTAGCCGACGGGAGACACGCGGGCGAGGAAGACGGCAGCCGGGCTGCGCCAGTGCCGAGGGGCTAGCCGACGGGAGACACATGGGCGAGGAAGACGGCGCTGGCACAGTCCGGCTGCCAAGGGGCTAGTTGACGGGAGACACGTGGGCGAGGAAGACGGTGCTGGTATGGCCCGGCTGCTGAGGAGCTAGCTGGCTATCAGCTGGGGAGCAGTCAATCACCATGCTGGGCCAAGGCTCAGTAGATAGAGTTTCTTCCAGCCCCACTGAGAGCTTTCTTGGCTCCATACAGGGATTTTCTGAATCACAAATGGAATGTTCCTCCACGTTTAAAAAAGATATGCGGGACAAAATTTATTGAATTTCATAACGACGGACGGCAGAGGGACGAAGCCAGCCTTTGTTGGGCCAAATTGGAAGAGAGCCAGTTTAGGGAGAAGCACCCGACAAACGAACAGAACAGAGCCACAGATCTGCCTGACGGGTCCTGCAAGCACCTGGCAGCACACGTGTCATAACAGAGTAATATACAGCCTCAGTCCATGCAAAGACTTGAACCTGAGCCATGGGCATGCTGAAGTAAGGCAATTATATGATGGCTTTCATCGGCTCATCACATTCTCACCCAAAGCATCTACGCAACTGCTTTCAAAGGTACAACAGAAGCTCCCTTTGGGGATCTCAGTGACATGTCAACTCCTAAGCAAACCACACACACACACACACAAACATTATAGATGCAGATTAAAATCGGGCCTGCTTTGGAGCAAAACACTTTCTAGTATTTCAGGAAATTTTTAAGAAGAGTTAGACATTTTGTGGTTTCACACAGCACCAGGCCATCTCTGGTTTCATTTCAAACCAAGCCATCAGCACATAAAACATCTATAGGATGACACAGGCTTCAACACTAACCACAACTTTGGTTTATGGGAGACTCAAAAATAAACCACCAAAATAGACAATGTTTCAGAGTAGCCACTGTGGCCTTTGGAACGATATCTGTGGGCGAATTGCAACAGACTGCCTCGGAGAGAGTGGGGGAGCGGGAGCGCACACCCTTAAGAGGTTAATCAGACACCATACTAGTACTGAATCCAAACACCCAGCTGAGCTTGCACTACTCAATCAGGCCACTGTAATTAAAAATAAAAAAAAATTAAATAGTATTATGGGTGCTGTATTGACCTCATTTAATCTGTGCAAGCTTAGCAAGAACTCCGTCCTTCTTTGTATCCTCTGCAGGAATAATTCAAATTATGCACAGTATCACAACTGAGCTATTGCTATTAACTTGGGGTTTATCATTTCAAATGAAACTCAATAATATGCTACAGGACAAACAGCAGTAATGAGACCAAAACTACCACACACTCAGGCACCACATCTCTGCAGCTTGAGTGGCATAGGTCCAACCAACTTACAGAGACACATTCTGAAGAAGGTGTTAAGACCTCACAGCCACTTAAACATGCAAATGCCAGCACGTAGTGCTACTTTCCTAATGAACACATTCATTCATTCCCCTAGCAGAGAATCCCTTTCCCTCTCACTCTGTCAGGATGTTTGCTGGCTGGAGAGTGATCACGAGGATCATCACAGCCTTCGTAGACCCACTCTGGAAGTTTGTCTTGCTGAGCACAAGCCCCAAGCAGGTGCGCGGCGACTGCTCAAGGCACTCTTGATGAAACGATGAGACGCACACGCCAGAGTCAGCGACAGACATGTTATAAAACGATTCCCTGGCGCAGAGCTGCCAGTTCCGGCCCACGGGTTCATCGCAGCTCCTGCTGTTGCCCAGTCGAAGGGGATAATCATAAAAATCGAACCGGCCATCTGAGCCGGGCTTCGTGAGGGCCCGGCTGGCTTGAGCTCGCTCTTGCTCTTGCTCTTCCGTCCCGGGAGGGGAGCGGGCGCCTGCGCTGCTTTCCCGCAACCACCAGAAATCCAGGGAAAGGGCTTGTTAAAAATTCATTCATTTACAGCAAAAATAGACTAAAGCATCCAACTGAGCAAAAGCGAAAACTTTGGCTCCTGAATACCATTAATAATAAATCAGCTTCGAAAGCCCAGGGGTTTCTGCCTGTAGGAACAGAGCAGGCTTCAACCCACCTTAACGCACCTCAAGGTGCCTCACAAAGTCTAACAGCGCCTCCAACTTGTTCAACCATATTTTTTAAGCTGCTATTGTATAATTACTCAAAACAATCCACAACAGCTACACATAACTGAAAGCCTGAAATTAATGAATAAATAGTATGATTGCCATGGGTGCTGGGGGAGGGAGGCAAAGGAGACCCTGTCAAGAGGAAGGAGACAACGACAAGTCATTCCAATAATCTGGGATAATTCAGTCTGTCTCGTCCTCATTCCCAGGATACACTTCACTGCTCAACTGTGTTCTGCTTTGTTTTCGTGCCCCTGTAATTCAGACCCAAGTCCTGACACCAGCCCAATGAAGCATAGCAGCAAAAAGACAAAGCGAAGGCACGAGTTAGGTTCTCTCTCCAATCCGTGTTAACCCTGAACAGGAAAGTCATGCAGCTAACCAGTCAAACCCTTAGTTCAAGCAGTCACGTTTGCCTCCGCAACCCAAGAGGCTCCGATGATTGTACCAAAGCAGCTCCTGTGAATCTCAGGATGGCAGCGGCTTGAAGCCAGCATAGAGGTTATGAGCATGGGTACTCCGAGTGCTTCAGCTGACACACAGCAAGGTCAGTGCTCCCAATAAAAGTGACTCAAAAGGGACAACAGCCTCCTCCCAGAAGACTACAAAGAACACAGGAATCAGGGTCAAAGGTTCATTTTTAGGAAACAGGCTGCCTGGGAGCATGCCAACCTTGAGCCACAAATCAAATTCAGGTGTCTTTTAAACAGTAATGTACCAGATTAAATACAATGGTCTGCATCATTTGCAGCATATAAAATTTGTCAATTGCAACTTTTTATCAGTAGCTATGAGTATTCCGTTGATATACAGTATTACATGGGAATATAAACAGTTCGGGGGGGGGAAGAGAGAAATAATGACATTAAAACCACCTTTTTTTGCGATTCAGTAATACCACACACACACACACACACACACACACACACACACACACACACACACACACACACACACACGCTAACTTGGCAGTTACCAATTACCTGCTGGGAAGCTTCTGAGCTGGGGGGGCACATTAGCCTTGCACAGGAGTCCATTTACCAACAGGGGTCTGATAACCCCATCTCACGGACGGCCATTTGAATAATCACTTCAACGAGGGGGGAAATTAAAAAAGGCTTTCTGGGAGACAGGCCGGGCAGAGAGCCATCGGCGCATTCCAAATGACCAAATTGGTATGCGTAAGGTGCAGGGCTGCCTGCAAGCCCAGTCAGAGGCCTGCACGCACCCGCACACGCGCACACACACACAGACAGACACACACACACACACACACACCAGATTTGTAACCAGTTTTCACACATTCACAACCACTCTCCGAAACGGGGGTGGGACTAATGAAACTGAACACAGAGGTTTGCGTCAAACGAAGCAGGTCAACTTTGCTTTTGAGCAGCCTACACACAGTGAGGAGAATAAGGGGGAGAAAACAATACATCTTACACATGTTGACATTCACAGACAGAAGCAAAAGCCCACTTGTGCAGGCTCTGTATGGCAAAGCTGAAAAGACCCACAAAGAAACTAAACAGAATCTCTGGGGCCTGAAGCTGCCCATTCAAGGAACCTGCAGACCTCAATGCACGAGCCTTAGTTAGTTGTTAATGCCACAAAATGTTTCCACTAGAATTCCTGAAAGATGGGTAGCAATGGAAATCATCCATCCTTTGAAACTCTGATCCCATTGCTCTTAATTCCCAAAAGCATTTTTAATTGACAGAATTCAATTATCACCAGTGAATGCTTGTCACAACATATCAAACCAAAGATTCCCTTTGACAAATAATCTGGCATTTGTCAGACACTGATCTACCAAGACCAAATTAGCTACAGATATTCAATACTACAGTATCGATCTTACTTCAAAAAGGATCCCAAAAGGGGTGACCGCAAACAGCCTATACCGCCCAGAGCATGTTCCTCACAAATGGGCATCAGGAGAACCGCTGAGGAACACTCTGTTGCCTCTGCCATGCTTTTGAACACCATGAAGTTCTTTGTTGGAAATGGTAAAAGCGTGGACATTGCTGCCCTCAGCCTACGGAACTTCAGCAAAAGAGGACAAAAATTCTGTCAATTGTCTGCTTGCTATACTAATACGATACAATGCTCAATAACCATCTGGCACTAACTGTTAAGAGAAAAAGTCATCATAAATTAAGTGAGCATTTCTTATACCTAAGCCAGTAACCAATAAATTAAGTTTCCGCACCAATTAAGTAATTATTGCAAACTCCTCATCTCTACATCTCAGGCTATCCAGCTTTGAGAGTTCGAAGGGTTATAGACAATGGACCGGGAGCCTCCACAAATGGCAATCAGCACGATCCAAGGCAGCTGTCCTGTAATTAAAGAGCCAAATTGCTCTCAATCAAGGACATTTAAGCAATCCCACCAACAACATACAAAGTGGCTCAGGCAAGCCACATATGCAGAATGCCGGACAAGTAATTCTTTGGCTGAAAGACAAATGTTCTTATCACCGTGTCTTGGAAATCCAGTAACATTTACAAGCCAAAATATCACAGTTTGTACAAGGCAATATCCCACATCAATGGCCCATCCTGTTTGGTCACGGGATATATAGCATTCACATTCTGGTCCTAAGTCACATTTGCGTGAAGTTAATAGATTGGAAACACTTGATCAATAGTAACCGAACACTGGAGCTGGGTGGTGATAAAAAGCTATAATTACACATATTCCTAGTGAACCACACCCACCAACCCACCGAAACACACAAAAAGAAAGACACACACACACACACACACACAAAGTTAATCCTTTCCTCTACCAGCAAGTAGTGTATGGTCTCGGAGGTCTACAGTCAATGCCACGGCTCATTTTCAACAAAAGCTACTTTAAGGGAGGGGGGTCCTTACAATTATATTCATTTATTCATTCTAAATCAAGACAACAAGAAGACTTTGCAAGTATAATTAATTGAAGATGTCATTTTTAGGCTACCTATGAGGGAATTTTACAAAATTACCCTTCCTAAGAACTGTTTTACGTTACCGACGTATGTGAATCATCATAAGACAAATCCCCAGAAGCGTATTAACATCAGAAGGCATAGTGCGCTCGGTGGAGGGGTGTGATCGCAGCCCGTTAGTAGAATAGGCACTGATAACACACTCCATTATTTATTGGGCCCACTAACAATTTGTATGTACTGTGCATTTACTGATACGGTCTCCACAAGGCACTTGGTGCTGATGGTAACTGGAGTTCTCCTAACAAGACTGGCACCCATTCTGTTTGGTTTATTTGACCATGATCGGCCCACATGTTTCCAACTAGCAAAGTAAACGGTAGCCAACAAAAATTTTGGTGATGAGGGGTCAGAGTTAATAAATCATATCCTGCAGCATCCTGTGCTACTCACGAGGAGGCTGGTGCTCACGGTGACCTCAAAGCATGCCAATGCAGGACTAAACTTCTGGTACGGAGGTCAAACACTAAACAGCCAAAGAAACTGAGCTGAACCCTCATTTTAGTACAATGTCGAAACACCGCAGAAAAAAATTACCTGTTGGTCACCATCACAAAAGTATCACTACCACGTATCAGCCACCTTATCAGTCAGTCTGATTTCTCACTATACCAGCTGAAAACTGCCGCTCACAAGCACACTGACAACGGAAGGCTGAAAAATGTCCCATTCAGCTAAAAACAATTAAATGGCCCTTAAGACACCAGGCAGACAAATTGAAATTCATGAGAAAAGCTGAATATATGGTCAATGTGGACTTGATGACATCTAATTCTAAAAACAATACAGAAACTGAGACAGACATTGAGAAAACCCTCTGACCCATCTGTACACCTGAAGGTCCAGGGCGGACAAGGTGGGGCGTATCAATTATAAATACCGCCTTTCTATAAACTGTCAGTGGCTGGATCAGCGCGGGATCCAAAATAACTAGCGCACCCTGATTCCTGAGAATCACCGTATACACAGTAACCATGAAAAGTACGCCCGATGCTCACATGCGTTTGCACGAAGCCTCTTTGTCTGGCACCAAAGACGCGCGCCCACGACATACAGCGAATTTAAAAAGACTTAGAACACAATTATCCGACGAAGCACTGCAGCAACCCTCAATCAACCTATTCACCAGTCGTTAGAAGAATAGTCAGGTTTATTAATAATAAATTGATAAAGTTAACTGAACCAGACACAAGAGAGTGTCATCCACCCTCACTGGCAAGACTGTCAGCATCCTCACGCGTGTCACCCTGAACATCCACTCTGCGCATAACCAGACTGATTAACAGTAATACAGAAATTCAATACCTTTAATTTGCATACAAATGTGGATTATAGTCTTCCCTGGAGTCGGAAAAAAACATGCGGGGAAACCGGCGCGTTTGATACACGCAGAGGTCTTCTCACGTCCGAGCTGGTCCTCAGATACTCAGGTCGCAAACGCACCGCTTTGTGTTTTTGGCATCTGTCTGGCACCGTGCGGTATAGAAGCGACCGGCCAGCACCTGGGTTTCGGAAAGAAGCTGCGTTAAACTTCTCCTCACACCGGGCAGCCAGCGGGCTGCCGGCGGCACGACCGGTTACCTGACAGATGCACCAGCCCACGCAGGTCAACCTTAACCATCCTCTGCTTCCGAAGCGACAGGCTCCCCGTTGCCAAGTAACTTAACTAGCCGCGTCGGGGTGCGACTGCGGCGCAATTTCTTGTGGTTTCCGTGCCAACCACGTTACCCGCCTGGTGGCAGCTAACTCAGCTACCAGCTAACAAGTCGAGTGACTAAACCACTACCCTAGTCCCCTCGCTCCAAAACGTGACGAAGGAAGAGGCGAGGGGAAACTGTCAAGGCCCGCCCGCTCGACCCAATCCACGGGCTCGAGTGCAGCTGCGACGGCAAGAACACCGCTCTGACCCCGGGCCTCGTTCAAACTCCGACCCCCGTGTTGCCGATGTCACTCACCGTGGTATGCTGAACCGGTCCAGGTTCACACTGGAACTGCGACTGTCTCTCCCTCCCCCCGGCCCTTCCGACCTCTTCGTCCCCCCTGGGGGAAAAGTCCTTCCTCTGCTCCCCCCTCCCCTGGTGCTGGCACGTCCTTGCGCGTTTGCGCCGGGTTGAGCCCACTTCAGCTTGGCCAGTAGCGTTGGTCAGCCTAGACCCTTCGCATCGGCTCCTCCACTTTCTGCCGTTGGCTTTTTCCCTCTCAGAAGCGAGCGAGCCAGCTAACATCCGGGAACCGCTCGTTCGCTCCGCCGTCAGACACCCGGAACTACTTGCAGCGCCAACCGGAGCGAGTCGCGGCGCACCGGTGCACGGTGCCACCAGTGGAGGTCCACATTCGCGCAGTTAACTAGCCCCCCACTCGTCTGGAAGCTCTGGCTCTCTCACCTGTCACTTTGAATCGGCAGAAAGGCAAGCTTTACATTAACCAATGTGAACATTAGTCAATAAAAATGAAACTTTGGGTCCTGGATGAGAAAAAAACAAGATAGCGTTCATACCGAGGCTGTATTCATTCATAATGAACATAAATGGATAAAAAATAAATTGTCATTCTGTACCGCAAGAAATATGTAATCCTCCGAAATAGTCTTTGGAAGGGATCTGGAAACAATCACTGGCACTAAAGGCGTTGTTTAAATAGCGGTTTATGGCATTTTCCCTTTTTAGAGGCAGAAACATCAGCGTAAAACATTTACAGGACTTTCTCTGTCATAAATATCGAAAAGGTCCGGAAAATGTCAATGGTATCACCGTATCACATGCGCTCTAAAATGTAAAAACGTAGCCAAAACCGTCTACCATTTTTAATGCGTGTGAAAATACAAAGTATTTCACATTGTTAAAAGTACTGAACAACTCATTTTTTTATATTTGCACATTTAAATGGTAACTGAATAAAATACTGGACAGGTAAGAGCGGCCACAGGTCCCATGCAATGAAAAATCACTTTTATATTGACCTGACTTAGTAAATATACGCAGGCCTACATTATGCTACTCTGTGACAAGTGATGAAGCATATTCGATTTCGTGAATTACATAACCGATGTTTAAAAGCAATAATACGCTAAATTAAAACTTGTGGTAACTTGCATAACTAGCAGTGCGAGCGAGTCCGTGATGAGGGCTATACTCATCTGTTGTGTGTTGGAGCACTATGCAGGTGGTAAAATTCATTGAGGGTATACTGTATAATGCCTTATCTTCAAACAATTTCATATATTTTAATGCAAAATAGAAAACGAAAGCGAGGAAACACATCAAAATATATTGCTGTAATGACATATGAGTTACAATTTTGTAATTTATACTAAACACATATGCAATTATTTAATGTTATTACATTTTAAGTATAGTCCACCCAAAGAAAAGTTCAGAAAAGCTTCTTTATATGTCATATTAACCTACAAGGGCAATCCGTGAAACATGACTGAATCTGTGCATTTCACTGCTTCAGTCCCACTCTGAGTGAACTAATACACATTAGTGATCCATCTGGAAGTTCAATATTTCATAAATGTGCCCAGAAGACATTTCCTAATGGCATACTTCACACACACAATTTGTGTAGTGAGAATATCACAAGTTTAATCATCCGAACCGTGAACTGCAATTTCTCTGCTCTTTGATACTTTTTTCCCCATCAAATGAAAGGCATGTTTTGCTAATGATTTTCACAGCACTTTCTGAATTCAAGCAACCCTGAGTTTTCATATCCCAAATTTAGACTTGCGCCATACTCCCAGCAAAATGCCTCACCAATATATATTGAGATTCTGTCTGATGGCTGACAGGCGCCATCCACATCAAATCTTTTCCCCAGACACAGTGACTCTGGCCCACAAAACCACAAGAACCTTAGCCCTGGCGAGGGAGCAGGACACTACAGCAAAACACGACTTATCTGATAACTATGTTGTTACATTGTCAGAAAAAAGGGTACAGCCCTGGTTCGGTTTTGCCCCCTAAAACATTAATGTACCCCCAATGGTACAAAAAGGGTACAGCTCCAAGGCTACAATTAGCAGACCCTTGAGAGTACAGCCGCAGTGACAAGTAATTGGACCTTCAAAGGTACAAACTCCTACCTTTTCTGACAGTGTAGCACTATATAAAACACCACCTTGTTCCGCCTGTTGTATGAAATGATTGCATATCCATAGACTACGTTTATATATGTATAAACTCTAAGGTCGTGTCTCCATTTGGTTGGGGGTTGGAGAAGCTGAGCTGTCCTGCCATCTTGTGGATTTTTGTGTTCATTGCAGAAAATTAACAACACCGTGCAAATGTACACTGGCAGTCAGTCTTCCATCTTAGACGGCCTTATTTTATTAAAATTATTGTATTTTAAAAAAGCCACATACATAATAAAAAGTCATTTACAAATCACTGGCTAACCTACTGGGAATATGTCAAGCAGTATCACATTTTTTGAAGAAGATTTTAATTCCAGGTTTTGAAATAAGCATCTTTGTGTGTAAATAAGTAGTTTATGGAAGTAGTTTGTTTGAGGTGACGCAATACAAATAATATTTTGTTTAGTCTATTATCAGCTTCATTAAGATACACAATAATACTTTCCTATACGCAGATACAGTAGTTTTTTATTCCAAAGTAAATGTAGGACTACAGAATGTTTTTACTGTGCATATCTGAAGATTTTAGTGTTGATGTGGAATTTGGCCAAGTTCAGATAATGTGGATCAGGCTATATTTCTTATTCAGCTGTTTAACAGACTATTTTATTTAACACAGTTTATCATTTTACTCCTAATCTAGTTATTGTACTTGGCTTAGTTTACCGAAGAAATTCACGTTAAACTCTCACTCTGGGGCATCAGCTGCGAAGTACAGACTCAGACGTGAAGCGGGAACCAGTCCCTATTCACTGCGCCATCTGCTGGCCATGTAGTCTAATATCCATGTGATTCCTTTGGCTGGGGACTCTGTGCAGAATGGCCTCTCCAAATAAACAGTAAACAGGTCCATGTTGATAAAGATTTTGCTGAAATTTCTATAATCTATGGGTTGGGGGGGGGGGGGGGGGGGCACAAAAAAAGGCAATTTTTTTTTAAAAAAAAGGATGGATAAAAACAAAAAAAAATAAACAAGGCAAAAAAAAACAAAAATTCAAAACAAAAAAAAAAAATTAAAAAAAAAAATCCAGGTTTTAAAAAACCCCGAA
>JAODLD010000136.1:23421205-23440823 GCA_026781065.1 Mormyrops boulengeri | reverse complement strand
ACCAGTTGAGTATAAAGAGTCACAGTCACAGAGTACTCAACTGGTTGGTTGAAACAAAATCCCAGTCTGGACTTTTATTCTCTGGACCCGAATTACCCAACTCTGCTGACTGTCCATGTACACCTCTCTGTACTGGCTGCATTGAATAATATGACCATTCAGCAGAACATCACTGGTACCAAAAATGTCTTCCTCTATAAGCTGTAACTGAACTCCATTAATATACTTGTTCACAGTAATAGGTGTATCATTGTGTAATCCTATTAGAGATTGTCTTTCAGGCTGCAGAGATTCATTAAACTGTGGCAGTTGGATGTACATGACCTTAGTGGGGGGACACTGGGAAGGAGGTTCTGAGAAACTGTTAGGAATCTGGAGTTGGCTCCGGCTGGTAAACTTTTGATAACATGAGGTCCTATTGATAAACTCTGTACACATTTCTCTTGGATTCTCTTGGGAAAAAAAAACTACTGAGTCACTGGCATAGACATAACACAGGAATCTGCACGGCATTGACCATTTTAGCTTGGTGATCTTTCCAAGTCTTTCCAAGTCAGGAACCGAGCAGAATCTGTAGGTCTTCCATCGAGGTCTTTTCTGCTCTCAACGGTGGGGGTGGGATCTCAATGGCATCTGATACATGATCTCACAGAAATATTTCCCTACTCCAGAAGGACTTCCCGGGGTGTACCTCAGCTTAGTGACTTATGCTGTCTGGGACAGTCTCCAGCCCCATGCCCACCCACCACTGATCTGATAAGAAGTTACAAGTCAGAAACATGTTTTTATCTAAGTGAAAATGTGATTTTAGGAAAACAATGGCAAATTAACATAAAAAAATCACAGATATATGGTGCATACGAGAAGTAACTAAGAACATACAGTATATGATCACTGGTGGTCAATATAAGCAACATATGAATCATAACCTCAAGTGAAGGCAAAGTGGGATGCCAGTGGAGATGCCAGTGGAGATTCCAGTGGGATGCCAGTGGAGATGCCAGTGGGATGCCAGTGGAGATGTCCAGGAACGTAATTCTGTTTTTGGGCGTCTGCGACTCCTCAGACTTTATGACTAGTAACCCAAAGTGAAAACATCCACTCGTGGTGCAGCAACATTCCTTTGTAATTCACCTTACATGACTGCATCACAGTCCACTAGTTTGTAGAAATGCAATACGATACTTGAAATTGAGACAGGCTATAAACTACTGCACATTTTTAAGGCTGTAACAGGAAACAGGAAACAGGAAACAGGAAAATCCACTTGGTCCAAGCTTAATACAAAAACCAAACAGCAGCAGTCCACCCATCCATTTAGCCATCCATTCTCTGTAACCTCTTGTCCTATTGAGGGTTGCAACTGACCCAGAGCCTATCCCGGAGGCTACGGGTGCAAGGCAGGGAAAAACTCAGGATGGAGCACCAACTCAGCACAGGGTACACTCACACATGCACACCTACAGGCAATTTGAAAGCTCCGAATAACCTATGCATGATTTTTGGATTGTGGGGTGAAACCGGAGTACCAGGAGATGACCTCAACGACATAGGGAAAACATGCAAACTCCACACACATGGAACCCGGGCAGAGACTCAAACCCATGTCTCAAAGGAGTGAGGCAGCAGTGCTAGCACAAACAACAGCTGTTTCAAAATAACAGAGGTGGAGATTTCAGGTCCAGAGAGCAGAAATCCAGACCAAGATTTTGTTTCAACCAACCAATTGCGTATAAAGAGTCACATTCACAGAGTACTCAACTGGTTGGTTGAAACAAAATCTTGGCCTGGATTTGTACTCTCTGGACCTGACATCTCCACCTCTGCAAAATAAAAGGAGGAATTGTGATTGTGTCTACTGCGTTTGTTGACCAGTGGCATTACGCATAGTACTAATACCACAAACAGCAATAAAAATATACCAATATCATTGGAACATTGGAGACCTAAAGCAAAATAGTAAATAATCTTCTAGGTGATGCTTAGGGTTTACAACTGATTTTAAATGGCAAACGTTGTATACTCCGTATGACCTCAGAAAGTATTTATGCTCTCTGCGTACCACCATTTTGACACTGTGCCTGATCAATACCGGCTAACTCTGAAGTATTTCCACACTGCAGATATTTTGTCCAGTTTATTTTGCCGATTAATGATCGATGATTCATCACTGCATGGTATTGGTTGTAGGCATCGGCCATATTGGCACAGTATTAGCACATGCCTAGCAATAACAAAACACTAACACTTCCTAACTGCATGTGAACTGACACTGTAACCTGCTGTTTCATCTGTGAATGTCAGACTCTTTCTCCAGCATTCATATTTTTACTTTTTCATTTGACATAGTTATCCAATCAGTTTTTTTCTTGTGGTTTAGTGACCATTTTACAGCCAGTGCAAAGGGAGGCCTGTCTTATTTACAGAAAACCCCACAAAGGAATTTCTTCTGTTGGTCCCAGAAGAGCACCCCCTTGTGGTTTATTTGAGTATGAGCAAAGGGGAGACGCTGTAAAGTTTGGCAACTTGAACATGTGCAATGCAGCCCTTTTCTTACCCTAAATGTTATTTATGGTTTGTAATTCTCATTCTACTGGAGGGTGTACCACTGTCTTGTGCTGTATGCTGCCTGGGATGGGCTCCAGGGCCCCCACATGTCTGTCCAGGGCAAAAAGTTGGAAGATGGATGGATAAAGGTTCACTTTAGACTGTCGTTAGGAATTTGGCCCAACAAACCCAGAGACTGTACTAATTCCGCACTCTGTTGTGAAGCCGGTTGCATTCAGTGCTCATTTATGAGTCTGGATATTGTGCAAAAGACACTGGTGATTAAATTGGTGAAACTGGTGATTAACCAGCAAACTTGACCGAGCCACCTGCTGCGCATTTATCACAGAATAATATTATACTACATTGTCATTTATGTATTAACAACAGCAGTGTGTACATTTATTTATTTACTTGTAGGCCTGTGCATAAGTGAGGCAGGTTTACCATTAATTATGTTACCATTCGAGAGATTATCTGGTTTGAGTTTAGTCTGAGAACAAATGGAAAACTGTCATTTCTTATTTTTTAAGGTGCATATGATTTTAAACATTGTGCTTCCTTATTACTCAATTTTTCCTCAATTAAATCGATCTATTAAATATTTAACATTGATTTGACTGCAGTCCAGTGGTTGTCAAGGTCAGCACCTGGCTGGTCCTGCCCTTCATGCCTATTCCCCGTTTGGCCAGCCGATGTTGCTGGCCATCCCGTCTTGTCACTCCTTGTCTGAAAACCCTTGTGTGTTTCCCTTGCTACCCAGACTGCTGCTTAGCTTGGTGGGCTGAGTGTGTGGCTGTGGGACTAGTATCCACCAGTCATGGGCCCCAAGACTCACCAACTTAGTATTATTATTATTTATTGGTTTTCTGTTTCCCCTGAGTTTGTTATGTTATGTTATTTTCTGATTTGATTTTGCTGGTCGTTGGTTTGCCCTGCTCGTGTTCTGCATCAATAACCCTGTTGTTTAAGTCCCAGTATGTAGTAATGTTTCCTAGTTTTGGTATTTGTTACAATTCCCTAGTTTCTGTGCTTGTTCAGTTCCTCCACCTATTGGGCAGCTATTTTATTAACAGGGTACATTTTCTCACTGATATCCTATGGCCAGTGTACGAAATACCTGTCAATATTTGGGGGGTCCCCATCTCCCTATAGTTGTGCAATACCAATCTTGAGACCCCCTTAAAATTTTGCTTTTGAGGCTTTCGTGGGGTCTCATGGGTTAATCAGGGATGTCAGACCCCCCTGGATCCCCCCGTATTTCGCACACTGCCTATGGCCGAACTCCCAGTGGACCTCAAAGCACTGCAGTTTATATTAACAAAGTAGTTTAACAAAATGCCAATATTAATTATACATTTGAGTAACATAACTAAATATGATGTTGGCACAAATATTACAATTTATAAGTGTAGTAATAATCCAATCTGAAGAGGGTGTCAACTGTCAATGTGACAACACCATAGCAACCAATCAAGGCAGTCATCGACACACAGCGTCTGCAGCAGCCTCCGTTCGAGTCCACAGGATTTCATTTTCTAAAACTTTTTGAACTTAAAACTGAAAAATTTTACTCCAAAGCTTTGAAGTCAATTCTTGATCCCTAGCCACTTGGAATCGAGGAGTTGATTCTTTTTGGAATCGACCCCCGGACCTGCCCACAGAGGCTCATCACTGTCAGGAATTGAATCTTGAAAAGAAAAATACTTTTGACTTGGTAGCTCACGTAGGCCTATGATGCCATGTAGCACTGTCACGTGAGACATGACCCTGAAGCAGCGGCTCTGGGAACGGCACAGACTTTATTAAGGAAACAAACCAAACACTATGACAATGGTCAAGCTGGGGAACACGGTGAGGGCAGACACATATGTATATGGAAGAGGATTGGTTGACGAAAGACTGATATAAAGGGGCAAGACAACAACCTCTGTTGGCCAAAAGGGGACAAGATGGAGGCAGATCATCACATTAATGATTTAGTTGCAAATCTCACCAATAAAGCACATAAAAAATATAGTATAGAGGGGTAATTTTATTTAATAAAATAACAAACAATAGTTTGGCAACTCTTTGAGGCAGAGTCAGTGATTTTTATTACAACATAAAAGCAATACAGGTGCAAACACGCTTATTTTCTAGGGATGCACAGACCGATACTGAAACATCGATTCTTTCACTGAAATATACTGCGTGTTTTTAAGGCTAAAGCTGCTTTTTAAACCAAACTGGGTGTGCAAGCTTAGCCGCCATGGTGCCCATTCTTCTTATGAATCTGAGCCCCGCTTTCCTCTAACTGAAATTTTATTCAGTGTCCTGGATAAAAACCAAGATCCAGGCCTTTAATGACTGATTGGGCACAGCCATCAGTAGTATTTCTGTTTGTAGGGAGAATGTAGCAACCAGCGGTTGCTAGAGGAATCCTGAATGAGGCATTTCATCTGCATTGTGAGGGAGGGTCAGTTACGGCACCACGGTCATGTGGCACGTTTCGCTGAGGGCGATCCGACTCGCAGGATCCTCGTTGCTGAGGACCCCACAGGCTGGACCAGGCCAAGGGGACGCGCACGTAACACCTGCCTGCGGCAGATGGATGGCTATTTCTGGAGGGTGGAACTGAACCGTGTGTCTGTGTGGGGGGTCTCCCGCTGGGATCCCGAGGAGTTTTGTGGTGTGCCTGTGAAGTTGGGGTAAGTTGGGCTGTGATGAATCCCATGGGTGGATCCTTTGCAACTTGGCAAAAGAAAGACATATTTCTAGACCACATTTGAAGGAGCCTTCGAAATGGGACAGCCTTGTTGTGACATTATGATGCATTCAGTACTCAAATGCAGCCTTAGAAGGATGCAGCCCCGGGATTCGAACACAGTCTCTGTGTTTCTCAATTGCAAGAATGTGAAGATTGTACTTGTGGGCATTGACAGAATTCAAGGACTACATCCTTCGAAGGACTGCGCAATGAATCTTGGGATATGTTGGGCTACGAAGGATCCAACGGATGGATCCTTGTTAACTCGGGAAAACAGGGATACATTCCAAGACCACTTTTTGAAGGAACCTTTGAAATGGGACAGCCTTGTTACACTGTTTTGACACATTCAGTCTTTGAATGTAGCTCAATGCAGCTCCTGAATTTGGACACAGCTTGGGCTTGGCAAGAGCGGCCTTGCTAACTTGCCTCCTAAGAACAAATTTTGGACACAAAGAATCATTGGATTGTCCTCATTTAGTGAATATGCAACCAATGCATCTTTGACATTTTGGGTGGGACAAGAGCAACATCTGGGGATAATACAATAAACTTGTATTTAAATCCAAAATTTACATCAAACAAGGCATGAAATTTAGATTAAGCAACTTTCCAAGAGGCACCTGTCATGCCCTGCTCTGCTGACCCTCTTGTGCCACGCCCCCTCATTGTGTGACACACCCCCTCTTGTGTGTCGCGCCCCCTCGTTGTGTGCCACGCCCCCTCGTTAACCACACGTGGGATCCCCGTGTTACCAGCTGTGTCTAGTCTTGTTTAATTGAGTCTGTGTATTTAAGTGCTTCCCTGTTAGTCTTTCCCCAGTTCTGTCATTGATGTGTACCCTTTGTACTACATCGTGTTCCGTACTGTTCTCCCAATAAATCCCTCATTCCCCGATTCTTTGGCTCCTGCTCCTGCTTCCCTGGTCCATGCTTCCCCCTTGCCGTGACAGCACCAGAAACACAAAATCATAGGGAAAATGGGAAAAACATGCAAACAAAAAAGCCTCTTCTAAATGCAGAGAAGCACTAGGTGAATTCAGAAAGTCCAAGATCATTCACAAGCTTGAAAAGTTTTAAACCACTCTTCCTTTTCATAAATTTTAAGGACAAAAATAAATAGTCTAGCTCCTTATGAAAGGCTGCAAAATATGGCTTTGTTTTTGTGTACCTTGCCTTATGAATAAAAAAACATACAAAAAAACAAAAATAACATAACTTATTTTCTGTTCTTAGTATTGGAACTGGTCTTCAGCAATGGAAGATGATGGGAAACAGGTGCAAGAACACAAGTAAGCATATTGAGAAACACCCACTCTAGTTCACTAATCACAAACCAACTAAGTCAGTCCTTCAAGTTTCTTGTTCACAACAAGAACGAGAGACCCAAAGGAGTGACCGAGTTGGTGGGAGAATGAGAGTCTCTCTATACATTCAGTTGCAGGTTTAGTTTCCAGCCAATCATATGCTCCCTTACAACACACCCTTACATGCCTCACTGGCCAGAGTTGAGGAGGGAAGCAGCTTTCAAGTCACATTTCTGAGGACAAGTTCAAGAACAAGAAGAATAAATCTGTGGAGGGAAGTGAATGGGAGTGTATAGTTCCTGTAAGGGACCCATTCCCTGCGAACAAATTGTTTGTGAACATCACACCATTAAAGAGCAATAACAGCAGACCATGAATGGGAACTAACAAACAGCACTATCAGACCTACATCAGCAATGACCGACAAAGGAACAGGGCAAGGGCAGGTACATGTATATTCAAATAACCAGGCAATGCAAAGTACAGGCGTGGTCAAATTGCTAATTACACACGAGGGATCAGGGCTAAAGGGAACAGGTGAAGGCTATCATCAAACACTATGGATTGAAACACTAGGATACTACGAACAAGGGTTACATGACATTACTGCAAAACTAAACACAGCTAGAGATAACTGGAAACAAGGATACAATAAGAAGGACCTATAGTAAAAATACAAGAACATATTAACAAAAAACAAGGGAAAACAAGACTAATAATTAATTAAACAGCCCAACATACCCACAAAGGGTATAGTTGCTTAGCTGTACATTTAGCCCATTCAGCCATGCAGTGGCCTGGAGAGCAGAGAAGCACATTAAAGAATAAAAAAGGGGCTGCAACACTGATGAAGGAACAAAATGGCCAGCGACACCTGCTGGCCAAACAGGGAAACAACAGAACAGGACCAAACGGGAGCTGATCCTGACAAAAGTCATGTTTGTTATTATTAATAGGGCAAGAAAAATGAGTTGTTTTCTTGGTGAGATTTCAGAGGAGTAAGAAAACAATTTTAATGCAGATGATGCGGCAATATTTGTCCTCAAAGCTTTAGATAAAACTTAATGTTTAGCTGAGAAACTTCCTTTGCTTCATTTATGCACAAATATGGCTAATGCTGATCCTGGAAAGCCTGCATCTGTAAAATGTGATGTTTTATTTTACAAATGTGTCCACTAGCAGTGTTAACATTTATTGACAACTGTGTGGAGATGACTCGAGCTCATTTCAAACTCTGGTCTTAAAGATATGAACACAGGAGTGCACCAAGTTAATTTAAATAAAATATATACATATATTCATTTACACATACAATCATGTGAAAACATTAGGACACCCCATGAAATATTTTATTCTTTATTAAGAAATATCAAAATATCAATATTGAATCTTTCAAATTATATCTACAGATAAAGGTGATGTAATTGCATCACCTATGCAAAAACAAGAAACAAATTCACTTAACAATGGAAATTAACTAAGATGCCAATTCCTACTGATGAAAAAGTTCGGACACCTTGTGTCCTAATAGCTAGTATTTCCACCTTTGGCTGAAATAACGTCAATGAGACGTTTGCTATAATCACCTATCAATCTCTGACATCGACTGGCAGAAAGTTTTCCCCACTCTCCAAAGCAGAATTCTTTAAGCTGTGTGATGTTTGAAGGGTGTCTTGCATGCACTTCTGCTTCAAATCACCCCACAGCATCTCATTAGGATTTTGACTTTGACTTGTCCATTCCAGAACTCTGGGTAATTTCTTTCTTTTAAGCCATTCCTTGGTAGATTTACTGGAATGTTTTGGGTCATTGTCATTTGCATAATTCAGCCCCACTTCAGCTTCAACTTCTGGACAGATGTTTTCACATTGTCCTCAAGTACCCTCTGATATGATGAAGAATTCATAGTGGATTCTGTGATGGTGAGCTGGCCAGGTTCTGCTGCAGCCAAGCAGCCCCAAACCAAGACATGTCCACCCCCATGCTTCACAGTTGATATGAGATTCTTTTGCTCTTGGGCTGAACTTGCTAGGACAGCTTGCTCTGGCTATCCTGGCGGTTGTTTTAAATGTTCTCCACTTGTAAAATATTTTCTGGACAGTGGAATGGCTGTTTCCAAACTCTCTTGAGATCTTTTTATATCATTCCCAGACTCATACTCATCTACAAGCGTCTTTCTGAAGGCTTCAGAGAGCTTTCTCACAATTTTAAATATTCTGCGGTATTTTGAAATCTAGCATCACACCACAGTATTCTGAATCACCTTAACACCGTCCACACCTATCAAAAGTGCATTTTGAAATTACAGCAATTTGTATTCACTACTAATCCTAAGCCTAGCAAGCTAACTACTTTAAATGCATGTCCTGGACACTACAGCATTGGACTACAGGCTACTATATAAAATACACTGATGTACCAATTTTAACGTCTTATATATCGCAAGGACTGGGATAGTCAGATGGGTTGAAACCACTCATAAGTTATGCTAAAACATTTTTATTATCTAGTATATGTTTGAAAATGAGTCTTAAGTTTACCACTGCGGCTGTTGCAGAATCTCAGTGTGTGGTCTCCCAACTATTTATAATCATTTTCGTCCTTGATGTTTGACTGACTCATATACCCATAGACAGCATGGTGCATTTGTGAGAAATTTTACAAAAATGAGTGAGGAAAAAGCGAACAAGAACAGGTCACCAAAAGACATTTGTCTTCCGCTGTATGAAATAATTTTGGATCACACATAGTTGATAGCAAAACCAAGTGCTTTGTCGGCAGTGCTTTGTGGATGAGGGGGGGGTGGTGGGCCCAGCTAATAGAAAGTTAGCTTCCATAACCACTAACTCCAAAGTTTAATTTGATATGTTAAACCAATGGACCACTAAAAAAATCAACGGAAGCTAACAATAACGGCTAACTTTTATTACATGAATTTGGCTCCGGTTTAGTTTTTGGCTCTGAACGATTTAAAAACATACCTAAAGAAATACATTTTTAACTCTTTTAACACTTCAATCCCATCCTTGGTTCACTTACTTTAGCCCAGGTTACCTTAAATAGACAAGTTATCGACCAATCATGTTTTGCGTCAGCCAACAGCATGCCAGACCGGAAGAAATATGTTTGACTTTAGAGTTTACAAACATTTTTGACCATTAAACTTTACTCACTTTACCTGTGAAAAAATGTTAGCAGATTTACAGTTAGCTGTACGAAATTTAGCAGAAGCTAATTAGTCTGCTACGGTTCTCAAAGTTAGTGGTAATCAGTCAATCAATCAATCAATCCTCTTCATCCCTTTTGGGACACAAGGCTTCAATGGGCTCTCTCCATCGCATGCGGTCCTTTGCAGCATGTTATGCTTCTCCCCATGACAGGTTCATCTTTTGAAGCTCCGGTACCACAGTTCTACGCCAGGTGTTTTTGGGTCTTCCAGATTTTCTTTTTCCAGGCGGTGTCCATCTTAAGGCAACTCTTGGGATGCGGTTTTGCTCCATCCATGTCCAAGCCATCTTAAGCGTCTTAATGTAATGTCCTTGGTGATGCTTTGACTGCTTGTTTTCTTGTATAGTTGTTGGTTGGATATTTTGTTGGGCCAAAAGATCTGGCAGATTCTTCTGAGGCATCTGTTGTGGAAGACCTCAAGTCTCCTCATGTCTGTACTGACCACACGCCAACACTCTGAACCATACAGGAGGACAGACTTTACGTTGCTGTTGTACCGGAGCATCTTTGTTTTTAGGCTGTATTGTTTAGACCTCCTGATAGAATGGAGTTGGGAAAAGGCACCCTGAGCCTGTCAGTTTTCGATTGCACGTTGGAGTGGTTTGTTGACAGGAGAGCAAGGTCATCTGCAAAGTCAAGGTCTTCCAACTGAGAGGACAGGGTCCATTGGATGCCTCTGGGTTTGTCTGCTGTTGTGTTGGTTGTGATCCAGTCTATTGCCTTTTTGAAATCGAAAAAGTTGATGCACAGGGGTGTGTTCCATTCTAAGCACTGCTCTAGGATGTTTCGCAGTGCAAAGGTCTGGTCCATACATCCTCTTCCTTTCCTGAAGCCTGCTTGTTCTTATCTGAGCCTGGAGTCAATGGCTGGCTCCATTCTGTTAAGGAGGACTCTGTAGGGGGGTTGATATTGATATCCAGGATGTAGTCTGTTATTATCCAGGATGTAACGGTAATGCTAATCGCTAAAGAAAAAGTTATCTTAGCTAATTAGCAGTTAGCGGAACCCTGTCAAATACTGCTGATGACACAGCTCGGGGCAATGCCACCAACTTCTTTGATGATGTATCTGTACATAATACGTTCTGTTTGGCTATACTTTATTTTGGGTCAATATCTCAATTCCTTTTTATGTTTTACAAATATCCCATTATTTTTTGCAAAAATTTCAAGTATTGGGCTATGATTTCCTATTTAATGTACACAGAAATACTAGAATAACGGGATTAGTATTAGCGATACCAACCTTGGTATTTTATTATATTGCATCGGAGCGAAAATCAGAGCACCAAGCCCAGCCGACAACAGTTTCCTTTGCTCTACTATTCATACAACACCTGATTTGCTGTCTGGCTGGTGTGGCTGTCCAAGCAATAAACGATGTGTTTCAGCAGGCTGGGTAGGAGGTACCTCCTAACCATGGGGGGCAGTCATGGGGTACAAAAAGGGAAAAACGACATATGGCCTGGCTGTAGGACCCACAACCTGTCAATGCTCCGATCTGCTCAACTAGGCTCTACTGTCCACGTTCCACCATACCAAGGCCTGTTCAAGTCGGATTGTGTAAAAACTCATTTCTGCACATCATGAGCGCGTACTTGAAATGCTTGCATGCATACAAGACGCAAACACTTTGTCTTGCTTTTTTCCCCACTCAAAATTCAGGTCCCTTATAGATTAAAATGTTTAAGCATCCTTTAGCCTTCATACCAATAACTTTTCCAGGTGAAAATATAGCAATCATTACAAGTGAGAGTAATTTAGGGCAGTTAACACTGCGTGCAGAATTTCGGTCTATACGGAAGAACTGCATTGAATGAATAATTACACTGAACAGACTAATGTAATGTTTACTGCCTGCTCTGAGCTTTGAAATTGAATAAAGAGAACTAAATGACAGTATATATTTCTTCACATAAAACTGAATACATTTTTGAATAGAAGATACATCGTGGAATGGAATAATAAAACATGCAATAACAGTACGACATAAATTTTATCATTTCAGCATGCAATTTATCATTAAATGGCAATGTACGTGCTTCTCTTTGTAAAATCGTTTGCAATTGTTTACAGTTCGTAAGCGAAAGAGACAGTAATCGTCATGCCATATCTTTTTTGCAAAATATAATATAAACTGCTTCAGTCATTAGCAAAAAGCTTTCACGGAAAAGTGGAGGTCTTGCATTGCTTTTCTTGGACACCTATAACTCATTGCTATTTTTAGAGGAAGTTATGTCACATTTTATCAGTATATTACGTCTAATTTAAAGCTCAAATATACTGCCGTGAGCAACATTTATCAATGATAGACTTACAATGTTCTGAAGTCAAAACAGTTACTAAAACCTTTGATACCAATACAGTTACAGATACGTCCTAATTTAAGCCGGTCGAATTTACTTTCCACTGAACCACATCCTCTCCTCAAGTATAGCAGAGATTGGCCACACGGTGGGGCTATTTTAACGATCTAAAGCCGATGATGGAGATACTGACCTAAACAAAAATTTAGTAAAAGTGGTGGTTCAGCACCTTTTCTCTAGATTGTTCGAAGAATTAGCCGTTTTTACCATTTCCACTCACTTTTCAATTTATCTGAGAAAATATTTCCTTTCTCTTATACCACTTCCCTGCCTAAAATATTCGCCTGAACTGCAGTATGTCATAAATGATTTCAAGAGAATACAAAAATAGTTTGCTTAAAACCACAGCATCATCGCAAGGACTGCGCATGACAAATCTGCCACAGCACAGCAAACTCAAAGTTATGCTCTGCATATAACTTATCCATAATTACATATTGAACATTCATTAGCAATTAACATTAGTAACAGTACTTCAGTTTAGAAAATTGTATATAAAAGAGTAGGCTGTATTTCCTTTCCAAAGACTCCTTACTTTAAATAAAACAACAACTGGCAATACCTCAGATCGTGTAGCCTGACAGATTAAAGACACACCAGTTTGACACGTTAACAATTTACACACAATTTCTCATTTATCAACAGTGATTAGTTTTGTACGGAACTTTGCGACGTTAAGAATGACGCACTTTTCGACTTGCTCCAAAGCACGTCTGTTTTTGCGCATTCTTGTAAAATCGTAAGGTAGTATCGGGGTTTGCGTCGTGGCACTAGTGTTTTCTTTCAGTAATATGTCCACCATCTATCGGACACCGAAACTTAAACACCGCAGGGCAATGGACTGGTGGGTAATATTATTTACGATGAGTTACCCCCGACAACCTTCAGGAGACTCACGTAAACGATAGATAGACAGACAGATATCCCGTTATATGGAACACAATACTACTAAGTATAACTGTACTATTGGATCAGAGAGAGAGGTTTCCTTTGTCTATTACGGACACTTCAAATGATGTCAACAGCTGCTTGGTTCCTCTGCTTTTTTCTCCCCGGCCGTCGGTACCAGCAGCGTTCCCCATCTCGGTCACAAACCAATATGCTGGTGCAAGGGTAGTTATTTTCTTCCCCAACATTTAATCATTCGCTGCGGCGTCAGTATTCAACAGACCTCCCCGTACCCAGTCTGAACCGGTTCGGGCGAGTCGCAAGATCGAGGCGGACAACCACCCCCCCCCCAGCTCTCAGTCCCAGACTTTCTTTCTCTCACGAGGCGTTGAGGAGATGATAGCGGTCATAGGCTACGCCCACCACACACCCTTCTTCTCCTATTGGCTCAATTCACTGGGAGACCGCCTACACATTTATAATTCGGGTTGTTCTGTCAGATTCCCGCGGACCTCTGCGCTTCCCTTTTGCGATGGATGGCATTTGTTGTGTGGAATGAAACATACCGTCAAGGCTACTGCTTTAGATTTTTTTTTTTATTCTTATTTTTTTTGTGAATCTATGAAATGTATGAAAAATGTAGGCTCCCGTTAATCTGCCATACGATTACCGCTTTGTAATAATTTATCACATGAAATGTCGAGATCTTTAGTGATGGTCGCCTTGGCTTTGCTCGGAGACGTCAAGGACGTTTATTATTAATTCAAAAAATTATACAGGACATGGTTGCTTATATTTTGGGTGGTGACTATAGTCCATTTACACGTGTATCTCCCTATATAACCAAATAATTTGTGGCGCGTTTTGGATGCTTTTAGAAGAAATCCACGTATATCCATCTTTGGAATAACGTTGAACTGACATCTCAGAAGTTACTCTAAACATAAATGAATTTGCCACCGCACCCAGTCTGACTATATTTAACTGTAGGCTATATTTATGATCGCTACCCATAGACCTCCCGTCTTATTGTTGTCAAGTCCGAAGAAGTTGTGACATGAACACATAATGCTTATTTATCCCAGATCTGGAAAACAAAACTTTCCTCAGTGACATTCACATGAGATTATGTACTGCCCCGCAAATGCAAATAAACATCCAATCAATGTCATCTAAGATTCAAGTATTTTGACGGAAAACAGAGGAATGGTAGCGGAGCTGTGGAAGGGGGGATCGACCGACACTCATGCAAGCACTTGTGTGTGGACCACGATTGGTTGGTGCACAGGCAACACCGGGGGGAGTCCATTGGCTGCTTCTGTTGGAGGACGCGGAGAGGGAGAGTTCCGAAGGGGGGGTGGATGGGGTAGAGAGAGAGTGAGGTTGCCAGATATGGGAAACCCGATCAATGCGAACTCATTTGACGCTGATGGTTGTGCAGTGAGGTGAGTCTGTGGGAGTATACGGGCATCCTGCTATCTTTAAATTTTTACAAAAACGTTTCAAGTACATAACATAAAATAGGGAGGGGGCAGCAGTAAAGAAAGCCATTTTCTGAATAGAAATGATTCCCTTGCGCCGGTAATTTGCATTATAGTGATGCCAAAGACACTAGACATAGAAAGGTAATTTAAAAGACCAGGGGGCATATTGCTGTTTTACTGTTGCCCTCTTCATTACACGTGGCATAGTAGTATTTCTATAGCTTACGAGTAGAATTCCCGGCATTTCCTGTTCAACTAAATGAAACCGATTAATTTTATTCATATAAACTACGCAGAAAAAAAGTTGTGAATTACACAGCCTATTATTTGATATGGCCTATATAACGGTGAGATGAAAACGAATTGTAGGCCTAATTAACTTAAACAAGTGGCGAAAACCTGTTTTAAATTAGGCTACATTGTTTAAATCCACCACTGGGGAGTTTTTAAAAATATCTGGCAACCCAGGCGAGGGGAGGGGGCCGAGGATGAACTCAACGTAGCTACATCATTTATTTATTATTTCAGCACCGATAACCGTGGAAAGCCGGGGGGCGGTACATTTACCGCAAGACGGTCGGACAGGTTTAGAATCGCGTCCATGTCGGTCACCATAGCCTCCATTTTCTAGTTTTTCTTTATTTTTTTCTTTCTTTTTCTCCAGGCGGCTACTTTGTTTCCAGTTAGACAGTAAGTTATTACGTTAGACTGGGGGTTCGAGGCAGATTGTGTCCAGCTTTGTTCTCACCGCATCACGGCTGGAAATTGATTGCTCCATCCGATAGGTAGGCAGTCAGGCGTTCACAAAGCAGCCGTGGTCGTGGAGATCCGCAGCTCGAACGGGACATATCCAGCAAGAAGAACAAAAACCCACCGCGGACCACAGACACACGGGCTTGTTAGTCCCTTTGACCTTCTTTGGCTTAGATAGTCGGAAATTCCCTGCACTTTATCAGGACTCTGAACCAAGGAACCGGGAATAACGCGGATGCAAACTTCAAGCGTGTGCAGGAATCTCTGTTAAATTTTCCCAGTCGGACAGGTCGCAGGACCGTTTTAACCTCAGCAGACCTCCGACCGGCCGACTTTAATCGCATCGTGCTCTTCTCGTTCGTCCCCCTGTCCTTCGACCCTGGACCCCTCTCCCTCGCAAAACCCCGACTGCGGCAGAACCTGGCATCCCAGGCCATGTGCTCCCGGGTGTGGTTCGTAACAGACCGGCGCATCAGCCAGGAATACCCGCAGGTTCAGATCCTGCGGGCTCTGAGACAGCGCTGCGCCGAGGATGATGTTGAGTTCCGCTCGCTGCTCATGGATCAGATTGTGCTCACCATCACCGGGGGGCAGCTAGGTAAGCACATCGCTAGTCAGAATGGTGGTGCCTTTTTCCACTATGCCTGCATGGGTGACCAGGGAGACGGGGGTGTGTTACCTGTGCATTAAATGTGTGTGTATGTGTGTGTGTGTGTGTGTGTACGTTTTATCTGGGGTTGGGGGTGAATAGTTGTCTGTTGTGTTTCCGTTTTACAGCATAACCCCTTTCAGCTAAAGCCAGTCTTGATAACGGGGGCGGTGGGGGGTAGCCTACAAAATGGGCGCTGTTTGTTTCTTTTCTTTTCTTTTTTTGTTAAAAATCTCGTTTTATCAAGGTCCCCCCTTTCTCTTTTTTCACGCCACCGGACATTATCGTACACTTTACTATGCAATTAGTTTCAGTGACGGCTGTATGTAGAATGAAGGACCATCTACAGCAGGCACCTGAAATAATACGCGCGTCTCAGGGTGTCTTACGGTGACATGGAAACGTCTAGCACGTACACAGGTTGTTCACGGACATTATCGTCACCGTTAGGAATCATGCATTTTGTGATGCGAATGATGTGAATATGTTAATTGTTTCGATTCGCTTAACTTGTGCTATTGCGGTAAAAATGAGCGGCGCAGGTCGTTTAAAGAGACAGACAGACAGATAGATAGATAGATAGATAGATAGATAGAAGTTAAGGAGGCGTTCATCGCGCGACACGCATCTCAGCTGCATTAGTCGCGATTCCTGTATTTTCGCTGATGCATTTCCACGTAGCGTGTCCCTCTTGGGCAGGGGAGCGGTTTTTCATTGCTTTTCCCACCGTAAAGGTCACAGCCTTCGACTTTTACAGCTATACCGGTCAGGACTGGCGTTAGGTACTGCAGCTTTCGCGTTCAAACACGATATGTGGGTGATGTGGTGGCGACTGGGCGGACGTGCATATGACTTAACTTCCAATTGAACGCGGTGCCCCCAGCTTGCCCAACAACTTAAATCTCATGGTTCTTCACCTGTGACAAGTGATTTTTCTGTTTCCCGAGAGACGTTTTGCGTAGGATCCGACTCGATATTCAGGATGGTCAGGAGTCCTCTGAAATTCAGCGTGATTTTCAGTCTCACATATGGTTCCGCATGAGCGTAACAGTCCATGGTACAAAACCAGGCAGCACCAATAGGGAAGCTGACTATGCTCTGAGCTGTAAGCCTGATGGGTGAGGGGTATGCAGTAGTCTATGTTTGGAGGTCTAAGGGACACTTTGCCCTAATGAGGAATGGAGAGGAAAACTTTACTTTCACACATGTCCATTATGACACTGGCTGGTGGAGCTGGTGGTGGGGTCTGTTTTTCAGGATAGGGGATGGAGACCTGGGGCCATTGTGATGCATGTATGTGTGTGGGGTGGGGGGGGGGGGGCATCGGAACAGCCGCGTCTTGTTTACCGGGGAAAAAGTGGTGCAGATTAGGAGGGAAGGGTGTGCCCCCCCCCCCCCGGCGCGCGCCCCCGCCCCCGCCCCCCCCGGCCCGCGCGCCCCGGCGCGCGGGGCGGGGGGGGGGGGGGGGGGGGGGGGGGGGGGGGGGGGGGCGATGCCTCCCGGCATTATCCGGCGCCTTCCCTGCTGGTAGCTGTGCGATTAAAAAGGTTAATTGCAGTGTCTTTGGTATCCACCATCACTTTCCAATCGCAGTTGAAATTGCAGAGGCGATGCGTCTTGTCAGGGAAGGGGGGGGGGGGAGCTGCTGGAGTGCTGACAAATTGGGGGGGGTAATATTAGTGATGGATGAGCGAGAAGCATGCCCCTGCTTCCGTTACGGGTGGGTGCCGCGCAGCTCTTTCGGCGATGATGGCCACTGCTCTGCCAGCTCTGATCCTCTGCTGCTCTGTCTGCTATTAGATATTTTCTCATGTACTTCTCTAGTTCTCTCCTCTCGTGGCTACAGAGGCTTTTTTGGGGGGTGGGGGGGCAGGCTGCCACCTCCTGCCATCGGGTGCCGCTCTTGGCTTTTAAGTCCTTCACAGTGCCCTTGGTGCCAGGCCCAGGCTCTACTGTGCAGGTGACTGTTCATTTTGAAAGGTGCTGTAAGTGTTTCTGCCTGTCCCCAGCCCCCCTTTCCCTTGGCGCTTCATTGGGGTTTAGGGATAGGAGCCCCCCCCCCCCCCGGGTACAGCTCTTACTCTGTGAAGTCATCCCGCTGCAGGTCTGAAATGCTGTGGTCTGGTTTGTCTCTCAAGTCAAGTCAAGTAGCTTTTTATTGTCATTTCAACCATATACAGTGATACAGTACATAGTGAAACGAGACGGCGTTCCTCCAGGACCATGGTGATACATATAACACTACATCGACACAGGACTGCATAAAGTGATACAGTACATAGTGAAACGAGACGGTGTTCCTCCAGGACCATGGTGATACATAAAGCCCTACATCACACAGGACTACATAAAGTGATTCAGCACACAGTGAAACGAGACTGCATTCCTCCAGGACCATGGTGATAAATAAAGCACTACATCACACAGGACTTCATAAAGTGATACAGTGTACATAGTGAAATGAGACGGCGTTCCTCCCGGACCATGGTGATACATAAAGCACTACATCACACAGGACTACATAAAGTGATACAGTACATAGTGAAACGATACAGTGTGCAAAAAGTGCAAAAACAATGCAGACACGAGACAGTAGAAGAGATGATAGTAAGACGTGTCTTAAGCGTGAGACAGGCTATCTGGAACCTGCCCTGTTTGTTCTGAGCTCTTGGAACGGACACTGTGGCTTTGGCGTCCCGTGACCCATCTGCAGGTCTGCTGCCTGCACCGGGTCCATATCTGTGGTCAGTTCTTACCAGAAAAACGCTTAAACCTTTTCAATGTAGAGCATTTTGAAAATGTACCCATGTGAGGAATCGCAGTTTCGTTTCATGTGTGTGAGATGACAGTAACTTGCCTTGGACTTGGTCTGTTATTGGTGTGTCACTCTTTCCCGATCTTATTAGTGGCTTGTCTCCTCCTCTTTGCAGCTGGCTCCATGGTCCTGATCTGAGGGGCTCTCGCACCTCTGTTTAGCTGTTTTTTGCTGTATGCAGCGACCTACGAAAGGACAAACGTCCCCCGAAGCATGACGCAGTTATTATGGTCCCTGCTTCCCCCTGTCACAGAATTCTCACCAGGCAGGTGCCCATTTTTCCCTCATTTGAAGATGTATCAGTTGCATCTGCAGACACGTGCCGCTGAATCCCATATCAAAGGCCGGGCGGGGCGCTCATGGACCCCCACGCCCCTGTGCCTGAGAGGCGGCAAATTGCTGATCGAATTAGCGGTGACGCTAGCAGCCCCCCAAGCTTTGTAGAGGCTCGGTGTGGGGCTGGTACTGTCTATATCACCTACTTGGTCTTATTCACTCTTTTGGGTCCTAACCGGTCCCACGAAAGGCTACTCCACCTCGGCCGTTTGTGGCTCTCAGCCAAATCCTCTATCAGGTCCCCAGGGGGGGCAGCAGGACCTGACTCCTCCAGGAAGGAGAAGACGAAGCCTGTCATCCGAAATGCCCAGCCAAAGGATTTAAAGACCGTTCAGAGCCGGTGAAATGAAGAGCTGTTTCCCACGAAAGCTCTCGACTGCTGGGACCCTGTCTGTCTCGCGGTCTGCCTGCGCAGTGTGGTTGGGACCCTGTCTGTCTCGCGGTCTGCCTGCGCAGTGTGGCTGGGACCCTGTCTGTCTCGCGGTCTGCCTGCGCAGT
>JAODLD010000136.1:23408518-23421105 GCA_026781065.1 Mormyrops boulengeri | reverse complement strand
CTGTCTGTCTCGCGGTCTGCCTGCGCAGTGTGGCTGGGACCCTGTCTGTCTCGCGGTCTGCCTGCGCAGTGTGGCTGTCAGTCAGCTGCGCTTTGCTTTCGACCTTCACCCACCCAATTAAAATTCCATCCAGTGCTTTTATTTTCTTTATTAAAAGTTTACTGTTGTCAGTGATAACTGAGGTGCGTTATCTCAGTGACACCGCGCGGCTATGTCTGTGCTGCATAAGTGAGGCACTCTGCCTGGCGTAGAGCTTTCAGCAGCGGCGAGGTCATTGATGTTGACGTCCGAAATGTCAGTTCATTAGGGAATAATGTCTAATAAATAGAAGTGTTAAAGGATGTCATGTATGCCGGGAGACGGCTGCTTTTCCCCCACCAAATGCTGAGGATTGCCCACATGACTATGTGAAACTGCCCGATTGGTCATTTGCTGGGTGCCCTGCCCACAGTGCCATCAGGTGACATCCTGCTGGGCGTCTGTGTCACTTGGTGGTTAGCATTAGCATTAGCCACACGGTATTATGTGCCTCTGTCTGCTGTGGGGGCTCAGGGAGCATTTATTCTCTCTTCAGAGTGATTAAGGGGCCTAATGTTACAAGGTCTTTGATTTCCCCCCCCCCCGCCGTCCCGTCTCTGAAAGAGCCTGACATCTTACTTTCCGGAAGCAGCCTGAATGGCGATAATCCTGCTTTATTCCGCACGCGGGTTTCCGTACACCGATGACGGGGGTTTTCTCTCTGTGGGGGGGGGGCTTAAATCCCACTACGTATGATCTGTCTGTGCAGTACAGGCACTGAGCCGCGGGTAACCGCACTCCCTCCGCACCCCCGTAGGAGCAATGTGACCCTCTTTCAGTATTGCTGTTGGACGTGGTGTCAATGCTGTAATGACCCCCAGCCTGTGAGGTGTGACTGCCTCTCAGCAAAGGGGGAGGGGGGTGACTTGTGCATGATGCCTGTTTTCAACTTTTCCTTTTCAGAATTTTAGTTTTTTCTTCATTCCTCCCATCAGTTTTTCATTTGCTGCATGCTCTCTCTGTTGAAATGCACCCCATGTCTGCTGGATGCAGTTCCAACAGCGCAGACGTGCCACAGCTGTGCAGATTTTAAGTTTTTTAAACGTGCGGGTCGCGGCGAGGCCTGCCAGCCCTCGACATGGAGATTGCGATCGTATCGTATTGTTTCGCTTACCAGATTACAGCGGCTGACTCACCATCACGCAGGGGAGGCTGGGGGAACCTGGGGGGGGGCCCGCATGTCTACGTTGTGCAGTGTGAAGATGGAGGGTGAAAAATCTCTCCTGTTACACAGCTGTCAGGACCTGCTTTGGCGTGTTCAAATCCCTAGCAGTGCTGGTGTTAAATGGGGGGGGTATGGGAGGAAAACCATAAAGAAATCATGTCTTTGTTACGTTGAGGATACCCTGAACTCTTGGTGCACAGACCCCTGGGAAGCCTGTGGAGCCCCCCCCCAGCACACGGCTGCCAGCGGCGGATAGGCGGCATGCGGGGGAAGCTGGTGCTGGGGGGGGCGATGTGGAGATATCAGGCCTGTGAAGCACAATAAGGAGACGTGTTAAAGCAGCACCCCAGGGATGTTCTGAAAGCCCCCCAGGAAGGAGCTGTCACACGAGGCTGCACTGTCACCATTTGCCATGAACCGAACCCCCCGCCACGCACAGCACTGTGGGTAACGGGAAGCAGCACATAATGGCTGCACTTTTCCCGCTCTTCCCGTCCCTCTGTGTGGACCTTACCGACTGGGGGAAGCTCCCCATTTGGCCTGGGTGGGTGAGTGGAGAGGACAGGGTTTAAATCCGGGACGCTGCTGTTTGTTGGATAATGGGCTCCGTCAGCTGACTTCGCCCCCCCCCCAGTATGAGGCTGATTTCTCTCCCTCTTTGTTCTTGAGTACCCCCCGAGTCTGCCGCTTCCTGATGGAGCAGCTCATCTGCAGGCCAGTGCTGCTCAGCATCCCGTTGGCCGGAAGCTCTCCTGCGGCGTCGCTGGCCCAGCAAGCGGTACTTCCTGCCATCGCGGAGCCCCGGCCCCCCGGCCCCCCGCTCGACATGGGCCAGACCGCCCCCCTCCCCCCGGAGTCGTCCGCTGGGGTGGCACCCGGCTGGATGGATTTTTATCATTATTCTACTGCTATTCAGTAACTGCAGGGAAATAATAAATTGATGACTGATGCCAAAGAAAATTGATGTACATGATGGTCACATTTCAGTATTTCAGTAATTCATGCATCTTCATTGCATGTAAAGGTGTCATGTCAGCATTCAGCAGACTTGGGTTTGACAGTCGGGCAGAAAGTTCAATGGGCTAAAAACATCGTCATGAGGGAGGGCAGGCGGTGAGTGCAGGCGGTGAGGGCAGGCGGTGAGTGCATGCGTCACACTTGTCCGACGCTCTGGCGTTTGCTCTCAGACACCTTTACAGAATCACCTTTTGGCAGCGGCGTGGATCCTCGTCACTCTCCTTATCCTTCTTAGTATTTTGGGGGTCTCACTTATGCAGTGTTCTCTTGCTGTCGGCTGTCCTGCTCTTTCTCTACCGCTCTGTATATTAGGGCTGCAAAAAATGATTTTGAAAATTGATTGATCATGTGATCAGCGCTATTTGATTAGTTGGCCCAAAATAGAGGGTTTAAAGTGCAAATTCTTTTTAAAAAAATACAGAGGGGTTCTGCCAGGTCTCACACCGGCTTTCAGTTTAGGTTCTTAGTCTTTCTGGTTGCTGCTGTGCCAAATGAGCTCACTTTGCTGCAGGATACTGACTTCTTTGACGGTGAAAGATTAAAGTGATTCCACACTTTTGATGTTTCGGTCTCATGGCGACCCTCAGCAGACTGTCTTCACCATATTTAGCTTGCTAACGATTACACTGAACACACCGACGTTAACGTCGCTAGCTAGTGATGTCATTATACATAATTTATGTAGCAAACTAAAAATGCAGCCAGCCAGTGACAATATTCATTGTCAACTTTTTATTGCGAATTATCACATTATTGATTAGTTTTTACAGCCCTAATGTATATCAAGGTCAATCAGTATCGTTTTTACCGTCGATGGTCAACAGGGCAAATGCGTGTAAATGTTTTCAGACACTTTACCCACACTGCCCAGCAGTTTCACTTTTATCATGTTTTCAGCTAAAAACCTTGAATGGATGAGAATAATCGCTGCTCCCCCGCACTCACTGAAACTCAGCCATTTCTGCTCAGAAGTTCATTTCCTCTGATGTTATCACAGCCTAGCTCCAGTCTCCAGTGTGCTATTTGTTGTGAAACTTAGTTCCTATTTAAAGTGTATCTCTGTTGATCTGCTGTTTCCTCGAGGTTGCTGGATGTGGTTCTCAGTGGGTCTTTCACTTGCTCTCCCCGTTTCTGGGAACGACCTGTTTTTAAGTGCTCAGGCCTCCCCAGACCATGCAGTCACACTTCATTTCAGCTTGTTGGCTAAAAATACTCACTTCCTTTGTCCCGTCTCTGCAGTGTTTCCTTGAATGAGTTGCATTTTTATGTTTTTTTTTAATTATTTGAATTGCTATACACATGATGAGCCTCACAGCTCGCGAATATTCTTGATGTCCCTCTTTTCTTCTCAGTACCTGTTTTTTTGCTCCATGACAGACTATAAAACTGTGCTGCTTTGTTGTGGTGAGTGTGAGACGCCCCCCTCCAGGGCCGGGGGGGGGCACCGCTGCGGGTGGACCACGCCGTCTGGGTTCAGACCTCTGAACACTCATCAATTCAGCCTTTCATCTCCTCTCTTATCACTGGCGTGCCTGGGGGGACCCCCCTCCCCAAAGGATGTGACACCCTTGACTTTCCATCACCCCCCCTTGTGATGACACAGAAGTCCCCGAGATGCATTTGCCTGCAGGCTAGTTGCCTGTAGCAATGGCAAACGGTTTGACTCCTTTTGTGATGTCATCCCAGCACTCGGTCCCATTTTCTGGCATGGCTGAAGATGGAGGGGCATGGCCGATAGGGACGGGGGGGTAGGGGGTGATTCTCTCAGGCCTGCGGTTATCGGGCTGTCTGTCATCTGCCTGCCTGCCAGGGATGGGCCCATTTATCTGGCTGGCTTGTTTGGCTAACGGGGATGCATTCTCAATGGGGAGGGGGGTTGTGCCTTGATAAAAGGCAGGGGAGGGTAGGTGTGCCCAAGATGGGTCTGGTTTGTGTTTTGTGAGGTTTTTCTGGAAAGTGGCAGTCATTTGAAATGGTCCGGACCAGTCCAGTGGGCCGGATTGCGAGGCGATGGGTCACTGCGAAGGTACCGCCTTGGAAACCTAGAGGGAGGGTGTGTGGAGAGGGGGCCGTGGGGGATATTGGCTCCTGTCAGCACTGTTATCGTTATCCCCCAGGTCGGCGCCGTTCTCCTCTGCTACGGCCCCTCCCGATGGAAGGTCAGGGCAGAGGGGTTAAAATGAGCTTCGTTCAGTGGGGGAAGTGAGTTGTCTTTCAGCAGGCTCTTATGTGAGGCAACCGCTGTTAGCTGTGAAAGGCACCCGGCCGAGCTTAGCCCCCCCGGCCCCCTGAGCCCAGCTACATGCAGCCCTGTCTCCCACCCTGTGCGACTGAGTCTTATGGAATTTTGTGCCGGTTTAGTGGACAGACCGCCGCTGGTTGTAGGAAGCTTCTGGAACAGCTTCTATGCATGTTTAAATATTTGTTTCAATAAAGAGGATGCAGCCCTGGCCTGCAGACATGGCATGATGTGGCTGCCCGTCGTATGGCTTCCGATTCGGAGCACGGCGGCATCCCCAGGATTCTCAGACTCATGTGGGACAGGAGAAGCTTTCCTAGTGCAACAAATTAACTACATTATAAAACATTATAAGAGGCTTGATATGTTAATAGATGCATTAAACAAGTTGACATCCCTGCATAGCTTATTGAAATGTTGCTTTATTAGTTGCTATAAAAAAGTGACACCTTAGAGACATTTGCTCTCAGCTTCTCTGAATTCTCTGCATGCTGCTTTATGAAGAACCTTCATAGATGGTTACTGAGCCGCTGAGCATTCTCCTGCAAAGCTGCGAGGCTGCTCTTCTACAGTCCTGAGTGCTTTGTGGATGTTCTGAAGGAGCACCGTCTGGTCCCAGGGACCTGCAGCCGCCTGGCGGCGTCGTCTGCCCGGTGGTCTGGAAGTGCACCACACAAGACAGTGGCTGAAGCTGAATTGAAGCTTCAGGCAGGGTGACGGGCAGTGAGTGTGCGTGTCCGCCTGTGTGCATGAGCACGCCTATGTCTGTGTGCTTGTGCTTGTGTGAGCATGTGCACGCACTTGTGTCTGTGTGCTTGTGTGTGTCTGTATGATTGTATGTGTTTGTAATTATTACATTGTGGGGACCAGATTTCTCCACAATGTGAGAAACCTGTAACTTCTTACCTTGTGTGGACATTTTCTCCAAAAGGGGAAACTCCGCTTTGTAAAACTCTATGACTGCAATCAAAAAATAAAAAATACCAAAAGTCTTGTATTTTGTTTGGTTACTTATGGTTAAGGTTTTGGCTGAGTGGGGGTCACGGTCGTCATTGTTGGGATTAGGGAATTTTCCCATAGAAATGAATTTTTGTGTGTCCCCCGTGTCCTCAGCTCTGTGTTTCTGCAGCGTGCATCTGGCCCCTTGGCTGCCGTCTGGACACTCGTGTTCAGAGATGCCAGCCGATCAGGGGAGGCCATTACAGCTCTGGTTCTATTCCGGCTGCGCGGAGCCATTCACATGCTCGCCCCTCCAGACGCTGCATGTTCCCTTTTCGGGCCTGTTTTGAGTGTTGTTTTAGGGTTTCCATGGCAGCCGGCTGCCGTCCCGGCTGAGGGAATGTGCCGGTCTCTGTCAGCAGCCGATGCGCTGCTTGAGCAGAATGTTCTGCCTGATGAACAAGTAGCTGCTGGATTTAGTGGGAATGTTGTGTGAGGAGCTCCAAGCGGCTGGGAACCAGGCACTCGTCTGAATTTTAGGACAGTGGGCAGATACTCTGCTGAAGCTTCCTGAGCAATGTGTCGTCTCACTGGGAGGAACCGCAGGGCCTGGAATATTCCAGTAAAATGCCTTTGATATGTGTGATGGTGGCATGACACAGTGAATGAAGGGAATGGGACCTCAGAGACCCAAACCTTGAGGAAATGAATGATGTGCAGATTCTGTTCCCCACCAGTAGGGGGTGATACCACAGCAGCATTCCTAAGGGTGTAAAATGTCAAGATTGAAATGTGAAGTTCAGAGCCCCCTTGGATGTGGTGCTATTTCAGTGTCATTGTATTCTTCTCAGCTGTGTACAATAATAAAAACAAAAATGTGACAATTGCCTGGTTTTTATTGCAAAGGCTTTAATGGACAAATGACCTCAGTACATATGTAGTTTGCTGACATTCCGCACTAATACATACAGGACCGTGCAACAGATAGACTTCTCCTTCAGCCTCTCACCACACGCACAGAACTGAGGAAATCTGCCTTTTGTTCTTATGCACCTCGTGAGTGGAATATACTACAAAATATATAGAATTTTTTTTTTTTGCCTTCTCTGAATGTGTTTCAAAATCTTTTAAGCCCTGAGCTTAAAGAACAGTGTCATAGTTTCGTATAAGTTAATTTTATTCTGTATAGTTTGAGTATTTCTATGTGCTTTAGTCAGTGTTCATATTAATCATCTCTGTATGTATGTATATATACAGAGATACATACATATGAAACTTTTGTCTTTTTCGTATTTGCTGCCATCTTGGCCAGGACTTCCTCGAAGAAGAGATATTGTGTCTCATTGGAACCTTCCTGGTAAAATAAAGGATAAATAAAAAAATTAATAAAAATAAATAAGGCAGATTAGATATGAGCTGCTGCCCATTTTGCTGGAAGCTTCTGGAAGCACAAGCTTTCTGATCTCTGATCCACATGTGGATTTAAGCATAAATATCTCTGCACACGAAAGCCTGAGATAAGGATTCTCAGCTGTTTGGAAGTACTGCTCATTTACTGGGATCTTTTCAAACTCACCGCCCCCAGAAGCCCAGAGTAAGCGCTCCCCCACCCTCCAGGTGCCCAGATAACACCACCCGCACCGGTCCGCTGCCTGCCACTGCCGCAGAATGGGAAGGATGTAGGCAAATTACAACAGGTGCCAGAGCACCTGGAACATCTTGAGTAATTCATAAAACTTGTCAGAATGATAGTTTGCCCCCTCGCTGCCATTTCTATGGTGTTTATTCACACATGCAGAGAACAGTGTGTCCCAGGAGCCATGAGCACAAGCCTAATGCTTATGGTAAATGGCAGCGGTTCAGTTACGCTTCTCTACAGAGAACACAGAGTGGCTGGTGCGGAGCAGGGAAAAGCGGTGGAGCGGGCAGAGTGGGTGGGGTGAAGCAGGGGAAAAAGTGGGTGGAGTGGGGAGATTGGCCGGAGCAAAGTGGAGAGGGGTTGGGGTGGAGCGGGTGAGGCGGAGCAGAGAGGGTGGGGAGAGGGTGGGGTGGAGCAGGCAGAGTGGAGATTGTGGGTGGGGTGGAACAGGTAGAGTAGGTGGGGCGGGGCAGGGGAAAGAGCTGGGAAACGGGCAGAATGAGTGGAGCGGAGCTGGCACAGGGGGGCGGAGCTGGCACAGGGGGGCGGAGCTGGCAGAGGGGGCGGAGCTGGCAGTGGGGGCGGAGCTGGCAGTGGGGGCGGCATGGGCCCGGTTCTGTGAGGTTTGCCGTTCATCTTACCTTTTTATTAGTAATTGATAGCGTTTGCACAGAGAGATTTGTTTTGTTGTACCACACCTGATCACTTCGGTAAATGCTGCCTATTTTAACCCGGCCGCTCTGAGAGGCAGGGACAGACCAGCACCTGCCCATAAGGATCTTGTAAGATCTGCCCCGAGCCTTGGATGGAGACCTCGGGAACAGGCTGTTCTACTTCTATGCCTCTGTTTTTAATAACCGCTCACCCAGCGAAGCTTGTGCGAGCCTGCGGCCAGGTTCCTGAGCACGCCAGGCTTTAGGGGGTGTGCTTTGGACAGGGGGCCGTGTGTCACACACACACACACACACTCATCTTCACGGTAACATGCTAATTTTAATTTATATGTCATGGCTAGCGAATATACATGTTCAACTTCGTGTCCTTTGGGAAAATTAATACAGCAGGAGGAAATGTCCAAACGTGCAGAACTGGGGAGAACCGCTGAGTCCCTCAGTGGCTGTGCCAGCAGCCTCCAAACCCCCCAGTCCGGCTCTCGGCTGGTTGCTGTGAATGTGTGGTCCAGTGCAATGCTGGTTGCTGTGAATGTGTGGTCCAGTGCAATGCTGGTTGCTGTGAATGTGTGGTCCAGTGCAATGCTGTCTTTCAGACCTGACCCTCTTTACTCTGCCTGTGCAGTGAGCTTCGGCCCGTGTGAGGTCCCCCCCCCCTGCCCCCAGTCCCGGCCCCGGCCTGCAGTACCCTCATTAATCATTGGGAGAGGAAAAAAATGTTGCTCTTGGACCTCCCCTCCCACGAAAGTGTGGGATAGGGGAAGGATTTAGTGGGGAAACACGATTCCTTGTGCGACTGGAATCCAAACTCATTTTCCAAACGTCTGAGCAGATGCACAGCCCACATCGCCTATGTGCCCCCGAAGTTCTCCTGTACGGGGGCCTTTGGTCCTCCAGAGGAAGAGGGTGTGGGACAGCCTTTCCAAAATGGTTTTAACATTTATGTGAGCCTTTTCATAGCTTGGGGGTACAGGGGAGGGGTGGTTGGTGAGGAATTTTATAAGGAGATTAGAAAGGCTGCTCTATTCAAGCTCCACTCAGTGACCCCATGCAGGCCTGCGCTCCGGCATAATGCGGGGTGTGTTAGCGACGCTCGGAGGTGCCGATACCATCTCGCTGGGGGCCGTGGCCTGGCAGGCTGGGGGCACTCATATCATCACTCTGTCAGTTTCCATATAGCGGGGGTGTATGGGGGGGGGGGGGCAATGCCAGTTTTTGTCCTTAAATGAGTAACACGAAGAATCCCGTTTGCAGTGCGCATGGGGGCTGAGGATCCCCCATCTGGTTAGTGATTAGCGCGCTGGCACTACGTGTGACGGATATTAGCCTGTGTGCTGTGGAGAATGTGCAGCTACCCCTGTCGGCTGTGTGCATATTGAGATTAAGTGAAGTGAGCCGTCTGTAATGCAGTATGGAAAGGAAGAGGCGCGATGAAGCCTGTCCCGGTCTTCATGGTATAGTAGTTGTAGTTGGGCCGCTGGAGGTGCCTCCTCTTAATGTCCTGAGGTCTTTTCTGGTTTGGTCATTATAATGTGAGCTTTTTCTAAAAAACTTACTTCTGCCTCCACCATTCTGACTACTGGCCCTGTGGAGAATATGAAGTACAGGATGTGGGTCAGTGTTCTGACCCAGTGACCCATCAACAGCTCTTCTCCTGTTTAATGACTCAGCTCCCCTGGCCTAGACGAGCCCAGCGCCAGGAAGGTGTTGGAGCCAGCGAAAACATTTCAGTGTCGCCACCACGACATGCTGGTGTCAAATGATCTTTTGTTGCATTACATTTACTTACTTAGCAAACACTTTCATCCAAAGTGAGGTGCAGCTAAACGAGCCGGGTCAGACCAGCCCTGGGGCACAATGATGACATCACTGTGCCAGCCACAGGATTTGAACCAACGACCTTCCGTTCACAAGTCCTGACATGATCGTGAAGTGCAATGGCTCATGCATCATGCCAGCATTGTGGTTTTGAGTTGTAATTACAAACAGGGAGCTGTTTCTCGTAGGAAATAAAAGTTAATGTCAAGGTCCAGGCCCACAAAACACCTGAAGAGAACCATAAACACAGCAGACTGCTGCTTCTCCTTGGTGTCTGTAGATACCTTAGTGGGGTCAGTATCAAGCAGAGAAATCAGTTGTTGATTAGCTCACTCGTGTTGAATTTTCCAAGGACCCAGAACATTTTGCTGTGGACAAAAATGAAAACGATATTACTCAGGTAGCTCAGCCCAGCCCGATTGCTGCCTGTTTATCGTGTAATGGTTTAGCATGTGGTGCAACGGGATGCCAGTTTCTCCAGTCAAAACGCTCTCTCCCTCTCTCCTGCAGCTCTTCCCAGGTTCTCTAGCCAGCCGGCACCGTCTGTGGCGCACCAGGGTGACAACGCAGTAATGAGCTGCGAGGGAAATCTGGACCTGGTTCCCTTTGTCCGCTGGGAGCACAACAGGGAGCGCGTGGCCCTGGACGGGCGGTTGATCCAGCTCCCCGGCGGGGCCCTGGTGGTCAGCAATGCCTCACAGGCCGACACTGGCCTCTACCGCTGCGTGGTGGAGAACGTGGGCCCGGCCAAGATCAGCGAGGAGGCAGAGCTGCGGGTCCTTCCAGGTACTGATCCGCTTTCTGCTGATTTAGGCCCATACAGTGTCCCTGGGTGTGTCTGGGCACCTTCACACCATTATGTCATTGAAATGGATGCCACACTTTGAGCAGAACCCTGGCATCTGTGAAAATGGTTTAGAATTATCAAATCATTATATCAAGAGTTAAGGAGCGATATATTTCCTGGAAGTGGAAGGCACACTCCGTTTATCTAGACAGGCACTCCCTTTGTATGAGGGAACTCTCCTGGGACTGTCATTCAGGCTCGGCCAGAGGGAGGCGCTCTGTCTTATTTTTGTGGCTTCTTCATGAACAGGAAATAATCAGAGCTCAGCGTAACAGCAGGATTTTATATTAACAAAAAATACACATTTTGTGCTCTTGGTGATAGCAAAGTCAGGATTTAGATTTATTTTCCTGAGGTAATATAAATGTGGCGAAGACATCTTTGAGGTATTTTTGGTAATCGCTCCACGGCGAGACGCTGAAGTGGATCAGTGTAAACGGCGCTGGCCCGACCCGCCCCGCCCGCCAGCCCCCAGGACCAGAGAGCCCTTTTATCTGTGTCAGCCATATAAATCCTTCTGCCCTCGGCTACATTTCGCGCTTTTCTTTCTGCCCGCAGAGACGGCGGCTGAGCGGAAGGTGGTGTTTCTGCGGCAGCCGCAGTCTGTCACCAGGAGCGCGGAGGACACCGTGCTCCTGGCCTGCGTCGCCGCGGGATACCCCACTCCCTACGTGCGCTGGATGCTGGGAGAGCGGCCCATCGCAGACGGGTGAGAGCGGCGAGGGGCCGGACACTCCTTCCTCTCGCCTGGGGGTGTCCCCAAACCCAACCCCCTCCCCCATCCCAAAGCAGCCTGGGTTCTGCGTAATTATGCGCAGCGGCTTCAGGGAGTAATAGGGTTGTATTGCAGATTAAATTTGCTTTGTTATATTAATTATTATGTTATATAATTATTTCGGCTGTTCGATGCCCTGAATCTCCGTATCTCCTGGGCAAGAGTCTTTAGTAACTTTGTTAATTAAACAAGGTGTGCTTCACTAATGTGGGTAGCCCCCCACTTTAGCGGTGAGTAATTCACTTGCACGCACAGCCCTCATTTCATGGCAAGTCCTGCGGTACCGGTGACAGTGAGAGGCTCCGGCAGACGTGGGCCACACGGCCGCCCTCTGCGCTCCACAGGCCCCGGCGAGCGGCACTTCGCAGAGAAGGAGAGCGGTCCAGCCGTAATTGGAGTGGTGATGAGGGGCAGATAGGGGAGGTCTGTAGGGAAGTGCTAATTAGCAGGGAGCGGCGGAAGCGAGCCGCTTGGAGCCGGAGACGCGGCCCGGGAAGCGCTCTCGTGGATATGTGACGGGCGTGGCGTGTGCCTCTGGGAGCTGCCCGCTTCCCAGGAATCCGCTGCATGATCCTAGCAGGCGGCTTCCGGAGCTCATGTTAACGCCCCAAACAGGGACCCCGGCGGGGGTGGATTGGGCGGGGTGGGTGGGGTGACTTCATTCAAAAAGTCCATTTCAGTGGGGAGGGTGAAATGTTGTCATTTAATGCAGACATGTCCTCTTCCAATGAATTCAGGTGTTAGATGGTCCTGGGGATTGTCCACCTGGACAGGCCAGTGTGGCCCAGACCCACTTCAGTGCTCAGCCTCCGCCGCGAAGGTTCCATCATCTGTGACGCCTCCTGCTCGACAAACCACGATTATACTTTCACTTGTCTTCAGTTTTGGGTAAAATGTGATGAGTTCCGGCTACCCTCCTCCTCCTCCTCTTCTTCCTCAGTATACCTCGGCTACGGGGCGTAGTGGCTGTCGCTGGCCATCCCGCCTCGGTGAGATTTGGGCGGCACGTGTCGATCTCGGCTCCTGCGTTGGCAGATATTTCGGGGCTCTCCATTGCCTGAACATATTGCCCTGGCAGTGAAAGCAGGCAGCCGTCTGTGCCGTCATGTTTTAGGGCCGGTAACACAGTGGTACTGTTAAATCAGAGGGGCCTTGGCATCAAACGATATGCTGTGGCTTCCCCTCAAAGGCTGCCAGCTGTATTATACCCCAGCATCTCGGCTGAAGGGGGGAGGAGCTTTGAGACTTTGGGCCTGCTTTGTTCCGCAGCTTCGTGCTGGGCCTGCTTGGTCCCGCAGCTTCTTGCTGGGCCTGCTTGGTCCCGCGTCTTCGTGCTGGTCCTGCTTGGTCCCGCAGCTTCCTGCTGGGCCTGCTTGGTCCCGCAGCTTCCTGCTGGGCC
>JAODLD010000136.1:23366729-23397921 GCA_026781065.1 Mormyrops boulengeri | reverse complement strand
TGCAGTAGCAAAGATTTGTTAGTATGGAAGTACCCTCACCCACCCCCCACCATCACCCCTGACAGGCTATGATCACATCCCCAGGGCACTGCCACCTGGGACAAAGGAAGCAGAGTGGGGAGTCCACGGGAGGCCGATAGGCCTGCCATCTGCTGCTGCATCTCCTGCAGGGCTGCCGGCGCATACGCTCTGCCCTGGACCACAACATATTGTTTGGTCACAGGGACTTTTGAAAATCCGTCAAAAGATTCTCAGTGTCAGACATACGTCTATCATAACTGCTGACGGATTCAACATTTTTTGCTCCGTTCAATTACATTCTGCCAGTCGCATCATAATTTACCACCAAGGTGCATGAAATCAACAGTCCATCAGAGCTGTGAGCAGACGGACCCCTGATTTGCAGTCACGCAGTCCCATGGTAATCCCCTTGTGGTCTGCAATTCCACCATTCCACAATTGGACAATGAGATCCCCCCTGGCAACAGCAGCCGTTCCATCCTCTGGGGAAAACAAAAAAAGGAATGTTGGAGGGATTTTAGCAGCATTACTCACAGCTGTGGGTGGGTCAGGGTTCTGTAGCTGGTCCTCTGTAAGAAATTGCATTTGGTTGACAATAAGCAAACTCCCCCATCTTTCATTAAATAAGTAATAACCTCATTTTATCCTTTTCCCATTACAAAATGTATTACTTTTTATGCTTTTTTCTTCTTAATAGGACATGACATAAAATATATTTAACACGTTGAACGAGTCTGTTATAAACCCTTCAAATAGCAAATAATACCAAAACATCAAGCTGCGGAGCTACTGTGCAAAGTACCATTTAAAAATATTTTTTGTCACCTAGGACTCGGGCGACGAGTACGTATCCCCTCTCAGGGTTATACGCTGTGTGGGACAGACGTCAACGCTGCGACGTGACCATTCCCAGCCTTCACATCTACACAGCATTGCGGAGTCTTCCTGTACTTGAGATCACTGACCACTGATTGATCTCTTTAGCCGTCACACTAACTACGTTCTTGTTGATTTCATCAAAAACTAGAAATGTGAAATGGCTGCCCTTCCTGTGAGTTAAGTGTCCCTGTGGGCTTTGCTATGTAATCCCAGCGTTCAGATGCCTAATTTATGACGGTTCAGCACCTGCCATCAGATCTTTAGAATGCAGAACCGCTTCTTTTGGTTCCCGCTATGTCCCATTGCTTCAGGTCCCGAGTCCCCGGGTCCGTAGTTAAGTTTGGGGCTTTTCCCCGAATTAGGGCGACCGCCAGACCTTGGACAGTCAATCCAGTAAGCGACCGAGGCTAGCTCTTGGACGGTCACCCGGTAAGCGACCGCGGCCAGCAGCTGCACGGTCATTTCCAGCCCTTCAGCAGCAACCTTGGTGAAGATCCAGACGCTGGAAAGGCGCCAGCGATACACCGCAGCAAGCACAGGCGAGCAAGCGGAACCCCACTAGCCTCTGATACGACCTTCAGCGGCGTTGTTGTGTCCGCTCTAAAACACCAGGGGCATGAGCTCAGAAAGACACAGATTTCAGACAGGGTCCGGAGACTGCGTCAGCGCTACCTGCACTGCAGAGATAACACGCAGGACCACAAAAAATGTGCCTTTACCAGAGTTGAACCATTTACTGTTTACAATAAAAATGAATCCACTTAGCTTCCATTGTTTTGTAAGCCAGACTCTCTATTTACATAATAAAATTAAGTTTTCCAAATGTTTTAAAACCACCGATCACACAGAAACACATAGATGACCCTAATGTAGCTGAAAGATATCTCCGTTAGTTAAACGCTTATGTACTCAGCACACTGTTACCACCGGGTCTAGTGTTGGGAAGCAGCTCACTCAAATTATGCCGGTATTGTTGCCGAAGATCTGCACCTTACGTAATTGGTTGCACACACACGAAGTTCGAGCCCTTTAATCTCCGGCTTTAGATTGTGTCGAAGACCTCCTTCCGTCCCGAGAACTGCGGCGTACAGCACAGCAACCATAGCTAAGAAGTCCCAAGCGAACTGAACACCGCAGGGTGTGTTCATCAAACCTCTTTAAATAAAAGACGCCAAATTCCTTCCTGCAGCTGATTTTCCCGATTTTTCTTAACAGGACACTATAATTATGCACTAACCGCATTAAAACGGTGGGCAGTTTAGTCGTTTGGTTATACACAAGAAGTTAAAACACTATTAAATTGTTGCAAAGTGGGGAATCTCAAATAATAATTAACCCAGAGCAGCTGGGCTCTCAGAGTCTATGATTTATGTTTAAAAGCTTATCTGGCATAGAAGAAAAAACATAAATATGTCACTGTGGGCTGACAGATAATCCCGTACATTGTCATACTATAGACTGATTTTAATATGACGTGGTCTTGATGTAAAAGTGGATTTTCGAGTACCAGTTTTGGATTCTAGTCGCTATACATAGTGCTTCTGCTTGGTTGCAAAAAAAGGAATTGTATTTCATACTGACAAAATTTTCATGACGTTTTCACTTGTAAGTACTATCGTGTCACCCGAGTTTGGATCGGTCCCCATTCCGGATATGATGGAGGGTTTTGGCAAAGTGGGAACTGTACTCGAACTAGGCCTAACTGAAAAATATTTAAATTACATATAAGAAGACTTAAGTATATTTGGGGGGATTTTTAAATATACAATAGACATTTATTGTACACAGGAAGCGAATTAGTATAAAGATCCATTAATTAGCCTATTATGACTACATTCAAAGGAAATCACTACTGTATATGACCACGTCAGAAGTCTAGAGAGAATAACCCATCCTGAGATTCTCAGTTCGCTAAAAGGGAGATGAAGAACACAAGTGATGTATAGTTAGATATATTTATAATTTGTCAGTTTTCTATGCTATTGACGCTGTTAGTTTGGCATCAACGACAGACAGATTCATGCTGACAGCGCAGTGTTCCCGTTATTCGAGTCCTGCTGGAGTGCGGAAAAGCCCCCGCGTTCTAGTGGGGAGGGGGCTCAAGCATATAATTTGCTGGAGAGGAGGTTCGACCCCCATCGGACTGCTCTGGATCAGGGAGACATCCTCGCATTGACTCACAATAAACCAAACCCACTATCTATTCAGCCAGACCGGGAGCTCCCCATCCGAGGTTCCTGGTTTCCTTATTTTTCCCGCTGACTGCATAAGGGATTTGCACAATACACCATTGATTCAAGAAATAATACGGGAGGGCTGCATTCACTCTGCGACACGACGAAGATTTAAGTCTGATAGAAGATCGCGTAGTAGACTTCGAGGCAAAAGGACTAAAGCTTGTCACCCTTCCAGTTTTTAACTCCAAGTACTCCCGCCCTAAATTTAGTAAAATAATCCGTGAGATTAGTATTTAAATTTGTCTCTATTCTCTTGATTCGAATTCATTCTAATTAAGTTTCTTAACCTTAATTTCTCTGGTGCAAAGCCGTCCAAAATTCCTCTGCCTCCGATAAGTAACTTCCCAGCTGCTTGAACTCCGTGAACTTCTTCCCACAACACAAAGGTCCGTTTTCCGTCTGGACCTTCTATGTAATAAAACACTGCCATCTAGTGTCGTATTTAGCAACAATTTTCTAAACGTTGATTTTAAAGACGAAAGAAGTCTTGCATTGTGCTGCCCATGTCAAACTATGGAATGTTCTCAATGGAGGTCCCAAAACCAGAATCTCGTTCTTATGAAAAATCTCTAGACATGACAGAAACTGGATGGAATATGGGAAACTGACTAGTTCCAGACAAGTAAAAGAAGACATGGTTGTATTTTGTCATTATAGTTTCCTGTATATGCAAAAAATATAGGCCTAATGAGAGAAGCTGGGCTGGAAGAAGACAACTATGGACTGAAGTTTGATGGACACCACACTTATAGTTGAAATTGAAAAATATCTCAGGACACTTGAAAGAAAAATAACAAAGAAAGTGGCGAAGTCCTCTGCTCTGATCCCTAGACACTGCGGTGAGCCACAAACGCCGTCGAACTGGCTGTCTTTTTTTTAAATCTCCTTTAATCTAATCCGAAACACAGCCAAAACTCAACGTGGAAGAAAGACCCACTACACCACGTCATAACCATGCGCCCCGTGTGGCTGCCCGATCTGCGATCCCGGCCCGATCTGCGAACGCATGCGCACACTGGGTTTCTATCAGCGAAAGCATGCGCACACTGGTTTTCCGTGTACGTTACAATTTGATCTGTATACTGACTGCCTGGCTGTGGCTGTCCGATCTGCAATTCTTGCCCGATCAATAAAGGAGAGAAAAAAAAATTATATTGGAAAAGAAGGATGTTTTTTTCTTTTATGAAAAGACTGATATCGAATATAATAGGAAATTTATATTAAACCTTTTTATTTTATATGGGAATTTTTTTATCCATAAGTGTAAATGGTCAAGGAAGGTCCCCAAGATCCAGGACTTAAAAATAGAAATGGGACTTTATTTCCAAACCCTGCATGGATCAAAAAGCAAAAAGCTGTTTAGACACTGGATGCATATTCAGCCTTGAGCTTACCGTTGTGATTATTTCCTCCTTTTTCTATTCTGTACATTCACCCCTGTCTGTATCTTGTGCCATTTTGTTTCGAGCTTCTGTTAAGTGTGTTCAATGAGAACATTTGCTTGTTTGTTGGTTGGAATGCTTCATAATAAACAACAACAACAACAACAATAATAATAATAATAAAAAGATCAAATAGTGACGTACACGGGAAACCAGTGTGCGCATGCGTTCGCAGATCGGGCCGGGATCGCAGATCGGGCAGCCACACCCCGTCGTACAAGGGGCAGCTTAACGCTAGTCGATAGTCGGCTTCTAAAATTATGCCATAGTCATTTTGTGTTCTCCACAACATGTATGATCGAGCAGCTACATTCACCCCCAACACTATTGTCACGTTCGCTGACGACAGAGTCGTGGCTGGTCGGATCTCCAATGATTATGAAATGGCCTACAAGTAGGAGGCGGAGAACCTGGCAAACTGTAGCCAGGAAAACGATCCCCTGCTGTACATCAGAAAACAAAAGAGTTGATTGTTTACTTTGGGAGGACACAGGTGAGGCATTATTACAGCCCCTCCACAATCAGCAGAACGCCTATGCAGAGGGTGTCCTCATCCAGAGGACCTTACACACGTAGCGCAGGTACACCAACGATATGGTTAAAACGACAGCGCCTCCACTACCACAGGATTCTTAGGAAGTTCAGAGGGGCTCCCAGGATTTTTTATTTAATTACTTATTTTGCAGTCTTTTTTATCTTTATTATTATTTTTATTGTTATTTGGATTGTGTTTAATTGTTATTTAATTTTTATTTAATCCAGGAAGCGGGTGGAAAGTCATTTCACTACACAGCTGTACTGCGTTTGATTATGATTATAACAAATAAAAATGGAAACAAACCAAGGTGACCACAGGGTTGGTAGCAAACTTTAATGTTGATAGTTAAAACATAAAAGGTATAGAGAGCTCTTGCCTCATTGGAATAGCCATCAACACGAAGACAACAAGTAATAAAGAATGACATCTTTCAGTATTATCATGTCTAAGAGCAAAAATCGGAATTGTTCAGAATATACTGTTTTATTTTAATCTTTATGAATGCGAAAGCTAGAAAATCAAAAAGCTGGAAAAGCATTTTAATGGAGCACAAGGAAAGAAGTGGATTCTTAATCAAAACAAGGAGAATTTTCACGTGAAATACAAATGCCGCAGTTGAATATGTGTTTTTCTGGACATATAATGACAAGATGGATGGACAAAAATGAGGAATGCCGTTTATATTTGTTATAACAGTTTTGCACAATTATTACTGTTCTTTTTTTAAGCTCTTTACTATCTTATCTTTATTCCTCTTGTTGCACTGAGCATGGTAAGACAAAAGAATTTCCCTCGGTATAAATAAAGTTTATCTTATCTAATCTTATCTTATATGGTTGCTTGGAATCAACCTCGACTTGACGGCACCTAATATTGACAACAGCATAAGCTCTGTGGCCCTGATGAAGACAGTCAAAAATAATTTTAAAATTCAAGATTGTAAGGATTTATATCTTTTTTTCTTTAGCTACATAACGAGTTAGTAAATTGTTACTGAAAATGCTGCACCAGATAACAATAACAATGAAACAATAACTGACCCCGGAACTACATTTGTACAGGGCCTTTGGGGCTTGGGGAACTTAAAGACCGAAGGACCACAGTTCTGGTTGTTATGTGTATATGTTTTGGTGTATTTTCAAAGTAAGATATTTGTTTATCACATATGTGCATCCAGAATTTCATTTGCATGTGTGGATAATGATATTGCCCGTGTATATCTATTAGTTTAACGAATTTGCTAGGATATATTGGATTTCACCTTCCACAGGATGTATTCGTGAAATTTCTCCATGAAAAACTCCAAACAGGGCCGCCCGTGCAGCAGCGCCATTTGTACGTTCATACCATTCTTTCTTCAACAGATTTTCAGTTTCTTCGTTTGCGTTAGACGATCGCTGTCGGGCTTGACAGCTAGCCTAGCTGCACTTGGTAAGTTCAGACGGGCACCTGGACATTTAATCCATTAACAGTGAAGCATTTTATATTAACGCGCATCATTACCAAGCTTCGCCGCGTGAAGTCTGTTAATTGTGTGGACGCAACGTATTGGATTATAATACTACATTTCTTCGAGCTCCATACCCGCTCCCCCATGTCCCAGCCTCTAGAGCCATATCACTTTCAGTTAGGTTTAAATGAACCGCCAAAACATTTTTTAATTATTAACATAATTGTTCAGGATCTGTTCTGATACGGAAGTAGACACATTGATACTAAATTACTAAACTTAAATTAACTCACAGTTGGACTAAATTATAGAACAAGCTCTTGTGTCTGAAATATACCTAGTGAGATATAAAAATTCTCAACTGATGTCTTTGTCTATCCTTGGCTTACCCTTTCTGTACGCAGGAATCTAACAAGACCAAAGCGACATGGCAGAGGCAGGATGTTCCACCGTGGAAGGCAGCCTGACACAGGAGTTTGTGGTACCATCCCATGTGCAGATGGTAAAAGGCCTTATGGCGGAGTTTGCCGAGCGTCATGGGTCTGCAGGCCGTCGCGTGGTGCTGGTCACCTCGGGCGGCACCAAGGTGCCCCTGGAGTCCCGCACGGTCCGCTTCCTGGACAACTTCAGCAGTGGGCGGCGTGGGGCATCCTCAGCGGAGTACTTCCTCGATGCGGGGTATGCCGTGATCTTCCTGCACCGCCACCGCTCCCTATACCCGTACGCGCGCCGCTACGCCGGTGTCAACCTGCTGGACGGCTTACGGCTCGAGCCAGCCACGGGGGAATGCGGCCCTGCCCAGGTTGTGGCGAACCTGGAGTCCCTGCCTGGCATCATAGCTGTGCTGAAACGCTACCAGGACGTCAAGGCGGCAGGCTTGCTTTTGCCGGTGGAGTTCAACACGCTCTCAGAGTACCTTCACCTACTCAAAGCTGCGGCACAGGCTCTCAGCAACATAGGTATGGCCGTCAGCATCCCGTAAAGGCAGGACACATTCTTTTTCTCTTGCAGCAGGTTGCTGAATGTGCTGCCCGTCCATTACACCTGCAGGGTCCAAGGCCATGTTCTACCTGGCTGCTGCAGTTTCCGATTTCTACATCCCGGCATCCGAGATGCCGGAGCACAAGATCCAGTCGTCCGAAGGGCCGCTTCAGGTGAGGCCCAGCTGCCAAAGCCAAGCCTCCTGCCCAATGCAGTTTTTGCTAGTCAGGGTACTCGAACAGTCCAAACAGAGCACGCTGCCTGGTCCTTTTTCCAACTTTTATTGCCTCCTCCTCCTTGCAGCTCAGCATGAAGATGGTGCCCAAGATGCTGTCTCCGCTGGTGAAGGACTGGGCCCCGAAGGCATTCGTCATCTCCTTCAAGCTGGAGACAGACCCGGGCATCCTGCTGGAGCGGGCGCGTCGCGCTCTGGACACCTACCACCACCAGGCCGTGGTGGCCAACGTGTTGGACACGCGGCGCGGCTACGTGGTGGTGGTGACACGGGACCACGCGACAGAGCTAGCCCTCACGGCTGCCGAGGAACAGGCCGGGCTGGAGATCGAGGAGAAGATCGTCGGCAACCTGGTCTCGGCTCACAGCAACTTTACTGCCCAGCAGGAGTAAGGCGATCATATCAGGCATGGACAAGCCCCTCCCGTCACAACCCAACCATTAGAAATGGCGGACTCTCCACAGAACCCACCTATCCAGCTTGTCTAGATAAATCCAAACTGGTACTCGGTATTGATGTAAAATGTGTAAACACTACATGTGATAGCAAAGTCTGTCTTGTACCTCCTGGAGAGACAGCATCACCACTGCTGTACCAGCAGTCGCCAGTCTCCCCATCCGGGATGTGCCCGTTTCTTGTGTACCGCGAGAGGGTGGAGCAATCATTAAATTACAGATCTATTGCGCGTGTGCCGTAGTGTGTATGTCACAAACCAAATATGAGCATGATTCAGCAAAGATGTTTAATGTTAAAGTGTAAAATATGACAAACAGTGAGGGGAAGGGAGTTCTGAATGTCCATGAATTAAAAATAATAATAATAATAATAATATTGCCACAAAGTCAGTAATGGGGCCCCCTCAGGGCCTTGGCCAACAGCCTCACTTTTTAACCACTCATCCTTGTGACACTTCCAGCTCAGCCACATGACGGCCAGCCCTATACACTCAGCCTGGCACCGCTCTTGAGTCTTACTTAAGCTTGACACTCTTCTTGACTCCGGCACGGATCCCAGACAGCTCTCCGCCGTACCGAACCTCCTCCTTGCGCACCTCGCGAACCTGAAACACAGTTTAGTTTATTGGGCAACCATATTTTGCAAAACATACACTTATAGGCTAAGCAAACTGCTGCTGGACAAAATAACTGCCACTCAAAATTGATTCCCCCATCTACTTCATATCATTGGTCACTTAAACCATGTGACCATAATCAATTCCAACCTACCTGGCCCTTCCTTCTGATCTTAGCCTTCCTGAACTTCTCCCTGTATTTGACTCGGGGGTTGCGATCAATCTTCTTCCTCTTTGGAGTGAGGCCTTTGTTCTTATCCATCTGTCAGAAGAGATGGACAAGAAATCAGTGCAGGGCTTGTATCACCAAGAACTATGATAAACAGTAAAAGCCTGGTGGTGTTTTTAGTGGTCTTTAGTATACCTGGTAGGTGATACCCCTCTTGGCATCTGGGTCCAGGTCTGGCTCCTCTTCCTCCTCCTCCCCCTCCTCTCTAAAAGAAGACCACAGTCTTAGACTGCCGTCCTGTAGGGCCATCCCACATACATATCAGACAAGCCCCCCCCCTTTCTCCTTACTCCTCATCCGGCTGCAGCTTTTTGGCTGTCCTTTTCAGCTTCAGCCTCCGCTCAACCTCCCTGTAGGCACGCAGGGCTGCCTCTTCATCCAGCTCGGAGTCTGAGTCCTCCTCGGCTTCTGACTCACCGTCTCCAGGACCCTGACAAGCACGTGCATGCTGTGAACGGTGGCCCTTTGAGGGGCCCTATTATGCTCATGTTCACGTCATTATTATATTTTTGGGGTCTACTAGAATAGATTTATATATTTATGTGTCAATAACTCTGCCTGAAATGCTCTGTTGGGGCTTTAAGCCCCGCCCCCGAAGAGCCCAGTGTGCTCTTGATTGGTCAGCTTGCCCTAAACGTTTTGCCCCCGTCCTACAATCTACAGACAGATCCTTGCAGATAGGTGGCCAATAAGGATTGTCTTACGAGATGACCTCACCATGTCAAGGAAGTAAGGGCTGGAATTCCAACAAGGCATGTCAGGTAGATTAGAGAAGAGTGGTTTCTGTGGCAAGAGTTACTCCCTTTGACCTGTACTTTTAAGACTCTGCAGACAGTTTACACATAAAGCTACATAGCACACTAAAGGAAAGGGAAAAAGTGGAAACTAATAATAGCTCCCCCTTAAGCCCAAATGACTTGCCACATCTGGGAGTCCTCCATGCACTCACCTTCCTCCTGGGGGCGTCAGTGGTCCTCCTGATTGTGCCCTGCTGGGTCTCTGACAGCAGACGGCGCAGCTGGGGGGCGAGTCTGGCATCCACTGGGGACAGTTCATTTATGAGCTGTGCAGGTAGAGGAAACCGTGAGGGACAATCTAACCGAGGTGTGTCTAAAAAGCTCATTAACCAACCGCCCTGTGGCATTCCCTGATGAGGAAGCATCACATTTCAGTAACATTGCTGCATATCTGTCACAGCACTTTCCAATGAGCTGGCCTGGGATAGCTAAGGATATCCCTTTGACACACTGAAGAAGACCAAGAAAGATTTTTTTAAATATCAGATTTCTGCACTCAAGTACAGCTCAATGTGTCATTGAGGAGCTTTGACAACTAAGGACAGGCAAATTTATAGGTCCCCACAATTTTATATACTAATAATAATAATATGACACTGTATTGATCCCTGTGAGGAAAATCTCTTTTCGCCTCCCCCATCTTGTCCTCCACGACACACAGTCACATGTCCTGGCAAAGCCAGGCTCGAACAGGCAACCTTCCGATCACAGCCACAGGGGCTTAGCTCGCTGAGCCACGCGCGCGCACATGCACACACTCACATGTATTCATATATTTGTGGAAACAATCCATTCATTTCTATGGGAAAAACCCTAATCCCAACAAGGATGACCTTAACCCCTACCCAGGCCTAACCTTAACGAGAAGTAACCACATGATCAGAGCCGTCTTACGTTTCGGTAGGAGACCAGACTTTCGATCACGGGGTGGCTGTGGGCTGGGATTCGCTTGGACTTCAGCACCAGGTAGAAACTCACATTGGTGCAGTAACTGCGCAGATGTAGTCAGAAAGACAGACTGTGAAGCTCAAATTAGGAATCCCACGGTCCCTAGCCATCATGGTGACACACACGACCCGATTGTACCTGTCTGCATCTTACACTGATTGCCCTTTTCACACCACCCATATAACGAAGAAGTAAGGAAATCACACTTACTTCAAATACAGTTGCTGTTTGGTCTTGAGATATTCTGCTCCCTTGAGAAAACCAGTTAAAAGGACACAAATGGATTAATTTACACAGCCAGTTCATTACAGACATCGAAATCCATCCCAAGGTGCCGCTGTGACCGGCTCTCACCTTTCCCGCAGGGATATGCCCATCCTTAACCATTTTCAGAAGAGGTTGCAACTCGTCCCGGAGCTCCGTCAGCTAAAACAACATACCATGGTTATCGCCAATGCCGCCTCAACAATCACATTGAAGAACTGTATGCATGATGGTGCTGAAGAACAGCCAGCCGCACACCAGGGAGAAGGTCTGATGCAACATGGTACCTTGGCCTTGAAGTCCTGGATCAGTTCCAGCAGCTCTGGAGATTCCTTCTTCAAGAGCTTGACCTTCTCTTTGTGGGACATTTGCTTCAGGTCCTTCACAATCTTCTGCTTCTCTTTCTCCAGGCTTCTCTCTACCTCTCCCTCTCCCTCTCCCTCTCCTCCAAGCTCCTATAGGAGAATGCCCAAAAAAAGCCACCAGAGAATTAGGCTGCAACTTTTACTTGCGTGAAAGGATGCCTCCCTGGCTGAAAATTGACCAGGAGCATGAAGTCTGTGGCTCCTGAGAAGCTACCTGAAGGAGATGCAGGTCATAGTCATCCTCACTCAGACTCCCCACCAAGCGCTTCTGGATGTTCTTTGCCTCTTCCTCTTCCTCCTGGTCTTCAGCATCTGCTTCCTCCTTAGATTTCCCCTCTGGAATATGAATAGATACAGTCAAATGTCCCAGACAATCCCTCATGCCCAATAATTCCACATACCAAAGACATGAGTATAATGCACTGGCAGTCACATGGTCTTTTACAAAGTGAGAGTAGCAAATACTCACTGACTGCGACATAATCGGAGTCATAGTACATCTTCTTCCTGCGCCCCCAAGCCATGTCACTGGGGAGGTCTAAAAGGAGGACAGGGGAGCATCAAACACAACGCATCTCAAAATTAAACTGAAAGGGTGCATCCTCCAGCCAACAGCTGCCAAACAGAAAGTGGGCAGGTCCCTCATGGCACAAGGACTCATTGAAAAGGGGCTAACCCTCTGTGCCTGTAATCAGAAGGTTACCAGTTCGAGCCCGGCTTTGGCAGAATGGTCACATGTCAGTGGGTCCTTGAGTAAGGCCATTAACCCCCAGCTGCCAAGGAGGGCAAGATGGGGTAGGTGAAGAGAGAATTTCCCCACATGGAATCAATAAAGTGTCACTGAAGACAATAACCATCGGACAACAGAGTTATCCAACTAATCAGAACATCCATGATCCACTCCACTCACAAGCAACACTCACCATCCTTGTTCTTTCCTTCAAGGTCACTCTCCATGTCTGTCTCATCTTCATCTTCGCCCATCTCTTCATCTTCTTGCTCCTCCTCATCCTCTTCAGAGTCATCCAGGGCCATCACCTCCTCCTAAAAGATCAAAGCACAAGTAGTTCCATGTTCAAACTCTCTGCAACTCCAGACAAACATTAAAAAGTCAGATGAAGAGAATACCTCTCAGTTGAATATCAGGATGATGAATACTTCCGATGGACATATTTAAAGACCCAGTAATGTTTTCTGTCACATACAGGCTGTTGGTAAAACTCCTAAGAATAGTCTGTGGAAACGTGACTGGAGTTTTTTTTAATCATTATTTGGAGCAAACGCATAAACTGCAGTCTTATGGATTACTCTGTTTTACCACTGTGTAGTCCAACTCTCACAACATTAGGGGCTGGTTGACGCATCAGAATTGTTTAACCCTAAGTCCACACTGGTAAGAGACAGCCCCACCCATGCCGTTTTCTCCACACCTCATCCTCAATGTCCTCCTGGTCACTGTCCGCTTGTATTCCATGTGCAAGGAGATTCTGCAGAGAACCAGTATGTAAGTGCATGCATACATACCAAAGAAGGTTTAGTCTGCAAATTGTGAATTAGAATATCAGTATATCAAACACCAAAGCAGACCTAACTTAGGTCAGACGCATGATGTGACACTGATGCAGATAATAAAGAAAACATTTAGCCCTGGATACCAACCGAGATCCTCTTATTGTGGAACTCGTCGATTTCATCTTCTATGTATTCAGAGGATTTCTGTTGAAAACAAAATCATAGACAATGTTTGAACAAAATTGTATGGAAGACACCAAACACTCATCTGATTATTAGAAATAATTACTTTGTACAAATTGAAAATAAAATTAAAGTACAATGCAATAAATGGAAAAAAACATCTAAGACTTTCTCTGGAGCCATTTGGCTTCCAGCCTTTCGTGGGACAGTGAGCGGCTGTCAGTTTACAGCTCCGTGTCTCTAACCACTAACCCACATATGAAAAGAACAGGCAACTTCCCAGCTAGATGCAGAGACAGCGTAAGGAACTTTCACCAGAGTCTGCTTGTATAAAGCTACCTTGTCGGGGACTGGCATGTCCCGGTAAGTATCAGGGTCATCACTGTCATATCGCTCCGTTTTCTTCGCTTTTGGCCGGCGGACGGCCCTGAGGATCAACAGATGGAAAAGTACCATAGGCAAGTGTGAATATGACTGCAATAAGAAAACCAAAGACATTCTGGCCAACTGGGCTTTCGTACTAACAGACAATAAAAAACTTATTTGAGATGACAAGTTTCGTCCACTACTTTAATGCAAGGAAAATGCAAATTGTCATTGGGGAAAATAGCAAAAACGTAATCGTCAGCTACATGAATTATCAATTATATCAATTCAACCAGAGACAAGGTAGCAGAACCATAAAACACCCAGAAAATTAACAAATTTATATATTTTCCCTGTTTTTGTTTACTTTGATGCGGGTGGAAAAACAGCCGCTGTCCTCATTAATGTACCAATTTTATGGGGTTTGTAAAACGAATATACACATTAAGAACTTAGACTAAGCTAAATGCTCCTGCACTGATGAACCTCAATAAAGCTGGTACCGCAAACCATAAATTTATACGTACCTTCTCGCTCTGACCATGCTGCTGCCTGCTCCTGAAGCCCACGTTCCTGCTTTGGAAAGCTTTCAGATTTTCTATTGGCCCAGCAGGCGAAACGCTACGTGTTACGTTTTACGCTACGTGTTACGCAATGCGCAAACATTTCGTCGCCGCACTTTCGTTCGTGGAAAAAAAAACAAAAACTTTTGTTTGTGAAGGGATCGCTGGGCGTGTAATGGGTTTTGATATCTGGCTATCTGAAATACTGAATCGTTAATATTGTTTTCAGATTCTTGTATTGTACATTGACCATTTTCTCTAAATGGTTTTATAGATTTAAAATAGAGTGACCGTATGTCCCTTTTTTGGGACCTAAAAATCCAAATTCATGTTAACATTGCTTTCTACAGTCAGTATACTTTGTGTGTGCATTTTGTGTTGCTGTTACGACTACTTTGCATTCTCCCTCCGGTGTACTAATTTTCTGCCAGGTAAAACAATTTTCAATGTCACCGTATTCATTCGTTTCCACACGTCGTCTTTTGCTTGTGGGTTTCCGGTACTACTGCAAAAGGAGGTCGGCTGGGAAACATGGATTTTCGTTTTAGTACCAATTTCCATTGCATGCAATTACAGTGCTCTCAGAAAGTCTTAGGACGCCTTCTTAATTCTGTAAAAATGTTGCAAATGTATTGGTTTCATAACAAAATAACATAACCGCACATATTTATTAAGTGTCATTTTTTTTGACTGACTCATTCAGTTCTGTTATTGCCATTTTGCTATTAAGTCACTGGTTCCCAAAAGGACACTAAACACAAATGTTTGGTGTTTTATGTTATTGCAAAGGTGTTACTTTTTAAAAAGCACCCAATGAGATTGCTTGTGTATGGAACTCGGAGCTCTTTTAGAACTATAATTTGGGTTTCAGTTTCTTCCTACTTAAAATGAAGGTTTTACTTAAAACTATTTTCTAACATATATATTTTTTTGTAAACCAATGAATAAATTAATGATTTTTGTTATGAAACCAATACATATGCAATATTTTTACTGAATTAAGCAAACGTCCTAAGATCAACTTTCTGTGAGCACTGTATATGCATGTATTGTCGAACGCCACCACTGGCGGATTTAGATCTCTTTTCTATCGCACATTTGCACATCACGTCGAAGATATGTTACAGGCTACCACTCGTAAGTATGAGATGCGGAGGGGGGTGGGGGTGGGTTAATTGGTCCACTTGAAGCCCGAGGTACCATCAGCGGGAAAATCAGTCAAACTTGGAAACGTGGCACCTCTGACTTTGTACAGCATGATGGAATTAATAAAATCAGTTTAAAATTTATCCTAATTTATTTTGTATTGTTCCAAATATCTTAATAAAAATGATAGTGCTTAATGGGGGGCGGGGATATAGATAAACAAGCAGTGGGGAGGTTTGCGGAGGGCGCCATACGATCTGGAACCACCACTGAACACCCCAGTAAAAATATGTATAATATGAATGAACATCACACTTATATAATGCTTTTCAAGACACTGCATCCAGCACCACTGAGTAACACCCACCTGGATGATGTGACGGCAGCCATTTTGTGCCAGTATGCCCCTCCACACAGTAGCTAAGGTGGTGAAGGGGCAGGAGTGACTTCATCAGTTAGATATAGGAGATGGTTAGGAGGCCAAATAATGCTATTTGATTTGTTAAAATATTGAAGTTTATAGTAAAACACATAATTTGCAAGATATACATTTAAGGGTCTTTAATTATTTTTTTTTTGGATTGTTAAGATTGAAGCAGAATGTAACCTGAAATATTCAAAATAAGCAGCATTATTGTCATTTGAAGGATGCAGAACTTGATGTCTAGTAGAAGGTGACCTTCGGTGCTGATGCTGCCTGCATTCCCGGAATAGTAAATTTCCTTGCCAAGATGGCTGAGTTTGGTATTTTTGTTCACTGATGATAATATGGTGGCACAACTTCAACAACAATCATAACTCAGAGCACTATGGCAGAGCAAAGAGAATAACTATCATGTTGCCATTGACCAAATTTATTAAAACATCATTTTTGCAATGTTTTTCTTTTATCTCATGTGAGATGTTAGTCTTGTTTGCAGTACTCAGAAGCGGTGATGGGTTAGACATTGACTTATGGACCTATGGAAATGAGAATCAAAGTTCTCCCAGCAGAGTCCTTAGGAAGTCTCAAATCTCAAAGAGAATTGTGCTCAAAGAGAATTCTGTTGCGGCAGTATGAAGTGGTCAGTTTGCATATGTTTCCAGGTCTCAAGGGACAGAAAACTGGTTTTTGTTATGCAAGAGTATAAGATCCCCATGTATGGAGTGCAACTTGAGAATGAAGTTGTTTGAACAAAACATTTCCAAAGAAACATACTGGGTTGGTGGTTGCATGCATTCAGTTTTGTTGTTCTTGTTCCAGGCAGTGTCTGAGATATTTCCAAGTACATTTTCTGTTGTAGTATCATTATCATTTCTTACTTCCCTCATTCCTTTCAAATGTTATGTTAGCATCCTAGGAATGACACATTAAGCATTCCAGCTCAGTCTATTTTCATTTAAGCAGTTTTATAACAATCTTCTCCTCTTTCAGACTGTCGTGAATCGTAAAAAACCATTATCTTATAAGTTTATTTCCGAAGTCTATGGTCACTTCTCAGTGTCATGCTTCAGTCCGTCCAGGAACTTCCATCGCTCCCGTGGGAGGGTTATACTGGAGCTGCGGGGCCTGCCTCCATCCAGGAAAGTCCTGGGGGGCCTGCTGACCCCAGGCCTGATCTCCTCAGTGCGATGCCTCATTAGGGACTGGGCTGGGGTCACATGCCCAGTGGTGTGAGACTGAGGAACAGATGGTGAAATGGATTAGTGCAGGACCAGGAATATTTGGGCAAAGCCACTAGCTCTTTACTCTGACAAATGTTTTATGACACACAGATGAAAGAAAACAAGTGGCTGGTATTTCAGATATCTCAAGCGATACGTGGTGGATGAACAGCAGGCACATGTACACTGTAAGTGCAGTCCTGTGCAAATATTTTAGGCAGTCAAATGTTAACAGCAACATGATAAACACTGGTATAAATATCTTATTCGTGAAAAAGTTACTGATACTGTATATGTAGTTGTATAGATAGATGAACACCGCTTCAGTTCCCCAACCTCTCCTCAGGGGCACCCCAGCCATTCCATGTATTTATTAAACTTCACCACCAGCTCACTTAATTAATGAATTTAATTAGTTAAAAAAGTAAATGAGATATTGATTAGCTATACGAGGTGTGCTAGTGGTCGAGTCAAAAAATTCATGGGTGTATTGGATGGTTGCCGGACATAATGGGGTGATTTTAGCAGAGGTTTTGAAATGGCTAAGCTAACACACTTTGACAGACATAATAGTATAGTTTTATACCAACATAAACATCATTTAAACATTTTGTTTGGCTGCCTAAGACTTTTGCATAATACTGTACACATAAAAAGAATCATGGTTCACAGCATCCTGAGACACCTAAATCACAATGAACCCTTCCTCCTTACATTGGTTTTTGGCTGATTATCTGGAGGATGCTCCTCTTCGAGGTTTTGGTCAAGCTGAAATGTGTTGATCCCAGAGAATGGTGTCCTAGTGGTGTCCACTTGCTGGGAGAAGCACCTACCCTGTACCTGCAGCGTCTTCAGGACATCACTGATTCTGCTGTAGGACCTGTTCTCTGCCATGCTGAGTATCAGCGCCTTCTTCGTGGGGGAGAGAGGAACACAGTCATTGCTCATGCTCACGTCTTCAGTTGTGGAGGCCATTAGGACCATGAGGAGATTAAAGGCTGATTTCAAATTCTGCACTGAATCGACCCTGTAGGTATGGTGTGGCCATGACACTGTAGCCTATGACGTAGCCGATGCTGTAGCCTATGACGTAGCCTATGACGTAGTCTATGACGGAGCCGATGCCGTAGCCTATGACGTAGTCTATGACGTAGCCTATGACGTAGCCGATGCTGTAGCCTATGTCGTAGCCTATGACGTAGCCTATGACGGAGCCGATGCCGTAGCCTATGACGTAGCCGATGCTGTAGCCTATGCCGTAACCTATGACGTAGCCTATGACGTAGTCTATGACGGAGCTGATGCCGTAGCCTATGACGTAGTCTATGACGTAGCCGATGCTGTAGCCTATGTCGTAGCCTATGACGTAGTCTATGACGGAGCCGATGCCGTAGCCTATGACGTAGCCGATGCTGTAGCATATGCCGTAGCCTATGACGTAGTCTATGACGGAGCTGATGCCGTAGCCTATGACGTAGCCTATGCCGTAGCCTATGATGTAGCTGATGCTGTAGCCTATGACGTAGCCTATGATGTAGCCGATGCTGTAGCCTATGACGTAGTCTATGACGGAGCTGATGCTGTAGCCTATGTCGTAGCCTATGACGTAGCCTATGCCGTAGCCTATGACGTAGCCGATGCTGTAGCCTATGCCGTAGCCTATGATGTAGCCGATGCTGTAGCCTATGCCGTAGCCTATGACGTAGTCTATGACGGAGCTGATGCCATAGCCTATGACGTAGCCGATGCTGTAGCCTATGACGTAGTCTATGACGGAGCTGATGCCGTAGCCTATGACATAGCCTATGATGTAGCCTATGACGTAGCCGATTACGTTGCTGATGCTGTAGCCTATGCTGTAGCCTATGACGTAGCCTATGACATAGCCAATGCTGTAGCCTATGATGTAGCCTGACGTGCACCTCCCCAGAAATGTAACTACATGTTGCAGTGATGCAGACCGCATCAATTGTGATTAGTCCTCCTGGTAGCATCGATCTTCTTCTTACACAAATGCTTTGTTGTTATTTGTTTCCAGCTAGGGGTGTTTCAGTGTGGGACAAGTTGCATTTAGCTTGTTGCTAGCCGGCTGTTTTTGCCTTATTGCAGCCATTCATGCTAATAAAAAAACACAGTTGCAGTTGTTCATGGTTGTTCGCAATGTGATTTTTTTTTTATAACTATTACTATATTTATAAAGCAAAAAAGGAGTTCAAAATAAACACATTTCTCACAAAACCGTCTACAAGTGATTTAAACAGCAACGATGAAAGTGATTATGATTGGCTGGGAGATCACATTCGACGCTCATGCAAAGGTAGCACAGGTAAGCCGTAAACTGATTTTTAAACATATACTGGTTATTCTTGAAAAGAAATAATCATTAAAATTTCAAAGCTTGCTAAGTTTTGTTTCCTATGAAAATGTTTCAGGAAAACGTAAACTCACCGCGTTCGGCCAGCTAGCGTTTTGGCGGTGTGTTTGCAGAGCGACACCGACACACCAGCGCAAATGTATAAATGCTTGCAACAGTGTAGGTCGCTTGCGTAGGTCACGGGGTAGCCTCAGCGCAGAAGTTATAAATCAGCCTTACATGGTAGTATTATGCGTTTTTAAAGTTGGATGAGAACAAAGGAAGAGGAGATACTTTGACAGGGGCAGGGGACAGTCACACAGGCTTGCCTTAGGGACCCGTTTGCTCACTCCAGAGTTGATATCAAACTCGTAGTTCAGCCCCTGCTCGCGAAAACTCCCTTTCCTGTGACTCATGGGTAAACCTTCTTCATTGTTTGCTCTTTGATCGGTCGATCGGGAGAGGGGCTCTTCTCTGAGAGTGGACTCCTTTTTCTCACTGGACAGCTGATTGGTCCGCCTGCAGAGGGACTCGTGATGGACCCTTGAAAAATATGCAACATTTTCTCAGTGAGAAGGCTGAAGAGAAGTGAAACTTTTATCCAAGCGTTTATGGCACGGTACAGAAACAACGCAGGGATGAGTATTTCTTCCCTGTTTTGGGGGCCCTAAAATACTGCCACAGAATATCCATAATCTGCAATAAAGTTTTTTTTATCAAGAAGGAGTAGAGAGGAGACCTTGTCATGATCAGTCCGTTCACACAATCCAAAGCCACAAGATGCCACATGGGTGAATCCATACCAGCCAATTAAACCAACGCCTATATGAAGAGTTTTGGCAGCATTAGGTTGTAAAGGTGTTTAAGGAGTTTCGTATGACGGCAGTACATTCTCCACCCAAATGCCAGTAGGGCGCATTCAGCTTGCTGGGTACCAGCAGCAACAAGTGAGAGGATCTTCCCAAACTGGCATCATGGGATTTGTGGCTTGAAGTCAGGGCACATTACTTATGAGACCTTGCTTACATCGTGATTATTATCACCTGTTAACTGGAGAATGAGCATATGGGACAGTTAAAAAATGTGGTTGGCTGAAACATTGCATTCTGGAATACAGCTGGCATAGATATGTGTACTAAGACTTGTTCAATATCTAAGACTAGTCAATGAGCAACACTGTTGCTATTCTCATATTGAGGAGTATTTGATAAGCAAGAGTTCACTGGCTGAATGCAGAGATTGTAGCAGTATGCTAAGTTAAAGGCATTTTTCTTTTTGACTGTCCAACAATAATTTTTATTTGTCATTGGATCATCTAAACTTTGGTCCAAATACTGGGCTTTGAACAAGGATGTCCCATCTCCCAGGATGCACAGCTCAGAAGGCAAGAGATGATCAGGACAGAACACTAGTCTTCACTACATTGGTTGCCTGGTGTATATTTGGACTGATCATGAAACAATGGGAGAATGTGCTAACTCATGGATTCAGACTCTAAACCCAATAGACGGATAAATTGAAACAGACAAATCTTCACATACTTGCGCTGGTCCATCCGTAAGTGTGCCCCACTTCTCTGAAGCCTCCTCTGAACTGACATATTTTTTTCAACTAAAGAGGGCAGACCAAGTGAGGGATCCCTCCATTGCCAAGGTGGACTGACAACTTCGTCAAATGAAAACTTGTAATTGGTCAACCCAAGGCTGTCCCAGTCCACAATAAAGTCTGAGGGAGGGGGGCTGGTCATGTCACACAATGGCGAGAGTCCATTCAGTTGGTGGTGAGGTTTGTACTGGGGACATGCCCTGTCAGATGTTCTCCTCTTCAGGGGTGGGGCCACCAACAAGGTGTCTGGGGCGGGTTGTGACGCCGCATACAGGATCCGGAACTCCTGGTCAAAAGATATCACCACTGGGCCCGACAGGAGCACTACTAGCTGCCGGTGTAAATGGGCATCGGTCCAGGTGGGACTGAAAGGTCCAAAAAGATAGACTTTAGTGCTTGAATGTGATATCTGACACTTCTCTGGGACTACACAGGTGGGTTAGGGTTACCTGTAACTCCCTAACATCACTGCCTCTAAGTCGAACATAAAGAAATTCTCTCTCAGCTCGCCAGTGACCATCTTGCCTTCACGTGAGCAGAACGACTTGCCCTCCAGAATGCGAACTCGTATGTTCTGTATACATGGAATAAAAAAAATCAAGATTCTGCTGCAAGAATGCATTCAGAACTTTTACCAAAGAGCCAAGAGATTGGCTCAGAGAGTTAAGACTGATGGGAGTATTAGCCAATCATTGACAGTCAAGACTGATACCCCCGTATCGTTGCCCTAGTATCACATTACATTTAATGTCGACCAATCAGACAAGCAGATCAATCTAATCACAGGGTTTCAGGTCCCTATGTCAAAGGGGGGAATATGTGCCCAATTCCCCAATTCCCAGTTCAGAAGATTTCTCACCGGGTGTCTCAGCTTGTGGGGGGGGTCTGTGTCCTGGGCAGACCTGTGGTTCAAGATGATGTACACTGGGACACCGCGAGATGCAGCACTGCACAAATCACTTATTATGTGGCTATCGGTCAGTCTGTCCGTCACTATGGCGATTACCTGGTTGGAAAACACAGAATCAGTTACCAAAAAGCCTAGGACCAAAGTGAGCTGCTTTTGACCGTTAGCATCTAGTGATTCGTCTTTTTGTCGTTTTTGGCAATCTGAGTTGTGATTCGAGAACAGATTTCAAAACATTGCCCCCAATTTTTTGTTTTAAGTCACCTGACCGGACATTGAACAAAACGTCTTACATGTGTACTAAAACATTACATGTCCAATATCTAAGACTCATTTGGGATACTCGTATCAGTCCACTGCTAGTTATACAACAGAAAACACACTCACAGCAGCACCAGACTGAACTGAACTGTGACTGATCCATACCACACACCTCAGCCAGCAGCTGTACCCCCTGCAGTTCATACAAGGTAATCCATCTGAAGCTGAGTAGGTTTAGGCCTGGCCAGTACTTGGTTGTGAGACCAACTGGGAAAGCTGGGTTGCTGCTAGAAGAGATGTTGGTGTGGCCAACAGGGGAGCCCATCCTATGGTCTGTGTGGATCACAATGTCCCAGTGCAGTGACAGGGACACCGTGCTGTAAAAATGGCACCGTCCTTCTGATGAGACGTAAAACCGAGGTCCTGAATCTCTGAGGTCATAAATGATCTCCGGGCATTTTTTATGGGGTGGAACCCAGATGCCCTGACTAAAACTGCCCACTGTGGCCCTATCAAATCTGGCCCCCTAATCATCCCCTATATCTAAGTGGTGAATTCTCTCCTGCCCCTTCACCACCTTAGCTGCTGTGGGTTGAGAGTTCTGGCACAGAATGGCTGCCGTTGTGTCATCCAAGTGGGCTACACAGTGGTGGGGGTTGAAGTGGCTCCCCATTGGTTCTGTAATGTGCTTTGGGTGATTGAAAACGTGCTATATAAATGTAACATTCATTCATTTATCAGGTGCCGTGCACTTCAACTGTTCTGGCTTCTAGCCATCACTGGTGACTGTATGACAATGTTACTATCACATTCATCTTAGTAGCACAGTTGTGTAATCCATTATGCTGTACAATACTGCTGATTGTGATCGGGATCTTGCACTCTCAACTGCTGCCTTTCTCAGATGCAATAATTTATTGCATGTGCAATAATTCATATGCAATATTCACCCTGAACTTTTATACAGTGTATTGTAATTATTATATACTATTTACTTTATTTTATTCCATTTTTTTCGTAAAATTTTCGTTGGCTTGTACCATTTTTATTGAGGCTTCCACAGGTTGAACTAAATTGTACTTGTATAGTGACACTAAAGATATCTTGTAATCTTATAATCATGAATTATACAGCACTGTTGTCATCCTCATTCTGAGGATTATTTAATGCACGATTTAAACTGAGCTCTCTGACTGAATGTGTTTTGGCAGACATTAACAGTCTACTAATGTTAATGTTTATGTTTGTCGATCAGCAGCTATCATTTTCGTTTGCTGGGTGTGCGTGATATGAACAGCAACAACAGGTTTGACAGAAGGTTATGGTGTAGACAGGATGGAATGAAGCAGAAGATGGGAAAATGACAGACAGGTACAGTTAATGCTGAAGGTGTTCTTTTGTGGAGGTATGATGTTTAAAAAAAATGTCAGACACAGAAGTGGATATTAAATTGTTCACAACGTCAAAGGAGCAAATCGACTGACCTTGCGAGCTCCCTGTATTAAACTCCTGATCACCTCCCGTATGGGGGGGGTCTGTGGCATGGGCGGGTTGGTGTAGATATGAACGCCGCCCGGTTGGGCCCAGGAATCTCTATCCGGCCAGCCAAGTTCCAGATCAGGTGGTATGGTGTCTGAGAACGTGGGCCAGTAGCACATGGAGAGGTCGTCCACTCCTGGGCTGAGCTCATCAGGATTCGCTCCCTTATCGTCTGAAGGTTCCGCGCCCCCGCTGCTGCTGCTGTAGTCCTGGGTCCAGGCACTGAGTTGTTCCACTTCCTGCCGAGACAGGAAGGGGTCTAGGTGCTCTTTTTCCAGCTGAGTATAAAAGGCGCCGGGCCCCAAGCTTAGCAGGCTCTCCAGTGCATACCGCTCCTTCTCGCAGTGGAAGAACTCGGGGCTAGTCTCCGGAACTGGAGCAAAAACAGCGTTCTCGTCCAGGCTCTGCTCCTGGGAGTTGGACATGACTCCGGCTCAGCTGATGATCAGGCTGATGCCTTTTGGCGATTCCAGTTCTCACAAGAGTCACGGCGCGGCTGGGCTGGAAACAAGCCAGTCCATAACAGCACCGTGTGGTTGCGGTGGCAGGAGCCGGCACCGGCGGATCCCACAGAGATTACCGCCCTGGGTTTCTTTCGCGTGTAATTTAATCCTTGACGGTCACTGTCCCAGAAACCAGTTGAGGCTACAGCCTGAGTTGGAATTCCAACACCAGCAAAGATTAAGAGAGACAAACCGCAAGCACCTGTAATGAACAACGAATCACTGTATTTTCTCTTGGACATTCCCATACAAGGTGAAACAAAACTCAGGATTCAGAATAAGTACTTATATAACTATATACAGTGTTGTGCAGAAGTCTTAGACAGCCAAAGAAAATGATGCTTAAATGATCTTCATGTTGGTGTAGAACCATGAAAGTTTGCCTGTCAAAGTGTGGTAGCTTAGCCTTTTCACAGCCTCGGTTGAAATCACCCCTGTATTTTCAGCAAGCATTCAAGCAACCATGTATTTCTTAACTTGACCATTAGCACAGAAGAAATTCTTATGAGTTTTTATTGTGTTATTCTTAATTTGGATATGTTATAATGTTAAACTGTGTTTTTTGCTCTGAACAAAAGTGCACTTACTAACCAGATAAATAGCTTGAAACATTTCTTTTGACTGCCTAAGACTTTGGCACAGTACTGTAGAATGACTAGAGAAAAGGTTTAATTTTCATAGTGGAAATTTTGTTTAATAACTAGATACCAGAGAGACGACTTACCGTTCTGAAAGGTTCTTCTCACCACTTCCTTTGGATCCTCCTGTTCCCTGTTATGCTTTCTGGGTCTTTCTCTGAGAGTAACTGAAAGAGCATACTGTCTGCCAGTAGGGACGCCTCGGCCGTGCTGGATGAGTCTGCCGCTCACCTCGCCCTCCTTCTGCTGCTCCGAGCTGCCTCACACATTCATAGCGCTGCGTCTCCGATCCGGCTAGCGGTTGCCTGTCTGCGCTGGGCTCCTCCCCTGCCTGCTGCAGGTGTTTTCTTGAGCTCTGTGACATGAGCATCCTCCTACCGGTCATTCCGGATCGACGGGTCAGCTGGTACAAGCCATGACGGGACACAGTGAGGCTCATTTTGGGTGGAGCTGTCTGTTATTAACCTACCACCTCCCACCCTTTGAATAGTTAAATAAATATATAAATGCAGTATCATTGTACGACAGGTTTTTTTCGAAATTCGATATGCTCCAAATATGGGATTACAAGAATATTGCAGCTTCCATGTTGCATTTGTTCAGCCTCTGTCGCCAAATGACATCATATATGAACCCCACAACATGCTTCTGAGGAAAGGAGTGTCGTGTCATGTCATGTCAGATGCCTTCCCTGCACTGTCACCGGACAGCGCATTGCCAGTCTTGCGAAATAAAGACAAACAGGATTTTCAATACTCATTTAATTTATAGGCACCAAGGGCTTTATGGGCAGTATGACTTTGTAAAGGGTCCTGTTGGTGATGTTTGCAAAAAGTAACGTTGTCCTTGTCATTATGGGCATAGGGACTGAGTAGGATGTGCCCCTCCCAAAAATTTAATTCGGTTTCATTCATTCCCCCAATAGACAGACCTTTCAATTTAAATTATTAAGTTGTGCCCCCCGCAATGTCAAACTGCCATTGCTTGTCATGGCACTTATTGTACATGAGGGCATGTAATGCTTTTCGGGGGGGGCGGGGGGGTTAGTGCATACTAGTGCAGGTTCCAATAGGTGATGCAGTCGCTGCCCTCAGGGCAAGAAGGCGAGATTTCGGCATTACCATAGGCTACCCCCCACCGGAATTTATCCACTGGCGGATTGAGGAACGAGCTACATGGGCAGCAACCCTGGACGGCATCTTGCCGGGGGCGGCACGGGGCGCCCTAACAAAAAAAGAAAAAAAACAATTGTGACGTTTGCGCGATATGTTTTCTATCGCTCAGTTGCACGTCACGTCTATGACATCATGTCACCACATGGGGTAGTTTACCTTGACGGAGAGGACGAATCCAGTTTGTAACCTAGGCAGGCTAGCACCAGAAGTGTGAGATAGGGAGGGGGGCGGGGGTGGGTTGGTCCACTGGAAGCCCGAGGTAGCGGGAGCGGAGAAATCAACCAAAAAGCGAGTGCACCTAGAACTCTGTACAGTACTATGCAGTGAATAAAATCAGCTTTAAATGTATCATTATTTAACTGTATTGTTCCAAATGTCTTAATAAAAATGATTGTTACTGCCCATAGATGTCATACACATCGATCCCGCCTTGGTCACTGTTGTTCAATGGAGCGATACGTGCGGTTTGTTACAAATGTCAGACATGTATTCATGATACAGAATACTTGGTCAAATTAATAATGAAGGTTTTCATATTTATGATCTAATGTAGATAGTAAATAGAACTTCTAATGAACTTACTGTTTTTTTAATCTAAGGATATTCCATTTTCTTACTGCATGTAAAATGGCTACCATGGTGTAATTTTATTTTTAATTTTAAAAAAAATGTTAAATCATTTTAAATATATTCATTATATTAAGTAGTAAAAAAATAAGTGAAATGTTGTTCCCTGTTGTTTAGTTTTATCATTACTTTCATTAGAACATAAAAGTAAATAAGTAAATAAGCAGCACAAAAGTCCGGTATCTTCCATTGGTGATGTACACTGGTACTGGTCAGAACCCCGTCACAAGATGGCAGCGGATTTCACGCATGCTGACAAGCCCAATCCTGCATCTTTGTTTATGATATGATATTTATGGGCAGTGTCAAATGGTATACACTATTTATGGGCGTGGGGGATGTGTTGGGGGTGTAAGGTGGGAGATAAACACACAGTTTTTGTCGCCCGGTGGTTCGCCCTGGGTACCATACAATCTAGAACCACCACTGAATTTATCGCTTACATTTTTCAATTTTGTGAGCCATTCAGTGAAATATTTAACATACACTGAACATTACGCGATATGATGTGATTCCCCGGAGATTACTGCCCTGATCTCTAATTGTATGTGTCGCTATTTTCTGACATCACCAAAGATGGCGCTGCATGCATGGAGAGGTGCTGTGATTCACCAGTTCATGCTGATCTGTTTGATATTCACAGTGTCTCCACTAGTTGCACACATCTGCGGTTGAAATCAATGTCGCGTGAAATCCACCTTGCACAAATCTAAATATTCTCTTTACAGCTGCCGGAGTTTTGACTTGTCAAAGTCCACACACCTGTGAGTTTGTACACGTCTAAATTTAACAACATGGGACAAAATCCCGAACTGCTGTTCCCTGTTGCTAATTGTGTGCTACGTTGTCTGTATTAAATAAATATTCAAGACACAAACCTGGGAAGTAAATAATGGTTTTAACATTATTCATAGAAAGGCTTGTAACAAACAGTAAATGAAATCATGTAAAACAAATGAGAGAAAAAAACAAACTTAATAGCAGTTTCTGAAAGAAAATCTGGAAACTCATCATATGGGCTGTGTCTGCTTTGTCTTGGGGACTTATTTTTGCAGGGGTGAGTCAGAGAGCTGTCGTTGGCTCTCAAGCCCTGCCCTTATTCACGATGTGATGTCAGGGAAGTGGAGGTGGGACATTACTGCCTACAAGCTTGTTGCTTTGTGAAAGTGTGAAAGTAGCAGTGAAATAGGTGGATGCTGGGTCAGCTTCATCCAGGGGTCCTCCCCCCCCCGCCATCCTGGAGGAATGGAATCTTGCAGATTATTCTGCCATATGTTTCAAATATCCACCTTGGGAGTTGAGGTGTTGGGTGTGGTAACTATTCGAATAATTACTTTGGTACTTAAAATCTGAGGTGTAGCTGAAGAACCTGTGTAAACGGAAGCCCTTGAGGGATGTGGTCACTCCTTCTTGCGTAGGTGGCTGTAGAGCATCCCACTGCAAAGGAGCAGAGGCACGCAGGTCCAGGCCAGGATGAAACAATAGCCAAACTTGCCCTCCAGTGGCCTGGAGCCCTCCAAGATGTCTCTGTTACGCAGCGTGTAGATAACAGCGGCAGCAAAGTCCGTCAGACCTGAGAGAGAGAGATGGGAGGTAGTTAAAACAGACCTAGATTATCAGTCAGGACATCCAAAAGGATGAAGATCACCTGAGTGAAAAAAGGGTTGATCTGCAGGATCAGAGCGGAGGCGGAAAGTAAAAATCTAGACCAAGATTTTGTTTCAACCAACCAGTTGAGTATGAAGAGTCACAGTCACAGAGTACTCAACTGGTTGGTTGAAACAAAATTTTGGCCTGGATTTCCACTTTCTGGACCTGAACTCTCCACCTTTAGGACTGAGACTATGATGTGTTTGAACGGTGAGTGACCTTTTCCTGTCCTACCTGCCAGCACTTGGCACAGGCCAGTGAAGTAGAAGAGGGCCCCTCGGGGAATGGTGAAAAGCTGCCACATAAACACCAGGAAGGAGACACACGAGAGGGCGCTGGACAGCACCATTAGGACCTGCACAGCCTGGAGCCAGTCTGCATGGGGAGGAAGGCGCCGGAGAGACAGACATGGAGGGACTCAGCAATCGTTTCCAAGGGTCTGCAGTGCTCTGATATGTTCGTGCTGGTTTAATGACGCTGACATAAGGGGCAGATCTAAGGGGGGGGCAGGGGTGGCCGTGGACTTCCCCCTCTAGTAAATACGTGCCCAACCCAGTTGCCAGCCCTCACCAAAAAATAAAAATGAAATCTGGAGCATTTAACTCCTGGCCAACCCGTCATCAGTCAGTCACGGCGTGTCGCCAAGTCGACCAGCAAGATGTACTGAGGTGGCCCAGGAGCCAAAATATTACCCCATTGCCACCCCAGTAAAATCACTGGGTCTAGTCTGGCCACCCCATTGCAGAAGGTCTGGCTCCGACCCAGCACTGGAAGTTAAAGCGAAACCCTGTATTACAATAGCAATGAACGGACATGTGCCTTCATACTCTTTCATACTCTGATGTATAAAAAGTTCCTAACTTTAAATATCATCACAGCCAGTACCTTCAATTTATTTATTTTTATTTCTATCTCATTATTTACTTAACAGTCTTTTATGTTAATGTTTACATTTGTATACTTGCCCTGTGTTTACTTGTCCACGCTATGTGTACTGTCTTGCATATTGTCTTGGTTTGCACTATATGTTTGTCTTCACTTTAACTACCTTGCTGCTGTATGCAAAAGACTTCATCTTATCTTATTTTATCTTATGCTATCTTATCTTAGTGGACAGACTCTCAAGTTATTGTATACAGATGGGATCTGAAAATGAACATATTAGAGGGATCCTATTATGCTGATTTTCACTGCGCATAATCTTATTTTTGGGGTCTGCTACAACAGATTTACATACATCAAAACACATTTTTCTCATACTGTATATCGCTATTCATTCTGTCTATAACTCTGTCTGAAATGCTCTGTTACAGCCTTAAGCCCCGCCCCCGATGAGCCCGGTGTGCTCTGATTGATCAGCTTGCCCTATACGTTCCGCCCCTGTCCTGCACTCTGCAGATAGATCCTTGCTGGTAGGCGACCAAGAAGGATTGTGTTACGAGGTGACCTCACCTTATCAGGGACGTAAGGGCTGGAATTCAAATGAGGTGTTTCAGGCAGATTAGAGAAGAGTGGTTTCTTTCCCTTTGAGCCATAAGACTTTGCTAGCCATTTACATGCACATAAAGCCATATAACACACTAAAGGAAAGGGACAAACTGGAAAAGCATAGGAGGGGCCCTTTAATGGTGACATTCCAGTAAACTGTCTGATACAGCAATCTGTCTTACTGGGTTTCTTCATCACGTCTTTAAGCACTGATGTTTATTCAGTCTGATGTTTGTTTTTCTATTAATCGAAAATCATTAAGTGCTTTGGACAGTATTGTTGGGAAGAGCATTATATAAAGACAAATGAATTTGAATTGAATATACTTGGTGTAATGGAAACCTCTGGGTCTGTCTTTTTAATCGGCAGTAAGTGTTCTCTATACATCACCGGAGGAGGAGCCCGAGTGAAGAATCACATCACATGACGGTGACGTTTACCATTTTCCAGAGTGGCGGCACACTGCCAGCTTCCGGTGATGTTGTGAAGGTGACAGTTATACCATAGGTCTGAGCTTTCCGTGGTTCCCCATACCCACCACCACTGAGAATGAGAGGCAAGGAAGCCAGATTAGCATGGTAGCATGTTTACACCCAGATGAAACCGAGTCTGTCAAAAAACACTGACAGTGATAAATTACTGATGCTGCTTGTTATTACGACATTGAAAAAAAAAGTATTGGAGAATAAAGAGGAAAAGGGACTGTTCCATCCCTAAGATAATTGTGAATCAAATGACATAGCAGAGCATGACTATGCAGCAGTATGCAAAACATAAATCAAGAACTGTTTGTTTATAACCACGTCTCTCTAGTTTCATGTTACAAGTTTCAGGTTTTAAGTTTTAATTTTCATGTGTGTTCCAAGGGAGGGGACTGGTGTATGGGGGAAGGGGGGGTTCAAACAATAGTGCAATACAGAACAAACAGTAGAGGAATGAAAGACAATGATAGACAAGACAGCGCAGGCTTTATCTGAGATTCTTTGGCAGTATTACACTGTATATGACCAAGTACAATCTAAAAGAACTTAATTAGACAAACTCCTTTGCTAATGGTACAGCATTCGTGATGCAGAATTTTTAAGACTGTAATTAGTGCGCATTAGTGCACATTATTCATAGTTCAGCCACAAAAATTTGTGGTGGTTGTGGCTTACCTTCTCTGTGGTGGCAATGAAGAGCATGGCCAGGGTGATGAGGTGCAAGAGGGTCATAGACACCAGCAGGAAAGGCATGGTAATCAGGAGTCACGTCAGGGGATTCTGCACTGAGAGTCACAGACGACAGGAAAAGTGTCATAATCTGGAGTCAATTCAGAGGATTCTGCACGGAGAGTCACAGGCAACAGGAAAAGGGTCATAATCTGGAATCAGTTTGGAGGATTCTGCACAGAGAGTCACAGGCAACAGGAAAAGGGTCATAATCAGTGTCAAGTCAGGGGATTCTGCGGAGAAAGTCACAGGCAACAGGAAAAGGGTCATAATCTGGAGTCAAGTTAGGGGATTCTGCGGAGAGAGTCACAGGCAACAGGAAAAGGGTCATATTCTGGAGTCAAGTCAGGGGATTCTGCAGAG
>JAODLD010000136.1:23335774-23346795 GCA_026781065.1 Mormyrops boulengeri | reverse complement strand
TACATTAACATTTATATCAGCCATAGGTAGGAGGGGGATTCATATGTAACATACAGAAACACAAATACAACGTAAGACAAATGACAAACATACATAAGGCGAGATAGTGGGACAAAGTCCGGCAGTGAGGACAGAACATGAATACATACAGACAGACAAAAAACAATACGAGGTGACTTACGAGGGACAGTACTGGGACCAAGCGGATGACTGGTTACTTCCGGGAATGCTAAAGTTGATGAAATGTGATGTATGTGTATTTATAGGGTTTATACTGAAGGTATGTAAAAGTAAGTGTGTGTATGTGTATGGGGAGGAAGGGAGGGAGGGGTAGAAAGTAGTCCTCCAAAACTGGAAATCTAAGAGCTTATGTAATATTACTCACTGGACTAACTTGATTGTAGAACACATTTCAATGGAAAAAATAATGATGTCCAGTGGAAGCATATGTCAGCCTTTGAGGATACCTGGAACCCATTTATAACTTTTTTTAAATTCCATTAGAATAAAGTTAATTAAAATATAGTCTTACAAATAAACACAAAACCTGTATATCCCCAGATGTGAGTAATTAAAAATAAGTCTCGTGTCTCTCTGCTTCCTGCGATGCCTCCGTCTGCCCGTCGCCACAATATTTGCATGTAGTGAACTTCAAAATGAAATGGCAAAGTAGGAAATGAAAAGTCAAATTGGAAAATGAAAAGTCAAATCGGAAAATGAAAAGTCAAATTGGAAAATGAAAAGAGAAAAAGGGTTTTTAATTTTATTTTTTAATTTTCACATCTAACTAAGCTAGTATCAATAGACTAGCTTTGACTGGTTTGTTTCCTTGAGTGAAAGACTCATCCAACTGTTTCACATTAGCATTAGTGACACATGCATGATTATAGGAGACTGACCAATAAGCACACAGCAAGAACTCAGTGCTAAAGTGAAATCCGGGTCATTTTAATTGAAATGGTAGTTTACAATTCCTGTCCTAGCTCAGAGTGTCCTCCCTGACATGGGTTATCTGGTCACCGTATGTTATTTTTGATTGAAACTGTATCTAGCGATTGGCGTGTGGGACGCTTATCTCATCTTCAGGAAGAGAGGAACGCGTTGATTGAAACCGCAAGCAGCATTTCCTGGAACAAAATTGTAAAATTTAAGAGCGCATTGCCTGAGGGGAGGGGTGAGCCTGGCCAGCTCATCTCCTGCCCGCACGCAGCGCCCAAGTTAGTATAAGGGGATCGATGGGGAGATCTCAGTGTTGACCGGAGCTCAGCCGTGGGATAGAGCGCGCATCGCCTGGCATTTCTCGGGAAACACGTGTTGGTCTCTTGCTAGGACTAAAACGGGCTCCCCAGTCTAAGAGTGAAGGTGCATGGGTGATGATGGCACGTCCGAGTGTAAATATATTGCAGCATTTTATTGATTAAAGGGATTACTTATCACAGTTTATGACATATATAATACTTAGTATTTTTGGACTAACTATTGTTCATAATTCATATTTAATAGTTTGTACTTGTTTTATTATTGCTTATGATATCATTTTGTATCACTTTTAATAAATATTTCTGAGTGAACCTAAGCGTCCTGTTTGTTCCTTCAAGAGCCCTATATCCCCCTCACATCATGTTAAAACAAAGACCTATATTAATACACTGCTCAAAAAAATAAAGGAACACTTTTTTTAATCAGAGTATAACATCAAATCAATTAAACTTCTGGGATATTGATCTGGTTAGTGAAGTAGCAGAGGGGGCTGTTACCTGTCAATACGTGTCATTGTCAGAAGGTTTGCTGTGTCTCCACGCACTCAAGGGCATGGAGGAGAGTCCAGGAGACAGGCAATTACTCTAGGAGAGCTCTACAGTCAACTATCAAAATGGCAAGCCGGTTTAACATTAAATAGGTAGGTGGGGTAGTAATTTCAGATGTCTGCATTGTTGCACTGTTGTTAGTACATAATGGCATTTCAGATATCTGTAATTCATTCCTTGTGAGAACCAAGCATTTCCAACATTCGTATTTCAGTTCCTATGAGTAGGAATAATGTAATTTTCCCGATTCATCTGTACTGAGGTTCTCATTGGAGAGGACAACAATTCCATTTTAGATATTTCAAACGCGAATTATAGATATATGAAATTACATTCGTAGTAGTAACAATTGTCTTTTTAGATGTCTGTAATAGACACTGTTACTAGTAATAATTCTATTTTAGATATCCAAAATACAAACTGGATTAAGATATTTGTAATGTTATTACTAGTACATTAGAATTTTTTATGGCTTATGGCTCCGCAGAAAATGTCAGCTGCAGAAATACGGAGCACTTATTAATCCTGACGGTGCGCGGTCGGTATATCTATTTTAGATAGTAAACGAGGTGCAGGGTAATATTATGGCTGGACGACTTGCAATGTAGTTCGTTAGCTGTGCTATATAAATGGGCTTTAGAGGGAGCATTGAAAATTTGTTGACTTTTGGTGTTTGGATTGTATCATTTCTAGGTGTGACGGTGCCGAGCATGAAGTTAATCGCTGCATTATATGAAAGGATGGCATAATAGCAAAAACGTTTCAGCATAATGAGTTCAACGAAGTGTCAAACATGTTATTAAAGTAACTTAATCTTCTTGTGACTGAGCGCGACTGCTACGCTGCTGCTGAGCTGGTTCCTGCTCGGTGCTCTTTGAGAACCAACCCGCGTTTCCACAGGTTTCAAAAAAGGTCACAACGGAAATGTTACGTAGGCGGAAGTGAGAGTAAAGTAAAGGTTGAAATGTATTCCATTTTTTAAATTTATTTTGATTTGTTTTGTATTTAAAATGTTAATAAGCTGCCGAATCAGGAAAAAAAAGTTTTCAGAGTATGAGTCGTTGTGTTATATCTTCCATAGTGATGTCAAAACGAAGCTTTCTGAATCAATGAAGCTTCCTTTGTAAATGTCTGCCGGAAAATGGATCATTACTCGAAGCTTCGCAGCACGGTGGCGGCAACTGGTGGTCAAAGGGAAGCAGCTATTAACTTTGTAGACGCTGCATTTCGCTGATTCGAATCAGTCGGATTGCCTTAGCTGTTAAATCACCAGTCTTATGAATAAAGGCCATTTAAAACGCTAAATACGTTGCCGGCATTTATAATTATATATCAATAAATAGTACATCTAATGAGGCTAATATACTAACGTGTGCATATTTTTCTATTAATTATTCATTCTCACGCAAGAGTCTGCGATGTACATGATTTTTTAAAAGTGGAATAAATGTATTTCTAATGACATGTATAACAATTATATTGTTATATATTTTCTCATAGGTTTTTACCTTTTTTGTAGATGTTAGTTTGAAATGTTCTCAAACTCCCAACTGTGCTTGTTTCCTCGATAACACTTTACTTGTAGGGGCACAAATAGTATAGTAGTATGCTCTTACTTATGTATTAACCACAAGCTAAGTCTTAGTTACATTCTGATGTTATGTTAATTCATCATTAATTAATCATGCCCTGACCACAGGGCATGGCATTCCAAAATCTTCTTAAAGATCCCTTTTTACCCTGTACAAATCTCCCACTTTACCATCACCTAAGCAGCCCCAGACCATCACATTGCCTCCACCATGCTTGGCAGATACTTGAGGTGTGCTTGACGGCGTCTTTTCATTTGATCTGAATCTTTCGAACGTTCTTTGTGATCCGAACGCCTCAAACTTAGATTCGTCCATCCATAGCACTTTTTCCAATCTTCCTCTGTTCAGTGTCTAAAATATATTTATCCTCTCACTCAGTTGTGCACTATATTTCAAAAGCAAGGAAATTTCTAAGTGACCTGATACTTTTGTGTCTGTGTGTGTATATATGTGTGTGTGTAATATATATATATATATATGTATATAAATGTGTGTATGTGTGTATACACACACACGTATATAAATATAGCCTGCTCTGAATACAGCATGGTCATGTTAGATTTCAAGTTAATTTTCTAATTACCAGAAATTTTCTTTTGAAAAGTCACGGCTTTTTGTATGGGGCACTGCAAAATGTATATAGTACCACAATGCAGGACAAAGGAAAATGCATTTTTAATAACTAGACATATATAATTTCATATAGAAAATGGATAATAACAGTTATGTATTTTACAATGTATTCATGCTAAGGAATAAAAATACATACAGTACAAACATAACCTGGAAAGAAATGTTTAAATATACAATGGTAATACAATTAAGGCTTACACATATATAAAATAAAGGTGAATTGTTATTATTTGGACATGAGTAAATGGGTAATAAGATATGGTCGTCTGTTTCTACACAAACATATCTATACAAACTTATCAGGACACCCCAAAGCAGAAACACTAATTTTTAAATAAAAAAATGGGTGTAAGCTACCTTGGTAACAAACACACATGTTCCCATTTAATTCATGAAAACAAAGGCAGAGTTAGGAGACAAGGTCTGTAATTCTTGGCATAGAGAGCGCTGAGGTTTAAACATTAGGGCCAGGACACTGGATGCCCGTTGCTGTATTTTGCGTGTGTTTGGCACAATAACACGCTGATTCTTTGACCCCCCCACCCAAACCAACCAGTTTTTAACTGTTATCTTCTGGCACCGCAACCCGCACAGGCAAACCAGAAAAGCAAAGAAGTACCAGAAAGTGTCCCTACGGCTGCTCCAGCCTGGAGTCCTGCTTTCAGCTACCTGGTTCAGTCAATGGGTTGCATCCAGGCTGTGGCTGGATTGAGAGCATCTTACTGGGAGTGCTGGGGGGTAATGGTTCTTCGGCTGAGGTTCTGCTGGCTATATGAGAACTGTGACCAGTTATGGACGACGACACATCCCAGTACATAAGGAACAGTCTGCTTCAACTCTGGCAGGTCAAAAGGTATTGAGGACAAAAGTCGATATATGTATTTTAAAAAGAGATGCTTTTTAAGTTAAAAAAGTTTTTTTTTTCCCATTTTAACTGCATATTCTAGATCTGTTACACAACAGTAACGTACACAGTGACAGAGAATCCAAATGGTGTGAGAGAAGCAAGGAGTCTTTGGAATGGAACAAGATGTAGAATTTGGCTGTTCGGAAGCCAGGGAACGAGTGTCGTCTTAGCAGAATTGTCCTTATGCATCATGTAAACAAAGTAGAAAGTGTACAGGGTAGAGCCCGTTTCTTTAATAATTCCTATGAATTTAGCTGCCCAAAGAATATTCTATTTATTTAACTTTTTTTTTTGGCCGGTTTCTTTCACACTTGGCCTGAAAGTGCTGTAAAATAATCTTTGGAGGTGCCCAACTCTTCCCCTTTGATACAAACCTTGAGGGGAAAAGGGGTTAGAGAAAATACTTTCAATAGCTTATTTTTTTCCATAATTATGAAGTAAAAATACTGTCTAGAACATGTTTGAAGGCCTCACATTGGGGGTGACACCACTGGGATCAGGGAACAGGTCAGGACTAACCTGTAAGGGTTGCCTTCAAAACCTAATGAGGAGGGTGAGAATGTGGATGTGGGCCTGAATGGTGCTGAGATGGGGGCTGCTTCACTAAGGGTGAAAATGGCTGGGGGCATGGTGAGAAGTGGGCGTGGCATGGCATGGTCCAATCAGATTAGGGAAATACGGATAGGGATACTGGGAGACTCGGTCCTCTGAGGGGAGTGGTGGGTGACCAGGTGCTCCACCACCGTGTGTTTAGACATGTGCTTCATCAGGTAGGTCTCCTGGGGAGGAAGAAGGAATGATCAGTTATGAGCAGTTTATGAAAGTTCTTACCATTAGATGTTGATGAACAAAAGAAAACCCATTTAAATCTTTCCTAATTTCCAACAGTGAAATGTCATAGGGGCCACAGAGAAGCATTACATTACATCTATTTTGGAGACGCGTTCATCCACATGTGAACATCAGCGAGCAGGACCGGACAGCGTGACTCTGCATTACAGGCTAGATTTCTCGGATCGGTGTTGGCGGGACACAGTTAGTCAGACTACGGGGCTTCTTCATCACGGATATTTGGGCAACTTACATGCTTGTGCCAACTGTTGTTTTGTTTTTGGTGTGGGACGGCGGTGCCGGCAAAGCCGGACCCAGGGGCGCATGCTCACCGACGTGTACGCCCGTCCGCACATGCTGCAGCAGTACGCCTTGGCGTTCTTGATGGCGTGGGCTGACAGGTGGCGCTGCAGGGACGCCGAGTCTGAGTAAGCCCGGTAGCAGTTCGGACACTTGTACGGTTTGTCTTTGTTGTGCTGCCTCTGGTGGGACTGAGACGTGGGGGAGAGAAATCGGGTCCGTTAGAATCTAGGCGTCACGTGTATGGATGGGATGATAACTGGGTCGTAGCACGCCGCCTGAATTGTTTGGGTAACCAGTTGCTTAACCCCTAAGTAAAGATGAGGTTAGGCAACTCATAAAACCAGCCTTGACCACATCTACGGTACTAAGACCAAAGCCGTTCACCTACAGAACAGTTTTTCCCCTACAGCTACAGGCCACAGCAATAGCCATTGACTTTCTCCTGCCCATCTAACCACCTGCTGTAACATTACACTAATTACAATATGCCCCTCCAACCCATCTACAGAACCTACTGCAAAATTGCACTGCACTAGGCACCTTATCTGCCCAGTATCTTATCTTATCCATGTACATAATTTATTACATTGATTTCCTTGATTGTCCTTGCCTGTTTTGCACAGCACTGCAAAGTAAGTACGTAAAAGTACTTTGCAATAAATAAACATTTGATTCTGATATCTATGCTATACTGTGGGGGCTTCATCAGAGCATGCTGCGATGCCGTGCTGCACTAACCACAATGAAATAGCATCCTGTTTCTGTTTTTCAGTGAGAATACGGATGTGGGTGAGGCTTTGGGTCTACCTGGAGGTTGGAGAGTTGGGTAAAAGCCTTTTCACAACCGGGGTGAGCACACTTGTAGGGCCGGTCCCCGGTGTGAATTCTGCAGGGGGAACAAGCATCCATTAGCTTAACCAGCCAGCACTGAACCAGTTAAGCGACAACAGAATCGTGGCACTTATCAAAGTTTGCACAGAACAAATCCTAAATGTGTGCATATGAATCTCCTCTACGTACAGGTAAACTGGTATATATCACTCATGCATACAAACAGCCGTACAAAGTGAATGTTGATCAATCTCACACATTCCAAACATGACTGCATGTGGATGGAAAGATTAATTCAGATAAAGAAATGCCTTGATGAGCCATATATTGACATAACTACTGCATAAGACACGTCGATCCGTACGACAGGAGAACAGACATATACCCCTATATCCTTATTCCCATTTGTAATATATTGTGCACTATACACTTTAATTGTTATCTTGCAACTGTATTTTGCTATTAAGAAATAAAGTTAAAAACAAAATATACCATAAAAAGGGGAAAATGGAACTTCACTGAGAATGAGGTGGAATTTCTGCTGGACATACCAGAAAATCAGGCCTAATGGTTAGGTAAGTGCAGTGTAATTGAAAGATTGCTGGTTCGAATCCCTGACCAGCAAGGCATCACTGGAGGTACCCAGAGCAAGGTACCGCCCCCAAGCACTGCTCCCCGGGTGCTGAATTAGCTGCCCCCTGCTACAGTATGTCACTATGTCACATATGGGTTAACTGCAGAGGACACATTTCGCTGTTGTGCACTGTGTGCAGTGGTGTGTCAACAATGATCGCAGATCACCTAATTCTAATAAAAAAACAAATAGATATTGTTTGGAAACTTTACCAGTGCCCTTTCAAAGAAAGAGAAGGACCCAGTATGTGGACGGGTGACATATGCAGTTACTGCTGTGTCACCTGAGATGAGAAAGGATGGATGAGGCCAGGATTTCAGAAACAGGTAAGAGTTTTCTGGCTGCGTTTAACTGTCTGCAGAAAGAAACATGTGTTATATGCTGCAGTAAACTAACAAGTGAATGATGCCTGAAAATGAATTGAGCTAGGCACATCAGTTGTCTTGCAAAGCATACTTTTAGTGACAGCGCTGCAACTCCCTAATTAGGTCACTAATTAGAGCACTGATTGGCTGAAGAGTCCTCACACCTGGGTTTGAACAGCTGACCTAAAGGTTATCCCAAAAAGCTGCAAACACACCGGCCCTTTGCGGATAAGACGGCCCACCCCCGTTATAAGACATTAGAATGATTCATTATGGCAATTAGCATGACCTGCCTGCACATATTTTTTATGTGAACTTAACTAGATCATTGTATTTGCTTATCAAGGCTGATAAATAAGTGGGAGTATCTTATGTGCAAATCGGTTTTCTTCAGTAACGCTTCTCTGCCGCTAGGGTTTCGTGCGTACGCATAGTTGGGAATATTCGTAAATATACGCACATTTCTACGAACAGAAATAAATTGATATTTTATGCATGAAAATGCGCATAAGCATGGTTCACACAGAGTTGATAAATGAGACCCCAAGTATAAGGAGGGGCACAGCACCCCCTATTTGCTACCTGGTGTGCTGCTGCAGGTGCGAGAGCTGCCGGAAGGACTTCTCGCAGTAGGAACAGTGGTAGGGCTTGACACCCAAGTGTATGCGCAGGTGCTGGGCCAGGTAGGATGCGTTGGCGAAGGACTTGGAACAGTGCGGACACTTGTGTGGCTTGGCTTCTGTGTGGGATTTGGAGTGGATCTGCATGTCAGACTTGGAGAAGAAGGTCAGGGGACACACCTTACACCTGTAGGGAAAGAAGACAGGGACCTTTTACACATATCACACCAACCCTGTTTACTCCATACTATCAGCACACTGTAAAATCTTTACCAGGCAAGTCTGTCCCCACTGTGTGACTCTGGCTGTGTCACTATCATGTCAACTACAGAGGTTCACGAACGCATTGGCCTACGAACAATTTGGTTCGCGCACAAAAATTGGTCGACGAACATATTCCACGACCTGATTTTTTTTATACTAGTGTAGCACCGGCAGGGCGCATGTCCCAGCATGCCCCACGTGCAATTGTAAATAGCCCTTGTACTGTTGTTGTTGTTGTTAATGTTAATGGTGACATTTCTCTATTGTTGAGCGTGTGTTTGTCCGTGTCTTGTGTGTAATCCTCATATGTATCTGGCATGTGTAAATCTTCCCTTCTGTGTGCACCTTGCACTTTGCCGTCTGACAACCTTGTGTTGCCCGTCTGTATATTCGGTGTTTGTTGAGTTCCTGTTGTGGTCCTTTAATAAAGAGGATGATTTCTCCGGAAAGCAAGTCTCCATGTCTCTCTGCTCTCGCGATGCCTCGGTCCGCCCTTCGCCACACTATATTGTGTGTGTGATTTTTTAAAATTATTTGGTAGGCTTGTGAACGAATTAATCGGATTTCAATGCTTTCTTATGGGAAAAATTGCCTTGGTTTGCGTACAGATTGGTTTGTGACCACTTTCCTGGAACGGATTATGTTCTTGAACTGCAAGCACCACTGTATGTGGTTTCCTGCAGAGAGACCCGGCTTTGGTGAGTCAGAATGCCACCGCATCCTTGACTGTCTCAGTGCAGAAAGGCTAAGGATTTAGCTTTGCACATGAAGCACTAATACAAATGAACAAAATGGCCATTTCAGAGGTCTTATAATAACTTTATGATGTCCCATATACAGCAGGCATCAAACTCTACAACGTCCTCCTCTTAACATGACAGCGGACTGTTTTCTCATTTGTAATGTTCATATGGTCCAAAGAGCAAAAGCAGTCTGCCAGTGAATATAAAATGCCTGTTTACAGTCAGCTTGTCAGAAATTAGGTACTAAAACGCAGGAATTTGGGTAATATTCTCTGCCTACAGAAGCAAAGGAGTCTTTATACCACATTCACACTGCCTTCCATCCTGTTCGCTTTGGCACAGACACATTTTGTTGTCAGAGGTTTCACTGAGCAGGGTCTCATTGAAACAGCCTTCACACTATTGCAACTGAAATGAGTGAGCATTTACACCAACAGTGTCGTAATAGGCAAGCCGGTTGGCGTAACTGAAAACGAGCCACTCTGGAGCATGAACGTGATCAGACGCAGATATAATCATACCCTAAAGGCGTCTGCCGAGACGTGGAAATTTTACGGATGACTGTCCATGAACTACAGACACACGTCACCGTTGTCAGTGTCGAGCTACGATGAAAAGCACTGACACGTGAAAATGGCTGACAAACATTCATTACTTGCCCCTTGATGGAATTTTAATCGCAAGAAGCATTTTAAAAGTGATTTGTGTGAGGACTGGAAAGATAACACTGATGCTGAGTATTGTGTGAGCATTTCTCTTGCACCAATTTCCTAACCTGTAGGTCTTCCCCTCTTTCATGGGGATAGTTCCTTCTGTGCCTGAGGCAAGAATGGGGTAGGGCACCACCAACAGGGGGCCAGAGGGGTTCTCTGCCTTGATCTTCTTCCGTCCACGTTCCATCTTTGGGGGTTGGCCCAACAGGCCTGCCAGGCCCGTGCAGTTCCTAAAGGATTCCACGCTAGGGTGGCTCGCCAATCCTGAGATGATGTTGGGAGACGCAGCTCCGCCCAATCGGCTCTGGCTGCTGGAGATGGGCGTGGTTGGGGTTGTGGCCTCTGAGGTTCGAGAGGCTAGTGACAGACCTGATGTGGGAGTCATAGAAGGAGGGCACATCACACACACAGATTTTATAGTTTGCCATCAGTAGTGAGTGATATTGCACAGATTAAATACTAGGCAGAAAAGGGCTGGGCATATTATGCAGATTCTACAGCGTTGCCTAAGCAACAGTAAAGTTTATTATTATTATTATTATTTCACTTAAACTCTATCCCCCCACCTAAGGGACTAATAGCTGAATCCCAGGACACACAAACAAGACTGGCAGGCCTGACCGAACAGTTCATCCAGGCAATTGTACCAAGAGACACCTATGTTCCACGTCATGAACAACACAGATGCCCACAGCTGGAATCTCTACTGAGCTTTTTAGTCAATCAAGAGATCCAGCATCATAAAATCCCAATATGTTGTGGGAATATGCCCCCCCC
>JAODLD010000136.1:23292817-23333939 GCA_026781065.1 Mormyrops boulengeri | reverse complement strand
GGACCAACTCCATATTGATGCCTATGGATTTAGAATGGGATGTCATAAAAGTTCCTGTAGGTGTAATGGCCAGGTGTTCATATACCAAACATCGGTGAGAGCAAGCTTGGTAGCAAATGACAGCCATGGAGCTGGGGATTAAGGGCCTAGCTCAAGGGCCCACGGTCATGTGATTTTTCTGCAGAGGCTGGGTTTGAACCGATGACCTTCCAATCACAAGCACAGAGGCTCCGCCCACTGAGCGACTCGCTGTAGGTCCACATGCTATTCATGATGCTATTGCTCTGTGACCTGAAACAATGGTAACATTACAGGTAATTCCTTACTCTTCATCCTGTCTGTGGTATAATACTACTGGAATCCCACAGGCAGTTAAATCACAAAAATCATGTGGTGTCGCCTCCATGATGAACGAGAGGCAATCGTGCGTTTCCGCACAGATTCAGTGTGTGGGAAAGTACGCCCCCTACATGGACCGCAATACACATTCCCTAAAGTTAGTCACGGCTGCCAGAGGTGTCACACTTCCTTTCTTTGCCTCAGTGCAGGCTTGGGAGGTACCACAGTATGTTTGGCTATGCCCCTCCCCCAGCCCCCCACTCAGAGAATTTTATTGCCAAGAATAATGAAGCAGTGTTGCTTTTGAAAATACTGTTAAAATACCATATGGTATAACTATGAAAAATTAGATACCAGCCAAACCTACTACAGGGATTGTAATGATCAAGGTATTTAAATATTAAATAAAAATATTAAATGAAATTTTATTTTTTGCATTTCCATATTGCTTTGTCTCATATTGTTTTAGCCTGGAGTTGGGTAAACAGCAGTATGACAAAGAATATTGTGTAAATTCTATATAACAGAATTTCTGTGGTTGCATTGTCACAAAGTTACGAGTAATCTTTCTGAGAACCTCTCCAAAGTAAAGAACACGCTTTGAGAAATCATTCATGGTCTTGCTCTGTCAGCTTAAATTCATTACCATAGAGAACATCTATCAACCAACCAATGTTTCCCCAAACTCTGTTAATTACTAATTAGAGCTCACTTGACTGAAGGAACAAGTGGATGAGGGACCTCGATCAGACAGTTTCTCTGCTAAAGACTGCAAAGCAATAAGGGAAAGAATATACACTTTATTCAGTTAATATAAGGGCCAGAATGATATATGATTGGCATTCCACAGACTCAGATTACATATTTTGTCAAATGGGTTTTGTGATTATTATATTAGTTACCATACATCAAAAAATCAATTCAGCTAAAGTTATAAGCAGTTTAATCTTCAATTTTCTTGACCAATATAACAAAAGCACAGAATATTATATTCATATATTTGTGTATAAACATAAAACTGTAAGATTGTAAAATATATAAAACAGGTGAAATTGCAGGCTTAATGTATTAATTCCTGTCATCCTCAGTGATTTGCATCAGAGATGATTGTTACCAGAACATTCTGTACTATGTTATATCATGACATTGACCTTAGCAGACGATACTACTGCTAATTTGAATGTGTGACTCAGAGGAGTATCAGAGATGCATTTATAATTACACAGTAATCGTCAGGGGCCAAACAGAAACAAGACAGGTGATGATGAGTCATCTGCTAAAGTAAATATGGTAAAAATAAAAAGTGCATCTTGTCAGGCACTTATGTTCAACAAAGAATGCAGGAGATACAGCCAGAGGTTTTCCATCCCTCAGAGCTATGAAAGCGGAGTGACACCAGGCGGGCCTGTAGGGTCCCTGCGTGCTGCAAACCAAAGGACAGGCTGCCTAAATGAGTATGACGACGAAACAGGAGAGACAGGTCTGTGGAGACACAGGGCCTATTTAGCTAAACTAATTTGATCTTTATTGGCAAACTGACCAAATAACTTTTCTGATAAAAAAAAATTATATATGATTTATCTATAAAAGTTTGATTTCTGTTTGCAGTCCATTCAATTTGTTGTCTCTTTCATGTTCTCTATCTGTTTAAGAGGAATCCTAAGGGGATTTTAGGCAAAATTGGAGCACTGATGTTAAAAATCATAAAAAAGACTTATTGTGATGACTACTGATACACTTACGAGTAAATTAATCATGATAAAATATTTTGTCGTATTACCCAGCCATGCGTGCACTTATTCCCAGTTTCAGTAGAGGGGAGAACCATCCACAGATCAATAATCTTAATCACCTTATAAGCACTGAGCTGAATGAACTTCCAGAAATGGATCATATTTACATCATCAGTTTAAAAACCTGCTCTTACAAAACTGTCACTAACAATAAGCAGTGCATATGCAACATAATGCACACATGTAGAACTTTTACATTTAAAACAAATTTACTTTTATTTGTAAGGCATATTCATAAGGACCTGTTTAGCACCCCCTGATGGCTGTATGATGCAAATTGATTTTTGAGTCACTGGACAGCTCTTAAGCAAAACTAAGTGTCACAAAGCAGTGTGACATCTCCCGATGAGCATTTTTTTCTATTTGCAAATGTGGTTTCTTTGATCCAAAAAGCAGCTGGAAACCACAATCATATGAACTGAATGTGAACTGAAACAGAACCCTTTTTAGATAACTTTACTCACATAAGCTAAACTGAAACAACGAAGCCTTTGCCTGGCTAATTTTACAGTCTGTTTGCTGAATCACTTTTTAAATTAATTTTAACTTGGAGGGAAGAACACAAAACCGATTTCAAATTGGTCCCACAAAATTAAATTGTGTGCATTGTCCCTCATAGGCTACTGCTTAAAGCACAAGGTACATGACAGGTCTGTGTCACTTAGTTTTTGTTATTAGTCTGTTGATACTACACTTTGTACTTTGAACATCCACAGCACAATCAATAATAAACATGTACTGTGAGACAATGCAGAAGTATTCCAAAATCTCACAAGAGCTGATGAGGAAAAACTTAAAAAAAAAAAAAAAAAAAACCTTAACCAGGATTAATCTTCAATGTTATTTGATTAATAGCTTGTCCTAGTCTGCTCTACCTGGATACCAGATGTGATCAACACTGTGATCAGATACAGAAGGTTCTGTGATGTTTTTCTTTGGGCGGGGGTGGTTAACATGGGCGATCTTACCTGTCCAGGCATGGCAGGTGGTGGAGGCCAAAAATATGGGTTGTTGAACCGAGGCTCGGCCATCCTGGAACGAGAAGGTGGACAGTGTGTGACCATTGCCATGGCAACATCATCCAGACCTTACTTCCCAAGATCATCCTCTGGGACCCCAGCCATCTCAGCCACACATTGTTTGCGGGGAAACATTATCAGAGCATCGAGGCACAAACAAACATGCTTCGTAATAGCTTCTAGCTATAACATGGACATTTTTTAATATATATATTATTTACTTACTTTTTTTTTCACGTGACGGGGTTGCAAAGGGGTGGAAAATTTGCAGAAACTTCCCAGAAACATCCCATTCCATGGGAAGTTAAGCTGGGGAATTTCGGGAATATTCCAAGTTGGAAACTTTCCATGGGAATTAACAGAAATATATGGGAATTAATGGGAAAATTCCCAGAATTTTGCAATCATAATTAATAAATGGAGCCTTCAAGGAAACTCACTTCATTGTCTGCAGCTACCACCGTTTATTTACTGTTGCATATTCGATAAACTTAGATTACACTTGACATGATATGGAATACCACAATACTAACTGGACCAGACATACAGAGAAAGGAATCAACTTGATTCATATTAACCATCCTTTTTCCCCAGAAATAATCAAATCAAAAGAACAAAAGCTGTTTATTTATCAGTACAGATATACCCCAGTAATAAAGTGTTTTCTGAAGTAAAAAACATAAAATATTAAAGATTTCAAAAATATAAATATCTTTTTGTCCGCACAACTATTTCTAAACTCAAAATTCCCCAGGAAACACACCTCTAGATTAATGTGACTTGATTTCAGTGGTTCAGTGTGTTTGAGCCTGGGGTCAACAAAGGACACCAAAGTAAGTTGGATGTACCAGCAGCTGGTCTTAATTAAACATGATCGGGCTTCACTCCCAAGTGTTTCATAAGCTATTCTGACATTCATAAAAGCTGTGTAATGGATTTCTGTGGGGGCAAGTTTGAAGTGATGACAAACCTTAAAGGAGACATTTGCTTAATAGTAAATTAGTCACCACAAAATTTTGTTAATCATTACTTAATAATCCATACCGCCTGAAAAAATTAAACAAATGAATATTTACACTACATTCAAAGTTAAAGAGGCCCCAGGAATACAAGCTCTCTGTAATGTGACATAGCATCATGCTCTGTGATATGTTATCCCATGCAGAAACACACCATTGTGTTTTAACTGAAACAGAAAGCAAAGGGGCGAATTTAAGGCAGCAGGAAAAGTCTATAGAAAATACACAACATTCCAGAATTCCAAGTCCAAGCCCAGGAGGGAGTGGCTATGAGGGCACAGACTGTGGAAATGCTTCTGAAATGTCATTTAAGCAGTCAGGCATCAGTGATATGTAGTGACAATGCAAACAGATCAACAGGGACTGTTATCACTACGGTGGGGAAACCAAGCTTCACAATGAGCAACACGTTAAAAAGGAAAAACATTCCTTGGTTGAAACGTGCCAAAGTTCATACATAGTCCCACACACACCATTTACTCGTTTCCACCAATTTCACGCAAACTTTTGAACCTTATCAGCATCAAACACCAAGAAACCCCAATCAAACAGAAGAGATTAATTGTAAAAATGTGGACACAGATCAAGATCATCCTAGACTCACCCACAAAAACAGCTTCCGAATATACAAATTTCCAAGGTAACTCTGAAAATGACACCAAGGAAATATCCCATTTTCTTCAGGCCCAGATTAACATTTCTACTCTCTGAATGATCTTAATAATGCAGCAGTTATTCAAAGGCTTTGGTCAAAAGTGATGAAAGACAGAATATGATTTTCTTAAGATCATATAATGACTGGGCAATTAAAAAAAAAACTTCAACAATCAGGCTGTGTTACAAAACACAGAGGCTGTGAGACCACCACTTGTATAAACCTTCAGGCCTGAGGGGACGCAGACATAAATGGATCATGGCTAACTTTACTAAAGCAAAATACTAATGTAAACAAACCGAGACGGAGCCGTGTTTACACTCCTAAGTTCTTCGGGAATGGCAAGCTTGTGTGCACCAGGTGTGAAGACTGTGAACACACTTGTTTTTTAAGTCACATACAGACCAGAGAAAGAAAAAAAAAAGTGAGTTTTCCAAACCAACCACTGCTTCGGTTTTTATTGAATGAAAATATTTTCCCCATCATGTTTAATTATGCTTCCACAGTGAACCAAGTATTTATAAACAGAACGGGACTACAAGAAATGACAGAGTATACAAAAAACAACATTCCCGAATGTCCAATAATCATTTATATATAATACATCAAAGACCTAATACTGTTCAAACGAACAAAATCACGATTCACACAAAAGTTAAGATTCTCTACAGTGCTGTGTCAGAAACCTAAAGAATTATCCAATCTCTTCCGCTTTATTATTACCAACGCAAAAATAACCCTAAAACAGCAACAGACACTGATAGCAAAGTTATATGAATTGTTTAGTGTCTTAGTGCTAAAGATCACAGCTGAGCAAACGCACCACCGTTGTGAACAAATTATGGAGGCTATAGCATAATATGATTAACTCGACAATTTTACATTTCCAAATTTTCTCTAATTCCAAAGCACCTTTTACACAATAATATTAAGTCAAGCCTCACAAAGGACTTCCAAGTTCACAAAAAAAATCGGCTCAGTCAGTATTGGTTTTGAAACTTATCCTATATATGTTGCTGAAACTAGGCAAACTGTACACGACATGTCAACTAGGGATGCCATGTTAACGTATGTGAAATTCAGAAATTTTCGCTATTTCCACCTACGAAATTTGCGACGCAACATTACACAGAAAATGATTTTACAGTTCAAAGTGTCAGAACCAATCCTGTCTAAATTTATCCAACAGAAATTAATTCAGCGTCAAAGAACATCGTAAAAACAGATTTACCAAACGCGTTTTAACCCGCTTTTAAAAACAGTTCAGTTATATATTATGCATGCACATTGAATAAATTAAGACAGCGAATAATCTAGCGTGGCAAACAAGAATGATAATATAATACACTTTATAACAAAAAAAAAAAGTTACCTAACTTTTCTTTTAGTCTACCAGATTCTCCGGGTGCAATTCCAAATAAAACATTTTTAATCGGCTTTGAATCGAAAAGGCTCTAGTGCAGGATTTGAGGAGAAAAGAAACCGCGGATGCCGGTGGTCCTCCCCAGCGCCTCTCCCACATTCTCAGACAGTTTTATTAAAATTTTCAGACAAAAGGAAAACAAAAATGGCAGCCCGTCTTATTTTTATAAGGACAGGACGCCATATTCTGCAGATCCTAAATTTTACAAGCAAGAATTCGCATTTGTAAGAAAATGGATCATTCGGGCAATATGTATGTATATTTTTGTCGGGAGTTTATCAGGGTTAAGGACGTCAATGATTGTTTACGAAGACCTTCAGGTTTGAATAGCCCGGCTCAAAAAAAAAAAAGACACTTCCTACAGCAATCATGCGTTGCAGGATCACATCACGTTTGATGCGCTACGCTGGAGGCTTTGCCAAATAAATCCATCGGCAAACGGGCAGACGCTGATTCTGCTACATTGCGTCTACGTTATTTTTTCCCTCAGATACGCTCGGAAGCTGTCTTTTTGAAACATGCGCTCGTCTTTTCTCCTCTTTTTGGGGCATTTTGCAACTTTTTGGGAGACGCAAATCAGCCAATCCACCCGTTTTAAAATCAAACTAAATAACCCGCCCCAACCATTAAAAGTTGCCCGACGTAAAATATTGCAAGGATTTCATACAGACCTGGGACCTCGGTTGCAGATTTAAAATAAATATATATTATAAAAGGTTAAGATGTTCTTTCTGCCTGCCTTCAATCCGAGTTAACCAGACCTTCCGGGTCGCCTACTGTTCACTTCTGGGTGCTGCAGGCGTAGGATAGCCTTCATTACCGTACTATTGCTGGGGATTCGCTCCGCAGGATAATGTTTAATCTGCAAGAACCGAGCAGACTGAGGGAGGAAACAATGAAAAAATAATAAAAAACGGATCCTGCTCCGACGCGTCCAGCCGCGTGGACTCTGTGGATGCAGCATAAAATATCCTGCAAATCAACCCGACACCGTAAATAAAACCAACAGCACATTTGGAAAGAAACAAAGGATGGTTGATAGTGAATAAATGTTCCTTCAGGCTGGTAACGACAAACATAAAAAGAATTAAGTACTTTCGTTGCTTTCACTGCCAAGAAGACATGTTACTCCATATGTGAGATTATCTTAATTGCTGGTGGGAGATTCTGGATGGTTTGAAAATCAAAATGGTAAAAACGGCGTGTTGTTCTTTCCTAACATTGCATTAGTTTTTCAATCTCGTTTGTTTAATATTTAGGCGAAACCCGACATAAATTCTGCACATACCAGGCCCCAAAGCTGCCCCCCCCGGAAATGGGTGATCGTGCATCCATTTTAAATTGCCCTTTCTTTCCCGGAGCATGACATCTTTAATTCCAGCGACACTGTTCTTATGATCGTTATAGGCGTCCGTATAACGGAAAAATATTTTTACTTAACATTATATCAACGTTTAAATTACTTCGCCAGTAACTACTTATTTAAAGAAACCCTTAATAAAATTAAACATGAAACGACATCACCAATATTTTGCAGATGGAAAAAAACCCACCAAAATACAACAGGTAATGCTGTTGGCTGTTATGACGTGCTTGAGAAATGGACTGCAGCCCAGGGCCTGTTTTCACAAATCATCTTAAGGCTAAAAGTAACTCCTAACTTGCCTATTTAGGAGAAATTCCCCCAAAAAGGGCGTGTCAGTCCTAAATGTAGGACTGCTAATTTTTTTACTAAGACCAATTCACGAACAGCAGTCATTTTGCTACTACATGTCAATCCACATCGCAATGTCTTGGAAACATTAAACGAACGTTGAATTACTTAAAGGATACCGCCTCATTCGGGAGAGAGTAATGATTGCTGTGGAGTTTGTGAGGGACGCAATAACATCTCCAATAAACCGAAACAAAACCATCATATAGGCCTACAGTGGAAACAGCTTATAGTGGTCATTATAACCGTTTTTTTTCTTTACGTCTCAGGCAGATTATCATGTAATTAACATTTGTATATTTATTACATTAATATAAGGTAATAAAACGCACAGTGTTGCCACTCAGTGAATTTTACTGACTCGTTCAAAATACAGTACAGCTGTTTCAAACGATTTTCCAATTACAGTATTGTACAAATGAAATTACTGAAGTGTCAATAATTCAAACGCTATAATTCAGTAATGAGTCTATAGCCTATTTCTCATGGAAAGAAAATTAATCCATCCATCCATTTTCTGAAACCGATTGTTCTGTTCATAGTCGCCGGGGGGGCGTCCAAGGTGGGAAAAAGCAGGATGGGATGCCAATCCGTCACAATGCACACTCACACACCAATCAACCACACACTCACACCTATGGGAAATTTGGTAACTCCAACTAGCCTCAGCATATTTTTGGACTGTGGGAGAACATAAAAACTCCACAGACAGAACCCAACGCGGGTCCCAGAGGTGCGAGGTGACAGTGCTAACTAGTGGTGTAGATTTGAGTAGTAACGAGTAAGTAAGTAACGAATACCAGGCTGTAACGAATCGTTACCAGTATTCAGCCGTTCAAGGATTCGTTGCTGACACCGACCAATCGGCACTCGCCATGTAGACTGTTTGCGGCAGAAAGCAATCTTGATTGCAGTTCTTACAACCAGCAATGGCATCATGCGTCAAATTATCCACACTAACGCGACGCTGCTAAGCGCTGTAGGCTTACGGATTATGGTACAGTATAGGTAGCAGCATTCATTATTGTATGCATAGCCAACCCAAGTAGTAACGAGTATTGGGTAACGAGTATTAAGTAACGAATACTGGACTTCCGAGTACTCGGTAGTAACGATTACTCAAAAGTAACGGATAACCACATCACTAGTGCTAACCACTGCAGCACCGTGCATGCCGTCCCTTGAGAGAAAGTCGCTTTCTTTTTCCCGTCATGTGACGGGAGTCTTACTCTTACCTTAGGTGTTGGCTATTTTCCTAAATAAAAGTGGCTTTCAGCCACTTTATGAATAGGTTTTAGGAAAAAAATCTTAGTTAAAAACGTGTAGTGCGATTTAGGAGTACTCGTCGTGGTAAGATAAAATACTTTGTGAATACGGGCTCAGAAGAATATATGGGTATTCCCAGCGTTGGTTAAGTATTTAAATACAAATAAAACTGAAATATTCTTTACATCCTTATATAAAAATTAAGAAACGGAATAAATAATAATAATAGCTGCTGTTGTTCGGTATTCCCTGGGGCAAAGAACTCGCATCCGAATACGATAAACTGAAATAAGTAGCAGGAATATAATTTAGTTAGATGCATAAGGCCTATGTGTGCCACTAGATGGCAGTGGATATTAATCCGTGCGACGTTAGATGCACGCATCAATCGGCATTTAACCAAAACAGAATTTTTGGATTTCTCAGGGCGCATAGTAAGGTATTCATGAATGAATAAAATGAATGAATGAATGAATGAATGAATGTAGTGCAACACGTTGAGAGCGATGAAAATCCAGTCAAGCTCCGAATCCCCCAAACTCAAACACCAGTCATTTGATTATTCTCGGATGGAGAGTCAAACTGGTCGTGCTGCGATCCGGGGAAACTCCGAAAACACCCGAAAGGCGTACAGAAAGGCATGCATACCACACGTAAGGTGAGGCTGGCTAAGGTGCCACGTCTCGTGTAGGGAGGGACTGTAAAACGCTGGAGCCCAAGAGGAGCAGTTGTTTGAACATTACGGTGTTTGGCTCCGGAGACGGGGGGGAGCAGGTAAGGTACAGCCTCCCTCGTTGGCTATTCCAGTTCTTGTTTCCTTTCTGCTCCATCTCCTCTTTAGGCACCCCACCTATTTCCCTCTGTGCTGATAGATCCAAACACTTGCCGAACACAGAAGTTCGGTGCATTATAGAGTGCAATGTGCGAGCAAATCATTCCGCGTCTGTCAGGCTCACTTTCCTCTCTTATCTGCGCGTGTCTTGGATCATAACGATAGCTGTCATCGGCTTCTTCAGACGTATTACCACCGTGATAACCGCAACGAAGATGTCTTTCACTTGCTGAGATGAAAAAAATCCCACGTACCATTCCACGGCTACATAGTTTGTGTGATGCAGTCTCACGCAGAATCTGTCTCAGATTGTTTACAAGATGTTAATAGCTGTAGTTTCCCCTGCAATTCATATTGTCTATAAAACTTTAAACGTGGCAATGAAATGCACCTGACATCAAGCAAAAACATTAGGTATCATATACAGAATACCATGACTGTGAGGCGTAAAACCAAAAGTTTCTTTTAGACGCACTAAAATCTGACCTCCCGAACCAGTGTGCGATCAAGGGAAATCGCCATAAAAACTCTAGAGTCAAATTGCTGAGGATTTCTTTGACTAACGATTCGCAATTGCATACAGTGTTTGCACCATCACAAAAGTCACCATAGAAACGAATTACTACAAGTAATTAAACGTATTGATAATTTAGACAGAAAAAAATGGATTGTCAACCTGTCCATACACTAGGCTACAAACTTAAATCCATTTGTACCGCAACACCACAACATTAAAACCACATACAGGTGAAGTGAATAATATTATCTTGTTTCAATGTGCCATTATATATTAGGAAAGTGAAAAGTCAGTTCTTGAAGTGTATGTGTTGGAAACAGGAAAAATGGACAAGCATAAAGTCTTGGGGAGTATTCCCCACATACAGTTGTCACGCCGCACTCCGTTTACCTTGGAGGATGGAAGTCAGTGCTGGGAATGGCGTCAAACCCGAGTTAATTGTGTTCCAGTACAAGTTCGAAAGCGATTTAGCAATACCGGTTCTAGCCAGGTTCATTGTTAGCCATTGTTAACAATAGCTGTTGTGCATTACATAGTATTTTGCACATACAAACACTGTAGCAAAATGTGCACAGATAGAGGTTGGATAGTACATTGTGTACGGCCGATTTAATGAGACACGAATAAAACATAAGTGCTAATAAACAGCATAAAACTACAGCTTTCACTTCTGTTGATGAAAGGCGCAGAGGAGGAAGTGTCATGCTTTGGGCAATTTTCTGTTGGGAATCGTAGTCTTGGCATCCATGTGGAAGTTACTTTGACATGTACCACCTACCTAAACATTGTTGCACACCAAGTTGACCGCTTCGTGATGACGGTATTTCCTGATGGCAGTGGCCTCTTTCAGCAGGATAATGCACCAGGCCACACTGCAAAAAATTGTTTAGTTATGGTTTGAGGAACATAAAAGAGTTCAAGGTGTCGACTTGGCCGTCCACAGATCTAAATCCGATTGAACATCTCTGGGATTTGCTAGACAAGTCTGATCCATGGAGGCCCCACCTTGCAACTTACAGGACTTAAAGGATCTGCTGCTAATGTCTCGGTGCCAGATACTACAGGGCACCTTCAGAGGTCTTGTGGAGTCCATGCCTCAAAGGCTCAGAACTGTTTTGGTGGCGCGAGGAGGACCTACACAATATTATTCAGGTGGATTAAATGTTATGCCTCACTGGTGTATACCTGTATATGTTTTTGCATCAGTGTTGTTATCATTTTGATTTTTTAAAGTTTTTTTTATTTTCAATTGAAGTCTAGTTCAGTTTCTAGTTCAGACATCTGGAGAACAAAAATGGGCTTTATTGAGAAAAACTGGAGCAGGGAAATAAACAAGACCATGAGGGGTCAAAATGGGAAGATTAGTACAGGGAAGGGTACCAGCGAAGAGAGAAGAGTGACATTAATGACTGGACTAGGGAACACGGCACAGCATATGTCCACCTTTCATGTGAAATATGAACCAGCCTTGAGATGTTGCCTATATAGTGCTTATGGTGGGTCATGCAGCCTACGAAAAGAGCGCGGACAGCCTCTGCAATACCTGGACATTTATGCAGAAAATTTATTGACAAAATAAATAAAACTAAAATTTTATACTAACATGGTCAGACACCTTTGGGTGTGATAGGTGTGTTGGGATGGAACGCCGCCCCCCCCAGAAATTTTCTTGTTATGCAGGCAGATTGTAGAAGGATACAAGTTTGAACCCCTCCATGAAATTATCTTCAGCCTCCACCATTGGCGAAATCCACCAAATTTTGGGGCCTGGTATATGGAGAATTTAAATATTAAAAAAGGCGAAAAATGAAGGCAGTGTCAGGAAAGATGGGACGCTGGATTCCCCCTGTAATTTATATTCTGACTATGGGGCTAATATCTGATCTGGATCTCATCAATTCTCATTCAATTTTCATAAGCAAACAATGTTTGGAATTTCTAGTCCACCGCGAGTGCAACAGCCATCTGCTCCCGTCTTCAAATCTACCACACTCCAATAAACGAGGAGAGGTAATCCATAAATCCTCTCATTCATAACACCGTCAAACAGCTTTACAAGGAAGGAGGCATCGGTCGCAGGTGAATCAGCTCGATGCGTGATGCATAATACAGAAAGCATCGCTGGATGTGTTTTAACTCTCAGGTGGAAGTGGGTGGAACTGGGCGGGCTGTGTAACTAAAGCGTCCAAAAAAGTCGCGTAGAGACGCAGCAGCTGCTGCGGCAGAACAACGTCGGTCCACGAGAGAACGATTTTTGTTTCACCAGTGCGTTTCATGACAGATGGAGGGGTTTAACTTGACGGCAGAAACAGCACAGGAAATAAGAGTGTTATAATACTCACTGATTACAAAACACTGTTTCTCTGGGGTATGTATGTTTTAGCTAATTATATTATGGTTACATTTAAGCGACTTCTGACTGACAGTTCGTGGAAATGACTTCACGGTTATCTAGCTATCATTCTAATTACTTTTTATCCTGTTCGGTTTCAGCTTCCCCTAGGGACTTAATGTGCACTTATTCCTGCTGAAGTTTTTAATTGTGGTTTATGCTGTACTTTGACATATGACGAGCGTTTACGAAGTGTTAATAGTTTGTTTTGGAAAACGGCGTTTTATTAATTTTTACAGTTTCAAGTTCTTGAGTGACGAAATTAGTAACAGAAGTCAATAGTATCAATGTAAGAATTTATCTTAATATATCTTGCTATCGTAATTCTCTTTTTCCCAGCACTTGGGTCCTCACTCCTCAGGACTAAAATTAACCTATCAATCTATTGTAATATTATTAGCCTATATAACGTGGTTTTTGTCGTTTAATATCAATGATATATAGTTTTGTTAATGATGTTATTATACATTAACCCAGTCACTGTGTATGTGTGGCTGAACGTGTGAAATGAAGACTTCGAGAGAGATGATAGCTCTTTATCACGGAGTCAGCTGTTTGACAAATGACCAAAGGTTATTTGATAACTTTTTTTCCTGAGTGATTAAAGTGGTTCATTCAAACTATTTGTTAGATATTATAATTATTGTTCCTTTAAATCAGGGAACCAATCGATCCACTGTTGCCAATAAAAAGAATTAAGTAGGCCTAATAATCTTCACATACATTAATCCGTGAAGCGAATCACCGCCAGACTACAGCTTTTCTACGGCGTCCCACATGTTCTCTGCGTTTTGGACAGATATTTCCCCCCAAAGTGCAGCACTTACTCCTAATTGTTCAGAAAAACGTTTTTTTTCTCCCTTAGTCCAGACTCACCATTATTTGATCGGGTGCAGGACCGTGAGGTCGACGCTGCCCTTTGCGCCGGCATTTAATTAAAAGGAAGTAGCCATATTTAGTGGCGTTTCCGTTTAGGCCTGAACGTCTAGAAAGTGACGATAATTTCGGAGAGGCAAACAAGTGATTGTCCATTGTGGGAGAGAGCTTTAAAATTAATAGGTATTAATTCAGTAGTTTTTTATTTTGCATTCACTTAATTTATCACTGAAATATTAACGGGAATATATTCTGGAGGCACAATGACCCAGAGTGGGCTGAGAAAAGAGCAAGATGTTTTGCAGCAGGAGTGCACGGGTCCAGGAGGAGTATAAAAGACAGACAATGATAATTGCTAGGGCAACAGTCCAAGGTTGGCGAGAGGAGAGGCACAATATTTTAGACCAGGGGTCTCCAAGTCCGGTCCTGGAGAGCTACTGTCCAGTAGGTTTTCTGTCCTACCTGGCTCCTGATGAGCCACACCTGTACTCAAGTAAATACCAGGAACAGGTGTGACTCATCAGAAGCCAGGTAGGACAGAAAACAAAACTTGACAGTAGCTCTCCAGGACCGTACTTGGAGACCCCTGATTTAGACAAATGGGGGGTCAAGGTATCATGCCAGGGAAAAACTAATTAATTACTAACTGATTAACAAAAAACATTGCATGCCTAAACATTCAAGGAGTGATGATTTGGTAAAAGGATGACGCATAAGGAGTAAGTAACCAATCAAAATATGTACTGAGGACAGTATTAGATTGCACTCAGATTAACCAATGAAATGTACCCGATTCACTTTACAAAAAAACTTTAAGAACTCAGGTATGGGGAGTGACGATATTCTCAGGGTTGAGATTGACTCTCCCTTTGATCAAAGAAATAAAACAGTGAGAAGGAATGGTTTCTCTTCTCCTGTCAAAGGTTCTTTGAGTTTGGGTGTTTTAACTTTTGTACCATTTTAAGAGGAAAATAATGAATATAAGGTAAATTAAATGAGTGCGTATCTGGAGTGGTAGTAGTCCCCTTAAGATGTGTCTTCATAATATTTACAAAGCTCTACAAACGTTTGATTAAAAAAAAGATATCTTGGGTTTCTAATCTCCAGCTCCACTCTGAGTCCGCTGTGAAAACTTGCCTAGTAGCAGAATTTTTTTTTGTTTCTCTCAATCTCGCTATTTAAGTTTGAATTCAGCTGCTGTTACTGATGACTGCCAACCTCTTAATCCCTCTGTTGAGGTAAACATTATGTAATAAAATACTAATTGTTTAGGCAGCTGCCAGTTGACTTTCAAAGCATCTTCTAAAGAACTGGATTTGAATGTGATGATTAGCGTGATGTTTTATACGACAGGAATGATTATAAAAATAAATGCGAATGACTGTCTGTCTGACATAGCTTTCAGGTGACAGCCCTTAGTCATCAGAGATCCTGCTTAAGTCATGTGAAACAAGAAAGCAGGTCTGGTGTTCAGAGGCACTACATGAAAGCACAGACACCTGGAAGGAAGGAACTGAGCTGCAAGCCGCTTCTAAACTCTCAGATAGTGGGGTAAATTGGGGGTAATTATAAACTGCCAAAACCACAAAAGAACCGCCCAGGGTGAAAAGAACAGATGCTGTATCTGCGGCATGATGCAGGAGCTGGGATTGGGGGGAGGGGGCATGGCAAGACCTGGGTGATGATGGATGTGTTTACAGCGACAGGAGAGTTGGTGAGGTGCCAGCAGAGGCAGCACTCCGTCTCGGCGATGGATGGCGTCCTGGGGACGGCGGTAGCACTGGGCCTCTGTAAGGTGGGCTGCGGCCTCCTCTCCCTGCCTGCACTCAGGTCCCACCTCAGTGCTGTTGGACTCTGCTGCAGCTGCCTGCTGCTGTTCACCGACCTTAGCGTCACAGGTGAGCGGGATGCCGCCGCTATCTTGCCGCCGCGCTTTAGGCTGTGTCCCGCTGGCGGCTCACGTCCTCTCCCCCCGCCCCCAGTATTCCTGGCCCTACTGTGGTCGGCTGGAGGCTCCAGACTGCCTCCACTGTCCACTCCTAGCGAAGTCATCGCCCTCCGCTTCCTGCTCTTCTTGGGGCAGGCCTATGGCACGACCCTGCTCTTGACAGCCCCGCTCGTCGCCGTGGAGATGGTGTACAGGATGAGGCGGCCTCAAATGGCACTGGCTGGTGGGGACACAGAGTACGGTATCCAGGAGGCGGCTCTGGCGCACGGCGGCGCCTTCCTCAGCTGCTTGGTCATCTGGGTTGTCTGCGGACTCCGCGGAGGCCTCACCGCCGGGCTGGATGAGCGGCATGCCAAAGCCTGCATGCTGAGGACAGGCTCCCTGTCCATGTGCCTCCCTGATATGCCTGCCGTCGCCCTGGTCGCCGCAGGGGACCCCGCACTGGCACTGTTCGGGTCAGCTCTCCTCCTGGCCTTTGCACTGAGTATGAGTCTGCCCAGGAGTGAGCCAACACAAAGCGGCACAGTACCGTTTCACCCTGGGCACCTCCCACCCGTATCCTTGTGCACCCCGGATGCTGCAGGGTCTACTTCTAAAACCAGCGGGTCTCCTGTCCCTCAGCATGTCACCGTGATGCTGGATCCCTCTAGCCGTTCCCTGCAAATGGCCGTCCCCCTAGGATACATGGCATGGGGGGCCCATATGTGGGGGCGGGTCATTTCCTGCCTTCGAGGAAGGGTGCTGACGGGACTCACATGCGGCATTGCCCTCTACCTCTTACCCCCCTCGATAAGTGTCAATGTGGTACTGATCAGGTACCTGGAGACTCTGGCTGAGTGGACACTGACCCCACTGCTGTCTTTGTCTAAGGAGGATGTAGCTATCAACCAGCTGCTGCTGCTCACCTCTCGGAGAGACAGCTCCCTTGGCCTCGCTGTTCACCTTTTGGAGACAGCAAGAGAGGCATGAGATCTATGGGTGTGAGACCTCCAGCTTCATGCCAGGGAACCAAGCTGCAACAGGCTTTTAGATTTCCTGCACCGCAGAGAGCAGAAGCGTGTCAGTCCCTGTCTTCCGAAGAGCATAAAGAGAATCCGTCAGCCTCAAAGCGAATCACAGGCTAAAACTCGCCGTCTCTCTTGCTCGGAGACTGACTGGGGCTTTTGGGGTCTGTGTCTGGTGAAACTGTACATAAATTCTCAGGGAAAAAAATATGTAAAGGAGATGACAGGCAGAGCAGGGGGACAGAGACAAAAACAGCCGTAAATGCTGAACGACAGCCATGACCAGCGTGGAAACGGCGGCCTTTAACAGATGGACATCACTTTTATGTGTGGATGTTACGTCTACACAGAGCCAGTCACACTCTTCCGGATCTCTGTTTGGTTTGTTCCTGGTATGTTCATTGGCCCTCGGTACGGTATAATCCTCACGTATACTGATAGTACCTCCTGCCAAAATACCTCCTGGCAAACATGCTGGTGAAATTCCTCACTTTCATTAGCATGCGACGACAAACCGGAAACCTTAGTGATAAAGTCCAACAGCAGGGGTCTCCCGGCAACCACTCTTGATTGAAGGGAGGAGGGGGTACTGAGAAAATGGAGGTCTAAGATGAGGGAAAAAGTTTGCTTGGGGTGGGTGAGTAGTATATTTATGTAGCTGCTAAGCTGTTGCACAAGCGCCTTTCTTGCTCTGAGGGGCGTGATCCTATGGGGGAAACATTCAGCCACTCTGTGCTCAGACTTGCGTAGGGCAGGTGTTCCTACAGCAGAGAGCCTGGAGCTAATGGGGGGGGGGGGTACCACCCAGGCCCACACATGTTCACACTGCCCCCAACTGCGCAGCCAGTTTCTGCCCACCTTGTTTAAGTGTGTATGACGGTCTGAGAATAAATGGCACTGTGTCAAAATCTGGCCAAGTTTCCCTGACTGCTGAACATTTCTGCACAAATTGCTTTATATTTACGCAAGACATTTATCATTTGAACTCGCGAAATTAAAATGAATGAGGGTGCAAGAACGTGTTGGGTCTCGAAAGGTGCTGAGCTAAACTGAGATTTAGAACAAATTTGTAGCAAAACATTAAAAATTAAGTTGAGAATCTTGCTGCTTGGTTCATATCAAGGACGATTTAAAAGCATTTTAGCAGCGTGAAACAATCTGAAATATGGACAGTGATTAATGACAGTTAAGCCAAAATGTGAGGTAGCCATAAAGCTGAGGGGATGCGGAAGGACAAGCCAAAGCACCTGAACGGGGTAGCAGGGAGCTGCAGGACCATGGCAAGCGGTGGAGAGGCATTGATGCCTGGCTCTGCAGTGACGCATGCCAACCCATCCGTGAGCATAGACCACCCAGTGCTGTAGCATTCAGGGTCTACTTCTGTTGCACACTGTACACCAAGGGTGTGGAACCTGATCCATGGAGAGTCGGTGCGGGTTTTTGGGATGACCTCTTCATCAGCCAATAACAGCAGTTCCCCAGGACTGGAGTTGAGAACCACTGCTTTATTATTGGCTGATCAAGAGGTCATCTCAAAAACCCAAATTCTCCAAACACCAGCTGTTTCAGACATACCAGGAAATATCTGATTTGCTTTGAACTGATGAACCTGGACGACCTGGATAGGATTTTAGGTATGTCCTGCTATCCACCCACCTGCCTGGAAGGTGCAGCTGTTGGCACCTTCTTTATGGCCTGCCTTGGGATCCCTAATCCCTCCGAAAAGGCCAAGAACCACCGAAACATTCTTGCATACAATGAAGATGACAGGAAGATCCTACTGTCTGGCTCTGCAGGATTAGTCAGGAATGCGACAGACGTGAAGAGTTTTGTGTATTCGAGGTGTATCGCCTGTCTCTGAAACAAAAGCTGTTATTTTGCGCACATCATCAGTATGCAATAATCTTTGTGTGTGTCTAGGGAGGGGGGCGATGGACTAAGGTGTAAAATTTAAAAAATGCAAAAAAAACAAGTGTCTCGGGCCTCCGCATCTGGTCAAGTCCAGACATGCAGGTTCTCACATCAGGATGATGAAGATAAAAATCTACTATTATTGCTTTTTAGTGTCCCTTATAGTACACCACCTTCATCACCTTGTGGATAGGCCTGAGGGTTGGACGTTTGTTAACAGAGAGAAAAGCATCTGCAGAAAATGATGGTAAAAGTTTATAAATGGAGAAAAGAAAAAACACACTGGAAACAATCCAAAAGCAAATGAAGCTGTGCTAAACATGCAAGACAGAGATGATGCAAGAGCCACCCAACACAGGCTGGGTGTGAAGCCGCTGTTAATAATGCAAAGTATTCAGTGCTGCAAGTTTGGTGCAAGCAAACCGAAGCAGATTTTGCAACGCCCCGGGGCCACAGTCCCCTTCATATTTAACATATTTAACAGGGCCGTCTCTAATTTGCCAGTCGCGGCTGCCTAAATGCGGCCCGCAGGAGTCGTATACGAGACGAACATCAGAAAGTGGGTCTCTTTTAAAGCAGCCATTTTCAACATACGTGGCACAGTGAGTGTTCATTTTCGTTCAGGGGCATCGTGTGTAACACAGCAACATGCAAACGGTGTGACCTGCAGGGCACAAAGAATACATTAAGCTTGGCAAGGAGTGTGCCACACCCTAGGAAGGTGGTGTAAGAAAGAAACATGTTAATCAAATTTTGTGTGAAGCCCAAGCGGGCCTTCCCCCCAGCAATTTCAGGGGAAGTGCCCCTTCGGGGGGAGGAGCTGGTTAGAATATCTAGAATGGAGCCTCACTTTCATGGGAGGGGAATCCACGGGCTGAACGTAAATGTGAAGAACACCTGAACGGGGTGGCACAGAGATGCATGGTAACAAAACAAGATAATTAGTGGAGTATGGAGAATGAGGCTGAGGGGTTGGGGGCCACAAATGCCTACTGTATCACAGGTCCACATTGGATCGTACTTTATGAAGTGGCTGAGAGACTAGTTCCAGGATCTGAGAATCAGCATTGAAATGTGGAAGACAAGAGAGGGGAAATGTGCCTTTTTCCCCTACATCCCCCCATTCAAATCTGGCCCTCGATTCCAAATCCAGGCCGTGTTTTCAGTTCTCCCAGTAGTTAGTTTAATAATTACGGATTCTGATTGGCCAGAGGGGTTTCACACCTGGCTCACAGGTAAAGGAAGGCTAGAAAATCAGCAGTGCTCAGCCCTTGTTGACCGCAAGTTGAATAGCCCTGCCCTACATCAATGGGAAGTTTAAGTGCATCACCATGGTAAGAGCCTACAGAAAGGTCCAGAGCAGCCTCTCTAAAGTCATACCGTCTGGTTTGTGGCTGTGGGTGTTAGACACTCATCCAATGCGTGCGTCATCATGTGAGGAACACAACGCATCACCTACGAGGTAGGGATCACACAAACAGCGCTGGACTTTCACCATTCTTTATTGTACATTGACACAAACCTCATTGACCTTTAGCTGCAATAGCACATCAAAGTATGTTTAAAGAACGAAAAATGTCCATGGAGTGACCACATACCCACCCACCACCATTCCACAGCTAAATGACTGATTAGCAGCTTTGCTTCAAAGTGATTGAGGGAGAAGCACATCAGGCGATGTAGGAACACGACATCCACCAGACCAGGGCAGCATCCTGACCTTCACACCAGCAAAACGGAACTCTCAGAAAATCATCATACTAATAATAATGAAAACAACAAGACCTGGAAATGAAACAGGGTTTACCGACGTGGCCATCTGAGTAAGCCATGACCACTCGTGCTCAGCCAATGAGAACCTCGACCAGACTAGCTGTGTCTTCTGGGGCCTGCTGCTTCGAGTCGGAGATGATTCGAGATACATCAGGAGCCCCGGCAAATTTCTTAGCACCTCTTCTGAGACCCACATTTACTCAACCCAGAAAGCTGCCATGTCTCTACCATGGCTTCTCTGAATAATCATTACTTAGGAATAATAAAATATGGAAACTCAAAAAGGAAAGAATCTTGAGGATCTGGGTCATCCTTCTTAAGGTCCAGGTCCTAGGAACGATTAGAAGAGCACTAGACATTGTAAAATGACATAGAAACAGATCCTTAGACTATTGATAATGTGTGGGAAATAACTGAAATGTCTACACTTCTTTGGTCGGCAATATTATTTGGAGAGCAATAGACTCAATGCACTTAGGGAAGACGCATAGGGATAGACTGCCTAACTGTACATTTTTTTGCAACATTTTCCCCCAAAGTCATCCATGGTCTAATCTCCATAAATGCCATTACATAATTGTTCCTGTAGCTACTGAAGCTCAACGCAGTGCTCTTTCCACTCAAAAAAACAAAAAAAAGAAACACTTTGGAGGCCCTCCACGTTTGCTTATAATGCATCTCCGGCACGAACAAGCTTCTGCAATCGCATCAAACTACATCAGCCAAAGCGAATCTGGCGGATGGTACGGACGGTGTGCGTTAGAGAGCGTGTATCCTCAAACAGGCAGAGACCCAACTTGGGTGCTTAAAAAACAAACAAAATAAAACACTATGCTACATTGATATATTCGAACATGTCCCCCATCTATCCATTTTCTGTAACTGCTTGTCCTACTCAGGATTGCGGGGGGATCCGGAGGCTAACCCAGAGACTATGGGCGCATGGCAGGGAACAACCCAGGATGGGGTGCCAACCCATCACAGGGCACACTCACACGCCAATCAACCACACATGCGCACCTTTGGGCAATTTGAAAACTCCAATTAACCTCTGCATGTTTTTGCACTGTGGGGGGAATCCAGAGTAAACCCCATGACAACATGGGGAGGAGAACATACAAACTCCACACACATGCAGCCATGATAAAGACTCGAACCCGGGTCCCAGAGGTGTGAGCCAACAGTGCTAATCACCGCACTACCATGCTGCCCTATTTGAATAGGTACTCATTAGTAAAGGCAAGTCAAATTATCGACACTGACCACAGGTCAGGTCAACATGAATTACATGGCTACGGATTATGGAAGCAACCGATGGGGGTTTGGATCAAAGGCAGCCGATCGCGACAGAGGGCAACCAGAATCTGTAGGAGAATCACACCCGTTTTGTAAGAGGATAGCGACAGGACAGATGGAAAGCTTTGTTGCTCATTTCCGGTCCTGAAGTTACAGCAGCAGATGGGAATGGGAAGGGGCTCATCACCGAGTTGGCTTTTAGAAGCACTACGGATGCGTGTTGACACTCTGGCACTGCCGTGAACACAACCGGGGGGGGACATTATCAGAGAATAAGGTGTGAAGCATCTGGCAGTCGAGATAAGGGTGTCAGTGCTCCCCCCTGGCAGATGGTGAAAGTGAGGGAGTAAGAGGCCCATCTGGGGGTAGCGGGAATCCCAGAATCCCGCCCCCAATCCCAAGCGATCTATGTCCTCTTACGCCTCCCCTATTACATTAAGATTTTAAGGTAAGACTGACTTTCGACAATCACACAATTTCACTGATTTGATCAAGGTGTTCTTGGAATGGTCACGCATTGCACTGCAAGTTTCTCTGCAGAAACACAAACCAGACAGAACTGGTCAAACATACTTTATAAATGTTTCATTTAAGCGTCACCGTTTCTTTAAATATGAAGTTTCATGTCTGAATGGGGGCGTTTTCCAGGCACCAGAGCCACAAGTGCCCTTAGGTTGAGCTTAACTCTGCGCACTGTGCTTTCCCTGATGACCCCTCCTGCCTGGACCCCCAGTTTCATGGATTCTAGAGGCGAACTGTGTTGATCCGTAGGGGCTGTACGTTCTTGCCGTTGGCATGGCTCTGACCCGGGCTGAAGTAGGGGTAGAGCTTAGTGTGGAACTTCTCCCTGTAAGTGTAGAGCCAGGACATGTCGTCGGCGTTGTAGAACACCAAGAGGCCTTTGGGGTAGTCCAGGTAGACGCCCACCTTCTCCAGCTTGCTCTTCACATTGAGGCGGGTCCAGGGCTCGGTGCAGGCGCTGTACTGGTTGCCATCATGCATGACAATGCAGTAGAAACCACGGCTAGGCTGGATCTGGATGCTGCCCTTGCGGCTGACCATCTCACTCGCCACCCCGATCATCCACTGGGTCTTCTCGGACACCATCACCTCCCAGTAGTGCACGCCGGAGCCAAAGCCCTCCGCCCCCAGGACGGACACTTCCACATCGAAGCGGCGAGGCGAATCCTGTAGTGGCTGCGGATGCAAATTCCCATACGCCACGATGGTGCAGTCGTCTGACAGGATGAGGCGCTGGTGAGCCGTCATGGGGTCCAGAGTCAGGGCGGCTGGTACTGCAGGACGATAACACAGCATAAGCAGAGACCAGGGCAGCGGTGGCAACACAGGACCCCTTTGATCAACATCATCCTGTCCGTTACCACTGCAGGCAAACAGTCACAGGCCACACTCAAGTGGGCAGAGATAAACCTGAAGCAGGTCTATAAACCATGAACAGTAATGGATTTTTTAATGGATTGAAGCCCCTCTCGTTTCATTATCTGAGACTAGATTAGAAGACTTTACTCCCAAACGCTGTGCAGAGCACCCCCTCAAGGCAAAGATGTGGATACCTCTCAGCCATTCACAGAAAAGGGTGAGGAGCAAGCTCTCTCAGCACGTGAGAACCTTACAGATATCTCTTCTACTCTGTGTCCCTTAAAGTCACCATGATAAACTCTTCAGTTTATTTACAACAAGCAAAGTCACTGTTAATCCTCTGCTCGTTCGTTACGCAATGAGATCGCCACCCTCCTGCATTTGGCCAAAATAATAAAAACAAATAAAATCACGACTCCATGCACAATTTTGCATCCAAATCAAGTTTGTAGGCCATTCCTTTGCGCTCCATATTTATGGAGCAGCGCAGTAGGTATGGAGGCCTGCCCGTTGGTGTCCTCCTGAAGAATTACATAACATCCTGCCTACATCCTGAAAAACAAGTCTGAGTCTAAACAAGCAGGTCATACAGGATGATGGACAACTCATAGCATAAAATACCCTGCACCATAACAACCACATTACTGGTAAGGGAGTTACCTCCTCCTCTCCGGGGGGGGGGGGGCTCCTGACAGAGTGCCAAGCTGTAACATGATTCATCTGCTGTCACCTGCCTTGTGGCACCCCCCTCACATGCCCGGCTCGTAGCCCATACCACGGTTTATGGGACCAGCAGGGTCTCCATGGCAACCAAATTGAAAGGGGTGGGGAGATGTTGCACAGGGAATGGGAAGTACAATGCGAGTGTTGGCAGCTGTCCACTAGGACCCTCTTGGGAGAGGGGAGGGTGAGCGAATGGGTACGGTGAGATGGACTGACCACTTGGCCAACTGCTCAGCAGGGATGCACTGCGGCAAGCCAATCAGCTGCCAGGAAGTGTGCTTGTCTGGGGGGCTCTGCAGTCGCATTTACTTGGCTGACTGCCCCACCAATGAGTAAACTGGCTTGGTGACATCTAGTAAGATAAGTTAGAAGACAGATGGATGAAATATAAAAATATTTTGAAGCAATTCAGTGCTTTTGTAAGCTGAGCAGAGTCTCAAGGGGCAGAAACCCCTACAACGCAATCTCAAAGAAGAGCGGCGAGCAAGCCTGGAAGCCCCCCTAATACAGGGGAATCACAGGGGGGGGACATAAGGCAAGCGGGAAGGCGTGATACCACAAGACATCAATGTCACTCTGACCTCCATCACAAACAAGAGCCAGTGATGGGTTGAACTAAGTCAGTCAGAAACAGGGGGGAGATAATGAGGAGACCTGCTATGCAGTGCCAGTTCTCGAATGGGGCCGATGGGTACATCCCCCTCGCGACACTATTTATAAACCCACACAGTCACCACTGCCAGTGGCGCCCACGTCAGGCAGCTCCATGGGCCGTGCCGTAGGAGCAGATGAACCAAACCCAGCTGGTGTTGCTGTAAGACGCGTTACCTACGCAGCTGGTCCTGGTGACGCAGCAGCGTCCCGTAACGGCAGAAAGGACGCCTCCAGTCGAGGTGCATTAGGATGCTCGGGAAGCTCCAAATTGATTAAAAAGGGGAATAATCCCAGAGGGGAGAAGTTATCGTGAATGATGCTACTGTGTCGTACTGAGAGAGGCTCCTTGTCAGATACATCACACATTGTTCCCTCATTGATAGTCCCTCCACATCGGCTCCTGGTCACGCCAACCCAGCAGAGAAGCCACCGTGAAGGGCGTTATTCAAGGAGGACAGATCACACAGCTTTCTTTGCTTTTAGAAGTTAACAATTAATAAACAAGCATTTTATGGAGTTGTACAGTCTGAGGGAGAGCCACAGGTTACCTGGTGAGATATCCTGGAACAGGGACTTCCATATTGTGTACTGGAGGGGCCCCATGTACTTTGACGTGGGGAAGTCTTCGTACGTCAGGTTGGTTTCGTGAATCTTTCCTTTTATTCTACAGAAATGAAGTGGCCAGTGAGAGCCGGTAAGAGTGAGAGGGCGCCACACAGAGGGCAACTGTTGTATGCACAGTGAATGGGTCCAGTCGATCATTAACAACTTAAAAACACAATACTCGGACACACCCCCCTCCACCGCTGGCCCCCACAGACCCCCCCTTCGGCCCACCTCTCGGAGGTGACTGCCACGCCCTCCAGGAACTCATGGCGGCCTGTCTCACTGAGCCGCTCCTGCAGGATCTGAATGCCCTCCTTGACGTCGCGGAGTTGCTGGCTGTAGCGCTGGATCTTGCGCTCGATGTCGGCGAGGGTGCGGGCCGTATCCGCCTCCAGCTCCTCCAGCATGCTCTTCTGCCGCTCTCGCAGAAACCGGTGCAGCCGCTCGAAGGCCTCCCCTACCGTTGCTCGCAGGCTCTTCGCTGACGACTGTAGGGGGGGGGAGAGAGAGAGAGAGAGAGAGAGAGAGAGAGAGAGGGGGCCTGAGCGCTTGGTAACGTCGGCAAGTGGCACGAGGGCAGCCCTCATTTTTGCCGTGTTTACATGGTTCCCTTGAAGGTTAATGCTTGTGACTAGCATCTCATTGTCATAACAAAGCATCAATTAGCCTCTCCCTGTACATGGGCTGGACAATCACACACACAAAGGGGGGATCTGTGGCCCCCACTGTCTATTTGCGGCAGAGGTTAAGCACGGACAGAACTGGCCGAAGGGGCCGGCAGCCACAAAACGTCCTCGATTCACGTAATCAGAGACGTGTTCTGGAGGACAGAAGAAGAGCTGCATAGAGGAGCAAGGAAAGAGGCGAGGTCAAGGTATGAGAGACAAAGTGGCTGGAATCCCTGAGGGGCACGGGACAGGACCAGCCACCTTTCCCAGAATCCCTGGTAAACACTGATGCAGGCACAGAGTGATTCAGGGGGTGAGAGTATTGATCATCATCTTGGGTCAGCTAGGGACATGCATCTGAGGTGGGAGAGGGAGAAGGGCACAAAAAAAAAAAAAAAAAAAAGATAAAGAAGAGGACAGGTTCCAAAACAGGGTGCAGACTTGGGAACAGGGTAGAGCCACTGATTAAGCAGAGGATGCGAGAGAGATGAATCCCTGTTCAAACACGTAACGGCAGCAGGTGGAGAATCTACATGGAGGTCATGCAGTTTCCATTTGCATGTCTATTTTTGTGGGGGACTTCCCAAAGACTCACTGTTACAGCAGCCCTCTCAAGCAAAGCCTTAAAAACACAACAAAAAAATCTCCTTTAGTTTCAGTGGTTAAAATTTCTTCCCCTAAAATCAGAAACAACTGCACAAACACACACACCTGAACTGCTTATGCACATTCACGGTACATGAATTCCCCTCACTGTATAGCCCACATCACAATACTATTTATTTTTGAACCATTACTACTGAATTTCACACAATACTTTCTCTGGCATTTTTTGCACCGTTACCGTTTATTATTTATTGCTAGTCTATTCATGGCTAAAAGTGTTTTTGCTGCCTAAATGTGTGAGTGTGTTGTGGTACTGTGAACCTGCAATTTCCTTCAAGGTCAATAAAGTGTCTCTTGATATTTAACCATCTATCACCGCTGAAAGCTTTGTGCCACAGAATAGGTACATGGGTGTGGTCACACTGGGCGGACATCACGGCGAGGTGGCTCAGCTGCAGGATAAGCAAAAGCTGACAGACCCACAATCAGTAAAGAATGACTTTCGACTTTCAAACATGCAGGATGCAAAACAGTGCAAGTCTCACTGCAGCTCTGATCTTTAGGAGTACGAACAAGGTAAGAAACTGGCTTTCAGCAGTAAGTTAGTTCATGGAGACTCTTCCTGATCTTCTGTTAGAAATGAAGGTACCTGCAGTTCTGAAATTCAGAGACAGTACCAAACTGCACATACTGACACACTGGACCGTGCTGAACTCAGATCCTTCCTGTACGTAGGAGTGGTCTGCTGCATTAAATGCCATCCCAAATGTAATAAACCCAGTCCATTCTAAGACATTAGGCAGAGTCTATTTGAGAGATACGGGACCTGGAAAAAAAAAAAACCTCCACTTAAATGTACAAAATACAGCAGATGAAATACACCCACATTCAAATACCTTCCATTAATAAATATGGATGCTTTTTAATTAAACTGAGGCTCTACAAAACAATAGCCACACATTTTCAGTAATTGGCCAAACAGAATCGAGGATTTGGAATGTATTCTGGCAAATGCATGGAGGTTTCTGTCCGACAGCCTGGAAACCATGGTAGCCCAGCACAGTAGTGGTGACGATGACATCAACCCCCGCCTGGCCGTCAAGCAAACCTCTATTTTTGGGATCAAAGATGAACACCATAACCGTCTTAAAGGCGAATTATAGCCTGAGAAACACGCTTATTGAGGTAGGTCGTATAACAGATTGCAGATCCATGCTGATGTACTGTTAAAAATTCTAGAGGGACAAAACGCAGAAAGAGACAGGCTGAGTTACATGGAGAAGGGACAAACAGGAACGTAAATACCTCATTAAAACCTGAAGTGAGCCAGGTGTAAAAAGTAGAAGAAGAAAAAAAATGTAGCACAGCGACAGGTAACAGAAACTGACCGGTCGGTGGCCAATAGGAACCGACAAGGCACGCCGGTGGCCAATAGCAACCAATAAGCACGTCGGTGCCCAAAGTGGTGTGCCATCAGTCAATAGAGATTGACAAATAGTGCAAAAGTACAGACATTTAAGCTTTAAAGCCTGAGCTTTTCAGTCTGCAGGAAGGGAGGGGATTCACTTTTGACTGCTTATTAAAACAAGGTGTCAAGGTTAAAGAGCTGTTCAATAATCTGATTTTCAAGAGGGCATGTTAGCATTGTGTGGGCGAGTTCATTCTGCAGCGAATGAGGGAGCAGCCTCAGTGACCCGTTTCCATGGCTCCCGCCATTCAAGGAATCAGAACAGACCCTTGTCTCCACGCTGAAATTTTAAGACATGTAAAGCATCTCTTTTGGGGAGCAGCTGGTCTTACCTTGGTCTCGGTGAGCTGTCTCTGTAGCAGCTGGAGCGCCTCTGTGTGGCCCTTCTCGCTATCTTGCAGGGTGGCCAGCTGTTCCTTCATCTCCCTCTGGAAGAAACCAGAGAGGATCCCAGGAGTCAGAGCGTCACCTCCAGTGAACAAGGCAAGCCGTAACGTAACGGCATGAGGGTGAAGTAGGTCTTTCCATGGACATCACGCCGTTTCCAGTTTCACGTGGGTGGTGCGTGCCGCTCTCTGCCAAACTGGTAACTGGGGCGCGGCTGCATGAGGGCGCTGCAAGCTGCCGGAAAGAACTGGGACATCGCTCGAGGCCCGCAGGCAGAATGAGGACGGCCGCAGCGCGCCAAGGAGGTCCACTTAAGTTGGAAAGCTGTCCATTTTGATTTCACCTCAGTTCACAATAACATGAGACACATTCTGGAAAAGCTGAGCAGCAGAGACTGCAGGCTGAAGGTCACCGACAAACACACCCATCTCACTTTCCAGAGCACAGGTGACCCGCTTTTCAAGGACAGCGTGAAACACAAGCCAACCTGTACCCTTCAACAGCCATGGCTCAGTAGCGGTCACAGGCAGCAAACATCAAGCGAGCAGGGGGCAGCCGCACAAGCACCTGCAGTGCCAGCTGCACCCTCGGCACGACCCAGACCGAGAGCCCCGATGGCAGGGCTGGCAAGAAGGCACACGCACACACAGTTTTCAAGACTTGGGTTAGGTGTTCAAACACATGACTTTAAGAAAAGGGTAGCTCTGTGTTCGGAGTGCTACATCTGTTCAGGTCACTCATGCTGTGACAGGAATGAGCACGTTATGCCAAGTGTGTGCCGGATGGCAGTCCTTCCTGTGCGCAGATGTGTGTCTATGTTAAATGATGCCGCTTTCTGCAGACACACACATTGCCTCGGTCAGACCTACCAGCTGTCACGTGTCTGAAGTACATTCAAGGACACTGTTGAAAGCACCTAAATCTCAAACTCATCTCAGCCTGCCATCGGTCTGTCTGCGTGCGAGAAATATAAATGCAAAATAAACAATCAATTCCATTGCAGGAAATCAGTGATCCCTTACTGCACACCCAAGCCTGGCTTTCATTCAAGCCAAAGTTCCCCTTGGATGAGAATTAGCCAGCATCGCTTTCTGCAAAGAGAAGCTGTGTTGGTATATTTCCTTGACATGAATGCTCTGCTATGTCTTCCACGGAGCAGCTGAAAATTTCTGCTGTTCCAAACTCATCCATGACATGAAGCACAGTGTGTGATGGATTTGCTGAAGGGGGCTATGCGTACCCCCTGAAAGTGCTGCGGTACTGGGGGATGGGAAGGGAGGATATCAACGGCAGAGCACTGACGGGCACAGATAACACCATCATCATCAATCTAGGAGCATCAACCACATTAGGCTGTTGCAAATGGATCTTCGCTCCGTCTCCATCCGTGAATCCAGGCCCCGAAGGAACGTTTCATGGGATGATTCTGGCACGACCTTCATCACACCAGGCCATAATTCTGCATTACGGTGGGAGAGGGCAGTTTGTGTCCTGCGCTGAGCAGAGTGCCGAACAGCTGTCATCTTTAACGGTCGGGCATAAATCAGAACGAGGCAACCGTCACAGCCAGCTCATTCACAGGCTACGCAGGGAGAGCACCAACACCCACCGCGCAAGGGGTGAAGGCACAAACACCCAGTACTGGAAATGTGCCATGCAATACAATAATTCATAGGTCACTTGTTGACTACAAATGCAACGAGAATCCAACTTTCACTGTTAGTAACTTGACATTTCATATTTGCCTTTTTCCTATCCAGTACAGCAGGGAGGACATGCAGGCAGGGAGGACATGCAGGCAGGGAGGACATACAAACTGTTCTCAGGACACTCAAACTGTCTAGCTGGAATCTGACATTTCCTTGTTCATTGAATGATGTTTCAACCCCCTCCCCCCGTTCCTCATTATCTCCCAGATTGGAATGTTATTATTTGGCCATCATAGGTCATCCCCTCACCACCAACACCCATACCAACTTTGGAGGGGTGAAGACCAGCACAGGCACCCTCAGACATGTTCTATCATGCATCCACTTTTCGCTGCAAGGGCTGCGGACTTCACCCGATGATATATTAAACAGGCTTGGAAGGCAGAAGAATTTGTTCAATTCTACCACAGCCCTGAGGGCACCCAGCTAAGTCCAACTACTGCGGAAAGTCAGAGGGAAGCTCAGCCGTCTTCTCCACAGACTGCCAATGCTGCATTGAACGCTGGACAAAGCAACTTAACTTAGCCTGGGGAACCATGTTATGCTCACGATGCCCATCGCACAAGCCCCTCTGAAGAGAATGACATCAGATCACAAAAAGTAGGTCTTCACAATGTCCGCCAAAGAGGTCTAGGACACAGAGTAGAATCAGCTAACCAACCATGATGTTTGAGTCAAGACCACTTACAAAGCAAACAGGACAATGGAGGCTTACCAATGTCAGCAGAAACTACCCTGCCATTTACTAGAAACAAACATCAGCCCAACAAATCTGGGCAGCTTTTCCCCTTTCCTGACAGATGAGAAACATGTTTAGCTGGGTTCCTGTATACCAAAAATAACGGGAAAAGCAACAGTCGGTATTGCTTCATACATTTCTCACTTAGTGGGAGCAGCCTGAATATTTTAAATAGCAGGTGGAGAGGACACCCTTGCATGACCAGGTAATCCATCATGGACCCTCACACATCACTGCCAGGAACCATGAGGAATCCAAAAACCTAAAAACAGGAGCCAGACACACAGAGCTTGTCCTCAAACAGCCTCTAGCTCCAGCAAAGTGGAACACCATGGGCTGGCTTGACAGGACAGAGCCCCTAAACACTCTTCCTCGACCTTTGTTTTTTTCCTCCAGTCAAATTGATCTAATGAACGAAACCTGACCATCAAAGCGACAATGAGCATTGATTTTTGTGGGCCGTACACACAGCTAATGATGGGAGTACATTAGCTTAGCCTACCATAGAGCAGGATTGTTCTCACTGCATACCTCCACAGCAGAGCATCTCAAGGTAGGAATAACTACAGTCTACTGATTCATTAGGACTGGTGTCTTCATAAGGTATATCATTTGGATAAAGGCCACACTTCTGCAGTCTGCATAGTGTACCTTACTGTAGTAGAGCTACCAGACTTAGTTTATGGATAAGCTAGGTTACGCTTAGCTATGATGCTAACAGTCAGCAAGTAAATTGGGCCAAACTGAACTAAACAAACAACTGCATGTATCTACAAGCAAAAGTTATTTGCATTTAAGGAGTTCTCTCTAAATAATTGATGGGTTATAACAATCAGTTTTGTTTGCCATTCGATATGTTTTGACGGATCCCATTTCATTCTCTCAGCAAACCAAATTTAGATCCATCAGTAACATATCATGACACCTGTTTTTATTTTTTGCGGGGCAGCATTTCACCACAGTCCACAAGGCAAAAGTCGCTGCATTTAATCAGAGTCGCCTGTCATACTTCCTTCTCCTTCTCTCCCATAAACACATCCATGCAAAACAAATGTGGAAACCTCAGCTGCCCCTAGTCCTCTATCTACAAAAGCATGGGAGAAAGTCACTGCCCAACCCAGTCTGTGCATACAGCAGAGGGCTGGACACACCACAGCCCCTAACCACGGGGCTGTCTGCAGGAGGATTGACAGAATCAGAGCAGGGCAGCCTGGATGCTTCACTGTCTGGGACAGGCATGCCCCTTTGCGGAGAAGACCGTATTAGCTGTGTCTGCTAGCAAGATTAGCTAAAGGCAGATGGCCTCAGAAGGCTGGCGAGGCCAGAATTAAACCTTCCCCCATTCCCCCATGACCCTTCCCAAGCAGCCGTCCAAGTAAGGATGTTAGATAGTCCGAATGCCCCAACCCATCATCATGCTGGGGTTTAAACCAGACGTCCCCTCAAAGTGCTCAAAGTGCCCAGAGGCTTTTAATGGGACTTGCCAGGTCACGTATCCGGGGGCTGCCTCCCACGGTGAACCGGTGCCACCTCCGAATAACGATTTGTCAGATCACAGCAGGGCCTGAAAGCTACCTGGCTGGGGTCTTTTCCAGCAGGAGGCTGACCGCGCCGCCCATGAGCGTCAGCTGTTAGCCCGTGTGGTGCCCAGACGGCCAGCGCCACTCGCGGCCAGAGTTAATTGGCAAAGACGGGCGGAAATGACTAAAACACAAGATTAAAGACAAAACGAGAGGCAGAAATCCTTAACGAATCCTTAACGAAGCCTCCACAGTGGGTGATGCTAATGAGGGTGTCTGGGGCTCAGGCAGGCAGGTTCTGGCTCAGCCTCTCACATGGATCTCACCTTGAGTCTCATCAACTATGTCATCAACTATGCAACCTGAGACTCTGCAGATCCAAACCCCCAACCAAGGGGCAAAACTAAAGCCAACAGTGTCCTCCTCTCACTAAGAGACTGAATGGCTGAGCTCACTGTACCAGCATGTCTATCCTAAACAAGTTTTTTCAAAAAGAGAGGGGAAAAAAACAAAACTATTAATAGGACACACACACAAATACTCTGCCATGCATAGCAAGAAGTGGTGGGTGTCTTTTCAGTCCTGGTGGCTGCAGGTATCTCCTCCGCTCCGGAGTATGTTTAAATTAAGGGGACATTGTGAGCGGGCTGACATTACGACAGGAGCACCCAGGACCCCGCGGGAAGCCGCCAGAACAAAGGGTCAGTGGAAGTTTCCAGGAAGGCAAAAAAATAAGACAAACTGAATGTCATGCGAGGTAACAATAAATAAATATGGTAACGACAACGGATGCTAATAAAAAGTAGCCCGGCTTAGCATTTCTGTCAATGCCTAGGGACGAGCTACGTACCCAGTCCTCTGAAAAAGAAACCACGATGCCACCATCTCCCCCCCGCTCCCTCTCTCACGGGAGAAGAGAATATCAAGTGCTGTCCAACTGAAGCTCAAAAGCACTTCATTATAGCTGATTCAGACCACTGGAGAGCAAATGAATTAATGGTACCAAGTGTCACTGTGCTGTCAGAAAAGGTACAGGAACCGCGAGGCCTGCGGGCAAGGAACCGCAGGGCCGATGCAGACCTGGACCACAGCCACACTGAGACAGGGAGGACTGTCGCAAGTTCCATCACAGATTAAGAACTCACAGATTAAAAACCATTAAGAGTCACTTACTTTACTCTGCAGCAGACAAAACACATTTTTATAAATATGAAATGCACCATCTGGGTGAAATGATGATACTCATCACCGTCACAGGACCCAGATTTAACCGCTACGGAGAGAATTCACCGTCATATCGCTTGGGAATAGAAGCCGCTTAATTAAGATGGGCGGTCATTAGCACAGAGGTCACCGCGTGCTTGTTACGGTCCCTTACTCACGCCTTTAATATGGGGCACAGAAAGACATTAAATCTCAGCGATGACCGTCTAATTTTAATAATTTAAATGCACTCTTAATGAGGTTAATAAATTCTGTTGTTCAAAACCGGAAAACATCTGCATTTAATGTGAAAACATATAATTCTCACAGTAGGGCAGAATCATCCAGCCAAAGTACAGCATTACAGCGTTCTTGTTCAGTCAATAGCATCCCTCCTATTTGATATTAGCAATTTCCAACCAACACAACTGGATAAAAGATTTCTCCAAATCAATGCCGATTTAAGAAACTGCAATGGGGAGGGAGAGAGAGAGAGAGAGAGAGACACCCAGTGAACTACTGGACTTTGTGTGTATAATTTAAGCCACGTTTTGTGTTTTTTAAAGGAAAGCAGCCATGATGTGCAGCCTGAACGATGCCTCACTGCCCCCAAATACCAGCAGAGTGATGAGGAGAATCATTTAGAGAAATGTGCTTGGCTGCAGTAGCACTACTGTAGCAGAAGTATGCCCCCCCAACACTGCAATAGTACTTTTATTGGGGGTATGTTTCTGGGCAAATCTGCCTAGTTCCTAAACCATCACTGTTTTTTTTTTTTTTTTTTTTTACCCTCAGCCATAAACAAACATATTAGTAATGGTTGGCGGCAGGATGTCAAGGACGAAGGTTACGGCTCTGTTCGTTTATGCCCCCCCAGCAGCACGGCAGGGTGCCATGCTGCCTCAGGCCATTTAAAAGTCCCTTCACCAGCAGCCTGACCCCGGAGGGTCACACCTAGTGCAGGTTCGTGGAGCAGAGTCTGCATGGCCCTTCAGAGTGAATTACACGGTACTGTACAAACAGTCCTTCAGAACAAAACCGGCTGAAAGAAGCCAGGGAAAATCGCCAGAGTAAAACGGAGCACGGGGGGTGTGAAAGTCGGTCACGGCCAAGCTTTTTTTTTTTTTTTTTTTTTTTGAGAAAAAAAAAAAAAAAAAAAAAGGGGGCGAAATAAGCTGGGTGGTTGCGGGGGGTGCACGTTCCCCGGGGGTTTTTACGGGGGGACAAAGTGCAAAGGCCCAAAAGCTGCTCGGAAGCAGGGCAGGGATGCGCCAGGCTGGCACGCCGCCTGGACCCGGGGTCGTGGTAATAACGGAAACACACTGAGAGCCACACACACTGCACCACTGGGGTGGGAGAAGGTGGTTTTTCCTTCCTTAAAAATATCACCAGTGGCAGCAACCAAATGTCAGGCACTACACAACACTATACAAAATTAGCCCTAGTACAGAGTTAAGTATAAAAAAAATAATAAATAATCTGCTACATGGGCTATTTTCTCAGACCATTTGGAGCCTTGTATCCCCCCCCCCCCATGGCTGACCTTGCAGTGGTACAGTCACCGGAGATCACCATGATCTCTCAGTTCCAATACATTCTCACTACACTACATGCTCATACTGAACCAGTACCGCAGCAGTATTTCAGTTGAAATCATTCCCAGAGAACAGTATATGTCCACAATCTACTATGGTTTCTGGACAGTCCAGATTCAGAACATCAGATCATGTGATATTCCAGTTTACGCCTCTGGTGACCTAGTTAAATTTTAGATTTTGAAAAGTTAGTGCAAAATTTTGTCCGTAGCAGGTACGTTCTGAACTTGGATTACCGCTAACCTGTAAACTTAGACAGGCCTTTTGCAGGGAAATAAACTGGCTTCGCTCCTTAAGAAAAAGAACAAACCAAAGAGTTTGAAGCAGCATCTTGCCAGATTTGAAACAATTTAATATATACTTAGGTTGATTTTAAGTTAAACTGGCATCTGGCACCTTAAAGCTGCTAGAGGCTGCACTGCCAAGTAATTTTTGATGTTGTGGGTTTAAATAAAAGATGGGTACAATATTATGTTTATGGCAGAAGGGAACAAGAGTTTTACTGGATTTGTGTAATCTGAACCTTGCTGAAGCTGATGCAAGGTCAACGACAAAGCACAAGTCAAACTGGACGTTTCAGTCCATTGTTGCATTATCAAGCTTATCGCACTGCAGAAACAGAAATGCTGCACTAATGGAGTTTTTAAACACACATTAAATTAAAGTAATGCGTATCTCATGATTTCCAAAGGAAAAATAACAAACCGAAAACCCATCAATTAGGAGACACATCATGTATGCACAAGACCTGTGCGGACTAGTGCAATTGCGCCGCTTCCATTTCATTACAAATTCAAGGCCCACTTGAATCGGAGACGATCAGTATATCTTTTTTTGCATGTTATGTCGAGGAAGGAGGAGGATATCTGATTTTAAACTCCCCACTGTTTTGTGACTGATCCTTCAAACATAGGCGACAGGTGGTTAAAAATTATTAATAGTAAAGGAACTAACGACTGGATCTTTTAATGACAGGCGGAATGCATGTGTAAGCCAAATGTGAATTCAATAAAGTTATAAATAAGATGAAAAAAACCCCTCAAGAGTTATATAGCAGTGAAATAAGATAAAGGTTATCGGTTGGTGCTGACGTACGCTAGAAAAAGAGGCACTCCTACCGTACCTACACTTGGTCTCCCAGCATTCAGAGCACCCAGCGAGAGACGCCAGAACCTACAAGCAGCTGGGAGGAACAGGTCGGCACGCCCTGCCACGGACGCGTTGGGTAAGGTACAACGGCAACGGGCAACAAACACAGCATAGTGGTGAACGGACAGGTCAGGCAAGGGAGCAGAAATCCTCTTGGGATGATTAAGGCTTCCGACCTGAGAAAAATAGGGCACCCCACCCAATGACCTACTGCCTATCCGACAAAATTGTCTGTCGCTAATCAGCAACTGCTTTGCTTCTTTAGGTGGAAGGGGGGGCGGGATTTACAGAAGCTTAAGAGCCTCTCTGGTCTCATCCTGGGAATGAGTGGCCTAAGCTAGACCAATTTCCACCTGACTGGTTGGGGGGTGCCCGGGGCAGTAATGTCAGGAAGAGCAAGCAGGGTTTTTGCCAACGCAGCAGTCAGATGGATGGGGGGGGGGGGAGGGTTGAATAATACATACAACAAAACAATAAAGAGAAGACCAGCAGTGGAGATATAGGACTTGGTACACTTGAGATCATTTACAAGTTTAGGTTTCTATGATGTCTTTAAAAGTAGTGGCTCACAAAAGCAAGATCAAAAACACAGCAAAAAAAGTAAAACATGACAAAACCACCTTCGTGAAGGAGAAGGGTTCTCACGGCACCTCAGAAGATGCAGGAGTTGGATATATAATTCAACATGCCCTCTGGCGTTCCCACAGCAACATCATGTAACATCCAGGAACTCCCAATCCTGCGGCAGCCAGGACAAAAGCATCCGATACTGAACGGCGTCCAGAGCTGCTTCTGGTGATGCAAAAGCACCATGGCCAGACATCAGAGTTCGGGTCACAAGGAGCTGGAGGTTATTTCAGTTGTCATTAAAGAAAAGAAAGAAAAAAAATCATTACTGTATCCATCACAGAGAAGAAACCAATAAAACTTTCCTAGACTGAAGGCACAGCAGCCCTCAGTACTACAACTGGAAAGTACCTAAGTTTGGGTGTATTCATGTTGTTGAGGTCCTGCAGTCCACAAGCAAGACAGGTTGACTGCTGAAAGCTTGGACCACAGCAGACAGGGTACATTCCTGCCAGCTCTAAAGTAACCTCATACGTGCATCACTTCTAGGTTATTTTCTACACCAACTGGATAACTGGATGCCGCCCTTCTCTCCAGATTCTGCTTTTAAATCTAAAACAAATACACGCATGAAGGCACATCCAAAAGAATTAGCACAAGTATGAAAATACCCTTGGCTCCGTGGCATTTCCACCATTTTAGGAATCGTCCTATGAGCCTCTGGGATGTCTCCGTGTGCCATTCGGAGAGCTTTGTGGTACATCTTGTCTTTCATGAAAGACATAAAGAAACAGAATCAAGAGTTAGTATGTCGCAATGTAAATTTTGAAAGGTTTAATTCCTTCACTGATGTTTCAGGAATCTAAAGAGTATCAGTAGTCATTTATGATGTTTATTCCATGGCCTTGAACACCATGGTCTAGTTATTAAAACACTGATACTGGGTGATACTAAGTATTTACCATAGCCTTGTGCAGGTCTGAGTGGGTCAAACATGAATGAGTTTATTTGAATGTAATTTTTCATTCTGTAGGGTAAATACATACAGCAAAGCCATCAACCTACAATGATGAACAACACAGCTGTGAAATTTATAAAAACTAAACCCGCAATCCACACCACATGGCTCACCACATGGCCATGACAGCATCAAACTGTATGTTAGTGACCACTATTTCAGAGACAGTGAAAGTGATGTTTTAGAAACATGTCACTTCCCGTGCATTTCATAATTATTCCACAGCACAGGGTATGCCTGTTTTCTGACTGATGATCTCATGAAAACTTTTCCTCCTTTTCCTCCACAGTTCACTGTCACTTGCCATCCTAGGCAACCTCTAAGACAGACCTTTCAAAAACACATATACTGTTATGCTTTCCTTATTTTAAGCAACACAGGAGATGCAGTGCCTCAGAAACAGCAGTAAAACTCCAGGGCCATTACCATCCCAAGCAACAAAGTCAGACCAGCAACCCCCACCCTCCCCCACTGGAACCTTCAGTCCACACAAACACTACAGAGGCCGCTTGCATGACCCAGCAGACTTCACTGGCAGCATGCGCCAGAATGCCCTGCTTTGAAATCTGCCCTTAACATATTTTTTTAAAGACTTTGCACGCAGGGGTCGGTGACGCTATCAAACTTCAGCAGCATCAGGGTCGCCATTAGCGTCGCTGAATGACCGTCTGTGTTGGGGTTGCCATGGCAGCGGCATTCTGACACACTACCGGAAGAGGCGGTAGTGAATGATGCGGCCGAAAAGCAAGCTGGTACCAGGCCCCCCCCCATACCACCCTGGAGTGCGAATTAACACACTCACCCACTTGGCACATGTGCGTTTGGGGAGAGGGTTGGTTCTAAAGATGGGCCTGAATGAAGACAAGGAGTTCTGGGACACGAGCATGCTTTTATTCTTCTTATACGAGGAGTTTTTTTAGGAGTAAATTAAAAACAGTGCCGCGACGAGCACCCGTTTGACAGCCATATTGATGTGAACAACCATGTCCTGCTGGTCCCAGGGTGAAACCTCCTCCCCATGGTAACCTAAATGAGAGTGAGCATGCTTCCCAGTCTTTCCCCTCGGCCGGTTAACTACAGAATAAAACCAAAGGCCACAGATTGACCTTGAATTCATGCAGTCCAGGCATGATGCAAGAAACCACTACGATCAATGGGGTCTTACCACCCACACCAGGGACCAGAGAAATAAGGCAAAATAATCTGTAGGAGCCTATTAAACAACGAATTAGAAATTAACTTTGTGGGACCAACTTCATCTAGGACAGCCAAGCTCCATCACCCAGACAGAGGCTTACAGAATGCCGCCGTGGGCTTAGCATGAAAGTCACATGGCTCCTGCCCCCCTGCAGCTGAGCACATGCCTGAGGTAACATGTCCCCCATCTAGCAGGGAGAACCACAGAGCCCCACTACTGGGGGGGGGGGGGGTCTAGACACAAAGACCATTTGAAAATCCACAGTGCCTATGGGCTTGGTGGCTAGATGATCACTATCCCAGCACTGGCTTCCTGAGGACACAGAATAATCAAGCTTAGGGGATTGTATTGCATTTACATAATGCAATCAACACTCCACTCTACAACTGCTGCCTGGCAACAACTCACGGAGATGAGAGTACCTCCAGGCTGTCTGATAGGAAGCCAGGGTCATCCCACTGCAGCCTCGCTGCAGCGCCCCATTTTAGAGGTACTACAGGCCGACCTACCCACCTCAATAGGCACCATTACGTCACCCAAATGCATTTCTGTGGAGTGACTGCCAGTGAGCAAAGATGGCATCCGGTGAGCAGACGAAGAGACAATGTTACCCTGTTAGGCTGATCTGGGTGCCAGCCAATAGGGGCTCAAAGCAGCCCTTCAGACCCAAAGAAAAGCAATAAAACCCAGCACACTGTCCACACCGTGCGCACAAGTGATGGGCTGGGATTCACAGGCCAATGCGACAGGTGGAAGTTCAGGTGTTGTTCAGTTCCTTCATTTATAAGCAAATGTGTTAATTATTTTGTATGAATCACATAGTGATTTATAAAATGACTGACTGGAGCATACATGGAACCTCTATACAATTAGATAATAATAATAATAATAAAATTATAATAATAATAATAATAATCATAAAAATGCCATCCCATCTAACATGTATGCCAGTCTAGTATCCCATGCTATCTAGGATAACTTCTAGTACACCTCATAACTATAACTGGAAAATGGATAGATGGAAAGAGGCTGAAACAAAGGAGTGGCTGATGTGCACATTTATGTAAACCATCCATCTTCTGTAACCACTCGTCCTATTCAGGGTCACGGGGGGATCTGGGAGGCTACAGGCGTAAGACAGGGAACAACCCAGGATGGGGCGCCAACCCATCGAAGGGCACACTCACACACCATTCACTTGCACATGCACACCTATGGGTAATTTGGCCTCAGCATGTTTTTGGACTGCAGGGGGAAGACCAGAGTACCCAGAGGAAACCCCATGACGACATGGGGAGAACATGCAGAGGCAGAGACTCAAACCCAGGTCCCAGAGGTATATGGCGACAGTGTGAGCAGACACTGCTCACCACAGCGCCACCATGCCGCCCCTAAACCTTTTCACTATTTGTTATATCTAGTCAGTCGTTTAGTGGCCTTTCACTTCGTACACTCAACTCACGAAAACAAAAAATTATCGTGGCTTAGTAAAAAGGACGTTTATCATAATGAGCACGGTAAATTAATGCCGCTGCACCAAAGCGTGAGAAGACAAATTACCTTCTGATTACGCACAAACAAACACGCAGAAAAATCCATCTCATTTAAACACATTAGCAAAGTGATTATGCATATTTAATCTGAAAAATGTGAACAGGGAGGTTTAGCTAGTTGAGAGGAGAAGGGGAGGAGAGAGAAGGATGCAGGGATCAGCAGGCAAGTGTCACCCGATATTAGGTTTCATATGGGGATAGCAAGAGGTGAATCGGCATATAAGAATGTTTCCCCCCCCCCCCACTTAAAAAAATTAAATAAAAAAAATTAAAAACAAACACACTGACTGAGCAATTACATCAGAATGCAGACCAAGGAAAAAGTGAGTCTCTAGATGCCTTGTTATAAATCCATCAGAAGGCATAACAGTGTTTGAGAAACCAGTCCTCCATGGATCTAAACAATAGTTTTTTTGTGTTATGTCATCTTTTTTCCTCAAACATGGCTTTAAAAGGAAGGGAAACTTCACTAACCCAGTTTAATCTCATTTGGGGAATCTGGTGTTCTTCGAATCTGATTTTCTTGCTTAAATTCAATGAATATCCCCACTTTAACAAATGTGTGGTAACTTAATTCTTTCCAGAAGAATCACTGTGGGGGC
>JAODLD010000136.1:23264951-23283710 GCA_026781065.1 Mormyrops boulengeri | reverse complement strand
CCCCCCCCCCCCCCCCCCCCCCCCCCCCCCCCCCCCCCCCCCCCCCCCCCCCCCCCCCGCCCCCCCGCCCCGCCCCCGCCCCCGCCGCCCCCCCCCCCCCCCAGAGGCATTTCATTTGACGCATTTCAAAGGACAATTTTCAAAACCGATAAGTTATTATGCAATGCTTTGCAGTTACATTTTACAGTTTTTACAAATATGTAACTCGCTCTGATCTCTTGTTTAAACCGTCTTGCTTCCACAAGCCTCATAATTTTTTTCTGTCCTTCCTTAACTTTATTTTTCACCAACTGCAGCGATTCGACCATCCGGTGCACCCGCCTTAAGGGTCCGCCAAGAAAATGTGCTTACGTTTGTGTCTTGCCTGTTCCCAGTGCACAAAATTGTGGTCCACATATATAAATGTAAATAATAAACAATAGTAATAATACAATTTTTTTCAGATGCAAGTAGCATACGTATTTAGTTGGCACGGGGGGGTGGGTGGTGTATGCTTGTTGTCACGGGGGTACTGTCCCCCTCTGCCTCTCCCTAGAACCCCCCATTACTCCCCCTTGAGATGCATAAAACCAAAACCAAAGGCTAACACAGGGAGGGTGGACCACGGATGGGAGAACTGACAGAAAACACTATGAAAACCAAAACCCAAAACTACAAACATTGGGGAACAAAAGTCAAATAAAATCCAGACTAGGATGTGCTGTCCTCAAACTCACGACCTCCCCGGTTTGCAGACTGAGCTGCACGCTCAGGCCACCACGCTGTGCGGAGGTCTGGGGAACAGGGAAAGCACAATAGGGAAGACTAGGAACTAAGACAGAGAGGGGGAAAGGCAAAATGGCCAGAAATGCCTGCTGGCCAAATGGGGAAGGGTCACAGAGGGGGGGTTGGACACTAGAGATAAGTATCCAGCATAGGCTCCAGGCCCCCATGACCCCAAGACAAGCAGGTACAGAAAATGGATGAATTGTGATTAATGGCACTTATTGTTCTCCTATGGATTTTGTGAGAAAGGAGATAATGTAGACCCGACGTAAGATAGAGTCTTCTACTTTTATCAAAAGAAAAAAATTCCCACGTGAGGACTCCAAGGTGTGACTGAAACAAACTGAGACAAAGCATAGTTTAGGAGGCACTGAGCAACAAAAAAAAACAACATTTAAATGCGAAGCTTTACTATCCCTGTGTCCTTCAGAACTACAACGATACGATCGTGGTGAAAAAACATTAGCCAGCCTTTTTCAAGGAACCAAAACTGCCAGCAAGAACACGATTTCCAGTCACCTCTACAGTATCAGCCCATAATCGTATGTAGGTCACTGGGTTATGGGTTTTCTCACAAAATCAACTGCAATAAAAAGAGAAGAAAATACGCATTTCCTGTAATGCAAAAGTGCAGTGAGAGTTTTCTAAAAAGCCGGTTCCCACATCAAGGTGCTTTGGCTGCTTTTTTTTGTGATCAAAAATACTGTGCATGACTGAGTACCAGAGACACAGCAGCTGAGAACTCCTCTGTGCAGTGATGACCTTCTGGGGACCGTGACTGCATCACCGCACTGGAACGATGTCATTCACAAGTTGGTGAGGATGGGGATTGCCTGCAAATGCACACCCATACCTAAGCAGACGTGCATTGTCTGTGCAAGTCTGGCCAAAGCTGGAGACAGAGCAGGAGAAAATGCGGGCAATGCAAAACATTGAAGCAGGCAAACCAGGGAGTAGTTATGCTAGGTATACTGGATAAACTGGGAATAAGAATTGACCCGAACTTCTTCCAGGCGGGCCCACCATACGTACACACCAGCGATAAATTTTAAATTTTGCTGATTGGTTGGCTGAAGTGGGGGTGGGGCCATGATGAAGTTGGCAGATCCACGGTCCCCTACAGTATTAAATTTTGCTGGCCCGCAAATCCATCGGGGCATTGGGATGCTGCTGGAAACGTCACTTGGCCATTCCAGGCTTAACTACAAGCAATGCATGTGTTCAGAATCATTTTTGTCACATGACCAAAGCCAGTGGAGATTTTTGTTGCCACAGCATTTTACTATTGGAGACGCCATGATAAGCATAATGAGGACAGAGAATGAGTACAATGCACTGCAATGCAGTGAGGACTATATGGTGTGTGATAAACAGTAGTTTCCTCAGATTGACCAATCAGAAATGATGTAAAACCACGAGCTGTGTCCTGTAGGTACATAAGGAAGTGAACAGTAACAAGAATTACAGAGAGCCAAGCACAAACGCAACCTTTCCTCATGAGTGGTGTACAACTAACTCTAATTAAAAGTTGGTAAAACTAGGACCAGCTGGGGTGTGGTGGTGAGGAAGAGGAGGAGAAGCAAAAGTAAAAGAGACATTTTTTAGCTTTCTATTTTGATGACTTTCAATCTGTTTTCTGCTAATGTTTAATGTTTGTTTCTTGGGTATAATGTGCACACTTTGAATTACACACTTCAAAGAACAGTGACACGCAGGGAGGAAGGGCAATGACCGCCTGTCATTTTTAACGGCGCCTGCTGCCATAATAGCACAGTCCAGGAGAAAAAGGACTATGGCTCACATGACCCCTTCAAAGTGACTCGTGAATTGCAGTCTCAAGCTGGTACTGTGGGCAACTAAAAACGGAGAGCCAAACGACAGAGCCAATCAGTTGCAAGAGCTACTAGAGCAGGGTTGGGCCATCTTATCTGCAAAGGGCCGGTGTGTATGCAGGTTTTTGGGGTAACCTTTAAGTCAGCTGTTCAAACCCAGGTGTGAGGACTCTTCAGCCAATCAGTCCTCTAATTAGCGATCTAATTAAGGAGTTACAATGAAGACGCTTTTACACAACATCCATTTCTGGATAGGATTGTCACCATGTTCTAGAGCATTCTGAAGGATAAGGCTGCAGTTCCTTCTGGATCCTGGTCAGGCATCCACAGATGACCCTAAGTCTTCTGCCATTTATGAAGTCGGAGATTCGTATGTCCTCTTCGCTGATGATATTCGCAGATGTTTCCCAATGTAAAAAAAAATGCGGATTATAAAGATTTTTGGCAACTTTTCTGAATAAAAACCAGAAGTTGACACACAACCTCTAGTTTTTGTTGCCAAGCTGGATGTTGACCAGACGCTCATAGCAAACTTCCTAGTCGCCTCTTATCTAAGGTTTCACAGAAAGTTATAATATAACCTTATCTCTCCCAGACAGAATTACCAGCTCAGGCCTAGGGACTAACCACAGGAAACTGCACTTTGTAAAACCTGGTTAGCTTTATAATGCAAGGGTGGGGCTTCCTGTTGTAACCCATGAGAGCAAGATATGTTTTGTGTACAAAGATTTAATGGCTCAGGCAGTGTTTGCATCAGAAGAACAGAAACATATTAAATAAGCCTTGGCAGTGGGGTATCATATTGCTTATTAACAACAGCGACTATATAAACCATACATTAAAATCAGAATCGACACATAAAGCTTGGACAATAGGAGCAATAGCAATAACCAAGAAAAAATGCTCCAACTTTTAGCATTTTTTGTAGGTGTGAAGTGTTTCACTCATATAAAAGATGATGTTAAATTTAAAAGCAACAAACAGAAAAGGTTACCAGCAGAGGCGGACATTTCAGGTCCAGAAAGTAAAAATTCAAACCAGGATTTTGTTTCAACCAACCACTTGAGTACTATTTGACTGTGACTCTTTATACTCAACTGGTTGGTTGAAACAAAATCCTGGTTTGGATTTTTACCTTCTGGACCTGAAATGTCCGCCTCTGGTTACTAGTCATCATCAGGTGGATATTTGGTTAAATTGAAAGATATTACAATAGGGTGATTATTGTTAAAATGGGACAGTTTCTGAAATTTTGCTTTCTGGAAAAATTTGTAGATTAATTTCTGTCTTGCATCCCAAGTTGATATCATTTTAAATACACTAATGCCTGTTGAACACTCCATAGAAGAGAAAAGAAAGTATTGCTAAACACATATATTAACTGCAAAGTTTATCTCTCCCATTTTGCCAGATGTGCCATTCTGATAATACTCACCCCACTACACCAGTGGGGTTACGATGTTACCATAACTGCTTCAGCCTAATGCTGATATAAAACATTTTATAGAATTAACATTAATATTTTACAGAAACTAAACGGTTTTCACAAAACTACTGTGAAGTAGCATCAAAGTACTACAATACCAGTGTTAGAACTGCTGATAATTCTGTAAAAGAATTATTTAAAAAATAAGAATATCAAAAAGAACCAAGTCTTAAAAATGAGGTTACATTTAAAATGATAAAATTGACGGCCCACCTTACAAAAAGCGGTCCACAACATACTAAATCATGTAAATCATATAAATGGCCACAAGATGCCAGCAGAATATTTTCATTGTGGTCACTACAGTAGTTTAGCGTTACACAACACTAACTTGAAAGTAAACGTTTTGTTGTTTCTATGACATATTTTTGACACGTCCCGTACGAGCCATCTGTCTTGCGTTCTCAAGAAGAATGAATCAGGTCAATTTGCACATTAAGGACACTCCTTACAAAAACCTAAATGACGGTGTTTGTTTCTATGAAAGTGTTTCACATAACGGTTGTTACAGTACTAAACATGCCTTTTTTAGTTAAATCCACATTCCACTTTGAAGACTGCAGATAAAGTCTCTTCTTTTTCAAAAATATCTTATCCTCACAGACTCACGAGGTGCAGACCAGGGGATACTTGCCACTCCATCAAAGGAAAGTCTAATTAACCACCAGCTATCTGACCAAAAATCAGTGAAACAAAAATAATAAAACAAAAATAATGACAGCTAATTCTTTCTCAGTGTCATGTAGGTGTATCTAGAAAATGTTCAAAGTGCAAGTGACATAGACATAAAATTCTAAAATCGTTGCGTGAATGTTACCTCCACGCACCCTGTAATTGCCCACAGACGAGTGCCAGCCAGTCTTACGGTGTCTTCAGCTGGCTGGGGGCTGCGGGCCTGCTTAGGCTCAAACCTAGGAGCAGTTTGACGGGATGTAAGAGCAGCCTCTGCAGCGGACAGCACTGTGATGGTGTAGCACAAACCGGCTGGAGGCCTCAGCGTTCAAGAGGATGAGCAATGACCTCAAAGGCTGACAGGCCAAGCCTCATGGTCACCTCTGCCTTGTCTGACCCCTTGTCTCCGCTGGTCCATTCCCTGTGTGGTGAGGGTCAGGTGAACTGAGAGAATACAAGGGAGTCCCTGAGACGCTATAAATGCACAGAGCAGCAAGGACATCCCAAGCGGTTCCCAGCCACCCCCATACCATGTCCATCAGCACACAGCCTTCCCACTCTCCTGCACTGCCACCGGTACCTCCATGCCCTCATCCTTCTGGAATGCATCAAGCATCTCTTCTTGGGACAAGGACAAGTTGGAGTCAGTCTTAATGAGTTTTCCATCTGACGCTGCTGCTGCCGAGGTTGGGGGGATGGGGTGGGCCTGGGTGGAAGCTCCCTGATGCAGGTTGATGGTGGTCGTGAAGCTGACGTTAAGTTTGTTTTTTTCCATGGATACTGGCCCCACCCATACACCATGACTGGACTCTGATTTGCTGGAGCTGGAGGAGAAAGAAGGGTGCCGGATCTCCTCTTTTGCTGGAAGGAATTTCTGGTGATGGAATTTTGTTGATGGGTCAGCGATGCAAGAACAGGAGAGAGGGAGAAGAGGATCATGAGGACACTTCCAAATCACCACTCTAAAGGCCACCTTTGAATATTTATATTTACATATTTATAGAAACACGCGTGGAAAGCCCAGATGCCTCACAGGTCTCCGGGTCAAACGTATATGATAAATCCACATAATACTTATATGCAGCACTTACATACTAAACATCTTTTGAAAACTGTTGTATAATTCTTGATGTGAAATGCGACGACACTTTTAGGCAAAAGGCAGGTAATCTCTGCTCACCGGGTACGGCTTTGCATTGCACTTCGAAAGGGCCACAGCCCTTGAGAGGAAGGACAGACTATTTGGATCATTGCGAACAATGTAAGCTGCCAATAATACAAATGTACGATAGTACAAATTAATAAAAAATCAAGCGTGTGTTGCAAAGTAACTGGCCCTGTTTGAAACTACATTTAAACATGTGAAGTCAAGGTATTTAGAGACAAGACAACACAGACACACACACAGACTCGATCTTCTAAGATCCAGCTTGCTAACCCTCCTCTCTTTATGTGACCAAGATAGATGCAGCTCATATCCATGTGTCGGCGGAACCTTTATTTATCCCTTTATTACTCATATGCCTGTTTTTCTAGTTCAAGCAAAGACCTGGTGTATACATAGTGCTGACAAATGACTAATATTTCAGTCACAATTAATAGCACATTTGGATGTAATTAATTATGATTAATCACACATTTAAAGTATACCAAAACATATTGATGTAGATTAACTATCCGTCCATCCATATTCTATAACCTCTTGTCCTATGCAGGGTCACGGGTGGGTCCAGAACCTATCCAGGAGCCTAAGAGTGCAAGGCAATGTAAATTAACTAGATTTACCTAAATTATTTAGCTATGAGATGATTCATATCAGGATTGGTTCCTGTCATGTTCTGTTGTGGCTGTCATTTCCTTAAGTTCCCTGTTTGGCCATCAGGTGTCGCCGGCCATCCCATTCTGCTCCCTGTGGTCTCCATGGTTACCCTCACTCTTAAAATGTCCCTTTTGGACATTTTTGTTATTTGCTGCCCCATGCTGTTCCATGTATTTATGTTCTCCACTATTGGTCCTTGCCTTTTGTGTCTTTGTTGCTGTCTATGCACAGTCTTGTACCTATTGTAGTTATGTTCCTGGTCTGGGGTGTTTGAGCCCCAGTGTTTGGTTAATCGTTAAGAACCCACACCTGCCTCTCTTCTAGCCCTGTGTCTGCCCTGTGCTTTTGTCAGCTGTTGCATGTACTTGCTGTTAGATGATCCCTGCTATGAATCCGGTTCAAATTCTGTGTAATTACTCTGTTTCCTTGTGTTTAATTTTAGTCTTCATTAGTTCTTGTGTTGCCTTCCTGTCTTTGTTTAGGCCCATTTAATTTCTCCCAATTCATTTCTTGTTCCTTATAGTTCCCTTTTTCAATAAAGTTCCCTATGTTGGAAGCCACCTAGTGGATTGTCATTAATCAGACAATTTACATCCGTTTTCTGTAACCGCTAGTACTATTCAGGGTCGTAGGGGGTGCAGAGCCTAATCCAGAGGCTACAGGCACAAGGCAGGGAACAACCCAGGATGGGATGCCAACCCATCGCAGGGAACACTCACACACCATACACACACACCCACCTACAGGCAATTTCATAACTCCAAATAACCTTAGCATATTTCTGGACTGTGGGGGGAAACCTGAGTACCTGGAGGAAACCCCACAACGATATGAGGAGAACATGCAAAGTCCATATTTGCAGTACTGAATTTGAAATGTCCAAATTTATATGGCTTCTTCATTCTACAGCAATCCATTTACTGATAGCATTTACTAAGGGATCTTCCTTCATGTCTTTGCATTTTCCTTTTTTAAGGCTGCATTATCACACCCTGATATATATAAAAAACTTGAATAGGTAGTTGATTTGTTTTGAATTTTGCCCATATATAGAAATGTATAGCTCCGGTTAGGGGGATGTGTTGCTTGTGTGTCTCCAAATGGTGTTTTCATCTGTTAAAGAAATAGTTAACCTACCTTACTGACTTCCTGGTCAGTGTTTCTTCCACCTGCCGGGAGGAGGAAAGGTTAGTTGGTGTAGAGTATGGTAAACAGCGGTTGCTTTGTGGAATTTCCACTGCTGTGTGAGAGTTTTCTGGGGCAAGAGAGAGAGCCTATGTGTGACATACTTGCACTTAAAATAGATTTACATTTTGAAGGCTGACAAAGCGATTGCTGTAGGGCGTGTGGGGGCTTGCGGTGAGGCCGGGCGGAAACTCCCTTCATGAGGAGGTTATCGGTGGTTATTTGACATGTGAGCAGAAGTGTGGAGGTCAGGCGGGCTTCATATTGTACCTTTTATCCTGCAGGCCAAGGTGATGGCTATGATGGTCACAATCAGCACAAGCATGGCTCCAAATATCCAGAAGACAACTGGGAGAGACACAAGAGGGCTAAAGGACTTAAATATGACAAACAGAAGCCCATATTTCCCCATATTTTTGAAATACCAAAAAAAAATCCTTCTTGGAGTGTGAGGCACTTCCAGTTGGGTGATATTTTGTGTCTGATGTTAAATTGTTTAATGTGGTGTTTGCAACTTTGCAATGCAAAGCAAAGTTGAAGTTTTGATTTATATACTTATGAAACAGAAGCAGGAAGGGGATACAGGATTGGTCTCTGTCACCTCGACGGGAAACATTAGCACCCACACCCAAAACAGCCATCTTCTTAAGCTGTGCTAAGCAGCAAAAACGGAGGCTGAGTCAAACACAGAGCACAGTATCTCCTATACTCTTTCCGGGAGTCTATAGTCCTTGCGTAAGAAATACCCATGTGTTTTTCTCGTATGTCAGGTAAGAGCTGCAATTCCGACACAGGCTTACCCTGCCATACTTCAGGTTTCTGAGGGGGTTCAATGTGTTCTGGGGTTGTTGAGTAGGAATTGACAGGGCGGGTTGGGGGTATGAGAAATGCACTGCCACACACTGTGTCTGCTGTGCTGTTGCCATGGTGAAGAACGGCCTTCCCTTGCGATGCACAGCTGAGGAAAGAGACACACACACATTCCAGCTTAAACGATGTGTTTTGTTAACTCCTACACTGTCAGAAAAAAGAATACCGATTTGTACTTTTGCTTGTCACTGGGGCTGTACCCTCAAGGGTCTGCTAATTGTACCTTTAGCTGTTAATCAACGTACCATTTAGTCTAATTTAAGGTACAAACATGTCCAAGGTACAAAGTACATTAATGTACCATCAATGGTACAAAAATGTTTCTTAGAATTCTTTATCTTAAAAGGTACAATTACCTACAGCTACTGGGTACAATTGGCAGACCCTTGAGGGTACAACTCCGAAGACAAGCAAAGGAACAAATTGGTGCGCTTTTTTTCTGACGGTGTAGTCACACATATACAAAGGAAATTGTATGACATGCACTCAAACACATGACTGCTTCTGGTGAAAAAATGGCATGTTCTGGCACCAGCTGGTGACTCATGCACAGGTGACATTTCTGACAGCTTATGCCAAATGGATGTGGTGACTTCAGACTGCATCATCATCTCTCGCATGTATTCTGTTCGACCCATTTGTTAATTTCTCATTTACAACAGGGGTGGGGAACCTGTCCCATGGACAGTCAGTGTGGGTGCCGGTCTTTGGGATGATCTCTCAATCAGTCAATAACAATAATAAAACAGTGGTTCTCAACTCCAGTCCTGGGGACCCTCTGTTATTGGCTGACTGAGAGGTCATCCCAAAAACCTGCACACTGGCCCTCTATGGTACAGGTTCCCCACTGTTGATTTACAACATGGTCATCTGCTTTAGATTGTGGTACAAAATGCAAAGTGAGGAATTTACATACCTAGCAGGTGGTGGCAACCCACCTGAGGTAGAAAGTGAATGGGAAAATGCAAATTGAAACGAAACTGAAAAAAACCTTTTGCAAACTCCCACTACCGGACGACTCTGCATGATTGACAAGATAGTAGAAGCTGGCATTTACGGAAGCACGTCCTCCAGTGTGTGTTGGCCCTGAAATGTACTTACTCAGTGTGTCTCTGGCACTTCTCGGTGTAGGAGTCTTTGTCGGAGTAGGTCCCAGGGTCACACACCTTACATTTCACATTGGACGTCTCTGTTCCTGTCAAACACACACACACACACACTAATTAGCATTTTGGTAACCTCAACACCGATGCAACACAGAGCCTGCTAATTTGGAAGGACACGAGATGTTCAGACAAGAGGAGCTCCTTCTGCTGTTTAGCTTGTCTGGATATGAAGCACATGTTTCAGTTAGACTACTTATTCTGACCAGAAGTGTTCTTCTCTAATCTGAGATATAGTCCGCAAACTCTCTGTTGTGACCTTTGTTCTCTGTTGCCTGGTCCTCAGCTTTGATGTTGCCCTCTCTAATTCTGCACATCTGGAATTCTTCCTCCCCGCAGCAGCGATTAAAGATTCCCACGTCTTCAGTTTCCAACCGTAATCACCCCAGAGTTTCCCCTTTGCCATTACCTTTCTCTGAGACTCCATGTCCAGGTGCGCACCTGGTGTAGCGACTGCACGCCTTACAGGAACTATCGAAGTTCTTCAGATGGCAGTACCACCCTTCTTGGCAGCCACATATTGCATTTGTTGTGCTTGTGCAGTTCTGTATATAATCAAGTTCTAAAAAAGAAAAACAAAATTCCCATCTCAGTTCCAGACACAATTAGGTCTGGGCAACGGGGCCTCGTTGTCACCCCAAATACCTGGCAAAAGACATGGATTGTGCTTTTCAGTCTGTTGCACCAAGGCTTTGGAACAGGCATTGCATTCAGCTGAGTGAGTTGACTCAACCAACTAAACCAACTAAAGATTTTTTGTTTAAGAAAGCGCTTGAATGGGGTAGAGTAGTTGCCTGCTTGTATTCTGTTGTCTATATTATTACTATTACATGTAGTGTTCTTAATATGTATTTTCCTTGTTGTGTTTTATTCTGATGGTACTTTTAAGTGTTTTAGTGCTGTATAGCGCTTTGTGATCTGTCTGTGAAAGGCTGTTCATAAATAACTTTTACTTATTTATTTTTTGTAACTGTGACTTGACATTGAGTCTCATTTTGTGTGGTTAATTGTGCCTAACTTAACTTCTTTGAAGCAAAACTGTTCAATGTACAAAAAAACTGTATATAGATGAGTTTTGCATGGATACCATCACAGTATCTACTATGTTTTATTATAACTATTAATTTGGAGCAGGGGTGGGGGACCAGTTCCGTGAAGGGCCGGTGTGGGTGTGGATTTCTGGGATGACCTCTCAGTCAGCCAATAACAGAGGGGTTTTTATTGGCTGATTGAGAGATCATACCAAAAACCCGCACCCACACCGGCCCTTGTCCCCACAAATCTGAATGAAATCTGCAGACGCACACATCCTCTTACAGCACCTGGCAGCTAGAAGTCTGGGGCTATGATGAGGTAAAACCAGGAAACTCATGCATTCCTTCTTGCTAGACACACACCTTTTCGGCACGAGTGGCATTTGAAACAATTTCCATAGTTCATCTTGCTGCTGTAGGTCCCCAGTCCACAAGGCTCGCAGTTGGAGTCTCTGCTTTGGGTGCACTTCATATTCAGGCGGGTCCCTGGAATGAAGCAGGAGTAAATGGCAGAAAACAAACATACACACTGTTTCACAAGAAAATACTAGACTTCATCTAGAATTTCTACACAATGAAATAAATGTTTGCAGACTGCATGGTGCATCAGCTCTCAAGTGACAACCACCAAAGAGACATTAATATTTCTGCACTGAAGAGAAGGAGTGGTTATATCCACTGCAAGTTCGCCCTCGTTTGCATTTTGGCAAAAACATAAACCTAGACCACAGGAACAGGAAACAATTTAGCTTTTTGTTTGAGAAGAGTAGTAAGTGCATGTAAGAGTGATTGGAAATGCGTGTATTTTAACACAGGTGGATTTCAGGCATTCTTGTTTATCCTGACGTTCAAGGAGAGACGTTACTTCCCCTGCGGAATTCCCTCGGAAATGTCATTCGTGACATGGCCTATGCTCTCGCTCTCTCTCCTCTGACCTCAGCGTGCCAGTGTTAGATCTGCACACACTCATGAAACAAGTGGGTTTCGTGAGCCGCACACACTCTCCTGAACCCCTGCGTCGCTGGGGGGCGAATGCGGACAGGTTTTGGAGTGGGTACCGGAAGACCAACCATCAATTACAGGGCCAGCATAGTCAACAAGGGCTCAAGACATTACAGTGTCCAGCAACATGCTACAAAATGATTTATTTAGTAACTAAAAGGGTAATTCCCAGGTTGCAGCACATTAGGTCCACTGTGAAAACAAAAGAAAAATAACTGAGACACCAGAAACTCAGGTTACTTAAAAAATTCCATTGTCTGTTTGGGATTTCCATGGGCTGTTGGTGGGTATTCTGGGTAAGGTGACCAGGACAACATGATTGGCCTGACTTTGCATTGTGATAATGACTTGTGCCACCACAGTTTATGAAGTCTCGGGGTTCAAATAAACGCGTCACCACAAATTCAGTTAGTGGAAAGCTGCAGACATGTAGATTGGCTGGTGTGTTTGCTGTGGGGGTGCAGTCAGCCAATCACACAAGAGGTCAGGAGCCTGCATGTTTTACCTGGAGGACACAAGCTACAACACAGGTTCAACTCTTCATTCCAATATTCGCTGATATTTTTGCATTTGCTACCTTCTGCTTGGTACGGCAGAGCACAGACCTGCAGAAAGGAGAGAGCAGAGCATTTTTAAACGAGGGCACAGAAGCTGAAGGAAAACAAAACCAGCATGGACTTCCTGAGTCCAAAGCTCAAAACTAGTGAGAAGGAAAAATCATCAAAAGAAACATATAAGATGTTCAAAAACACATTGTTGTTGTAACAATCTCTGTCAGAACAGGGTCTCTAAGTGGTGTTGAGGAATTCAGACCTCCCATTTATGTGATGGTCCTAGGGCTGGGTATTAAAGGCCAGAAATGTCATCACAATAAAAATGGTCATATCAGTCTGTTTTGATAATTTCATGATAAATGTCAGATCACTTTTTTCTTCCAGTTTGAAGGTTGATTTTTGCTCTTGAGTGACGGTTGAAGAAACCAGATGGTTCGCTGTGGTTTAAAACTATTCCTTATCATCAGAACATGACAAACACTTGCCAAACAGCATTTCATATTTCACAAATTGGAGGTAGAAGTTGAACATGTTATTTTGGTCAGGGCTGACGAAACGCCGTCACTCCCATACTTCCTTGCCTTTCTGAATTCTCTGTGGATTATTATTGTGCTGACTTCCTGTGAACTGAATTTTATTGTGGAGTTCCGTTTTGGATTTTGCTGGATTACGCTTACTGAATGGGTTACTGTGGACTTACCTGCTGTCCTGGTGAGCTGCCCTGTTGGTTTGATTGTGTTGTCTATTGCAGTCTCATATTTGTTCAAGAAATCCCAGATTTGTGTTTTTACAGTTGTATGTGCTTGTGCATCCATGGAGTCACAGAGAAAATGACGTCATTTCATTGTGATGAAAAACGTGTTGCCGGCGACATATTGGGTCTTAAATCATGTCAGACTTTTATTGAGTATTTGTCATATTGATATCGAGGGAAATTACACTGGGATAATTTTTGCTATTGTTTTATCGCCCAGCCCTAGATGGTCCCCAGAAGTTTTTCCAGAGCTTGTTAAGCTGGTGAAACGCAGTGACTTATGAAAGTACCCCACTTTTCTGGTACTTTTGAAGACACAATTTCCCTAGACACATACGAAACCTTGAGGAACCTCCTTGCTCAATTTCCTATCATAAGGCTACAGTTCCAATCTCCAGTCAACTTGAGCTTGATTTCATACACCCTCTCTTGTAAGTGGAGAGGCCAACTGCATTTATGCAATGTGAAATACGTTTCTTTCCTCCATTGGTGGGTCCGGAAGTGGTGAAATGAGACAATAAGTAGTGAAGCATCAAACCACACCTCAAACATGCCTGTCACTGTGGCCAATACACTGTTGGCCAAAACAAAACTTCTTCAAGAAGGTCTCAACAGAAAAAGCTCACAGGCTCACAGTGCTTACAGTCCTGGGTGTCATTTGTTGTAGACGTCATGCAGGGTTCAGAGCCTGGTGAGGTCGGCACGGCGGGGAGTCTGTGGTTTTTCTGACTTCCCAGGCACCCTGATACCAAGACTCTTCTGAGAAACAATCTGGCTTGTCAGGAAAGTGGTTTAACTTTTTTTCATCCCTACATCCTGTGAAGCACAATGTTCTTGCAAAAGTTTGCCAAATAAACGTAAGTGATCCGTCAGCTGAATACTGAAATGAGACAGCTGCATGCAATATGAAAAGTTGCTTGAGAACAGAAGAGCTAAACTAGCTTCAGGCTTAAGTGAACCAAGTCCGAAATACTCTCACACACGAAGCGTGAAGCGGTAAAACACCACAAATACTTGGAGTATTTTACATGCATGTGTCCCCTCATCCAGTTTGGTATTTGTAAGTGACAGAGGATCCAGCCTAGTGATCCACAGACCAGGGGAAGCACGTCAGCATCCAGAGCTTTCCGAGAAGGACACAGTGAAAGCCCTGGTGAAAGAATCATTTGAGGGTCCTTGGCATGATGAAATTAACAGCGAAAAGGACAGCCTTGCCTGTTTAACCTTTGCACCCTTGGAATGGTTGGTTTGGTGTGGTGTGGACGGTCTGTTTTATATGTCTGCGTCTCTCTGTCTCGCCTACCCCTACAGCACTGATCTACTTTAAAACCCTGCTCAGCTGTCCTGAAAATGCCCCATCAAATTAGGGTGTAAAAGTCAAGCCTGAAGCACATGGCAACACGGCAAATGACTGTCACAGATGACACTTTCACAATCAGAGGTTGTGAAACACAAAGGAAAATCATTTCCTCCGAGCGATGTTTGAAGTGGTCAAGATGAATTAGAATGCATTCGCTTTTAAAGTTATAGTACATATGTTTCTCTGCTGACATTTTAATTGTATTTCACCTTTGATGAGGGGATCATGAGCAACAGGAACAGTGTTTGAAAATGTCTGAGGCTAGGCCTGTTGTTGAGGTTTTTTACGTTTTTACTGAGCATTGGGGTCATGGACTGTGCAGGGGGGGGAGTAGACACATTGCTCACATTGTTAGGCCATGAGAATTATTTAAAACTATCTGTAATTTAAAAAAATAAATAGTAGGCGTGGTCAGCATCTATTTTTCATACCATCATACCAACGATTACACCAGGATGTACAGTTTTTTGATGGCATTTTCAAAAGCAATGCTATCCCGAGGGGGGGTTCATGGACAGCAAACCATATTACTGCTATATTACAATAAATTATTATATACAGCTACAGACATTTAACAAGACAATTTAATTGGATTCAAACATAAGGTAAATGAACATCTACAGTTACAATTAACATTTAACCAACAAAACTTATAGAACAATTTGAGCAGAATTCGAACGAAGAGTTACAATGCGCATGCGACGTGTCCTTTGGGTTTGCACATTTACAACACTGCACAGTGCAGTGACCGCATTTCCTGCTGCGCTGAATATTCACTGGGACTCTGCATGTGGTGGACAGATGCAGAAGTAATTGCGGGCTACAGGTGGCAGCAACGTAAAGTTAGACTTCCACCCAGGAAGAAGGTTAGCAGACGACCTTTTCCTCTTCACTAATTCGCTTGCTGCGTAAAGAGCCAATCGCACTGATCGCTGGCTACTGTTCCATGCCATCTCGCCTCCAGTGGCATGAGACGTGAACTACAATCACTTGATAAATTTGGCGGTTTCAAAACAAAACAACAAAAAACTACACTACTTGTGGTTTTCCATACTTTGATGGTATGGTACTGGAAAACCACATCGCCAAAATTTCTAAATGCTGCGGCATATTGCCCAAGTTTATTAGAAAGTAAATTTCACTTGTGATGATCCAACAACCATCTGCCACACACAAATAAAAACCGCCAGCCAAAACCACTCAGTCAGACATCACTCCCTGTCCTTTAGAATAAGATGAAATGTATTGTGGGAGTATTTTTCCCATCTCTTTTTAATAGAAAGGTTTTTAAGGCTCAGCATGTTAAGGTTCTGCACCCATAATCGGAAGCTCATTGGTTTATATCCTGTGGCTGACAAAGTGGCCTCTTAATTGTCATTTCTTCAGGGACAAGCTTACCCTGTATTGTCAACTGCATATTGCTTTGGATAAAAGTGCCTGTAAAATCAATTTAATATAATAACAGTGGTTTCCTAGCACTCAGCCGCAGAGAGTGCTAACAGGAGGGGCTGGCAGCTAATTTCCTCACAGAGCTCTGCTCTGGGGAGACAGGAAAAGGTGAGCTGCTTATGCTCTCTCGGCCCTCAAGAGCCAGCAACGTGGCAGGTGACTACCCTTAAGGGCCTGCTGCCTCCCTACTGCCAGGTCTCCTTGGGGTAAAGGTGCTGCCTTCCAGAGTTGGTGATCACAGACCCTTCCATGCCATCATCATTTGTGTATTCCTGTTTTTTCCCCCTAAATAAACCCCACCCCACACAAGGGTAATCGCCTGCACCCTCATTTCCTATGCCTCCTTGCCCACCACAATTCAACAGTGAAAGTAATCGGGGGGTGGGTGTGGGTGAAGATAACATAAACCACAGGTTATCATGTTTGGCTTCGGATCACACAACATTTGTGGTAAACTGGAAGAGGTATTCTGAGATTACATTGAGATAAAGAGCCATTGAATACATTAGCATATGTTGCTCTTAAATCTAAGGGTTGCATTTATAATGTGGTTTCCAGAACCCACCGTCTTTGATTATTTATCAGTTCTTCAAAATACATCTCCAGACTGGTGCTTGTACTTAGCCTCCTGCATTCTGATCCTGCTGCTGATTAAATCCGTTATATTTTGATTGCCACTGATTAAATTCCTACCTGAAATTCCAGTGTTTCCAATTTTACTTTAAAAGGTATTTTACTAGTTTTTGAATTCCTGGACTGAACCTTAAACCTTAATCCCAAAGATTCGACTTTGCATTCATGTAACCATGTGGTAGAAATGTCTATATCGTACCAAGTAAAACCAGACTTGGGGTGAATCTCAATATGCGTACTTGGCCGTGCTTGTGTTCTCGTGTGCCCAATTTACGTCATCTTCCATTGCTGAAGATCAGTTCCAATAATAAGAACACAAGTACAGAGGCCGGTAAAAACCCCCAGATATTAAAGACACATCAGTTGCATCCTCGCTAAACGAGACCCATCCCATGATTCACTGCGCCCCAAGTTCGTTCTTAGAAGGCAAGTTCACAAGAGCAGTCTTGCCAAGACCACGAGTACAATCTTTGCGTTCTTGGTATTGAGATTCACCCCTGGTTAACTGGGAAGTTGTAGGAGATAAAAGCCATGATATGACCATTTTTACATCTGTTGTTGTATAGAAACAGTACTCTGATTATTCAGCCATTGGCTCTAAAAGCCTGTTCTATTAGGCTCTGCTGTCAAATGGTATTTATAAGGTTAATTATTTATTGTGCTTTGTTTTCACATTTAGGGCCTTTTCAAGGTCGCACTAGTATTTACTGTTTTGTTTCACAGATTGCCACACACTGCAATGTTCTTCCTTCTTGTTAGCAGAATTGATAAATAGCTTCAGTTGAAGGGCCAGTGATTGCACATTTTGTTTTTACTGACTAATCTGGCTTCCTGCCACGACAGTTTCGATGGATGCTCCCTCTAAGTTGTCCATCGCATATCTCCCGTCTCGTACCCTATTCCTCCTGGGATAGGCTCCAGGCTCACTGGGTTCCAGCACTGGATAAGTGGATGCGCGTATGCGATGATTTGGTACTCAGTGTGGAAATGTGGCACTCAGATGGCATGGACTCCAGAGGAGACTCTTTGTAGGAGCTAAAGGTGCTTTAGCTCCTGTAAGAAGGTATAATGTTCATGTATATCAAGGAGACCAGCTAAATCCATGAATACAATCAATGACTGATTTCTACTGTAAGTCTGTATCTCATAATGGCTGCTCCTCTATGCATTGCACTGCTGCCTGCAAAATGGCCCGTGGTCCAGACGTCTAGGGATGAAACGTTTTTTTACGTATGAAGATACCACATAAAAGAGTAATGCCTTCAGATATACCAGGCTGATTACACCCTCAAAGCCTTCACAGAAAAACTGGAAACCTGCCCGTTTCTCTCTGTTCCTTTGAATTGACCCAAATTTCATCTTCAGATGAAGGTCAAAATCCACCTGAAGCAACTGGCTCAGCTAGGGCGCACGCCACACCGATGGAGTCGTGAAACGGAGAGATAAGAGAGGCATGGCAATTTCTCATAAGCGTAGCCGCTCCCTACGCAGAAACTTGCCAGCGTGCTGGAGGTGTTACAGGAAATCGTTGCTGAGAGGAAACCAGGCTGACATGGGGAGGGCTGAAAAGAGACCTTATCATGCTCCTCACTCAGTGGTGTATTTCTATAATACAATAATTCTTTTGTGTTTGTTAGAAATTTTTTAACTAACTGCCCTGATGTGATTTCCCCCATCAACCTGATTAAACTGAACATAGAATATGAAAGACAAAGCTTTGGCTCTTCATCTGTTTCTACCAGATTCTTGATAAGACAAAGCAGTTTGCCTGTTCTACCACTGAAACCTGTATTTTTTTCGGTTCCTGTACTTGCGTGTTTTTTCACTTGAACTCCCCGCCCGAGCCTTTCTCAGGCAGTCTGGCTGCAAGCGACTGCCAGCCCTGCTGACGTCCGCGTTTTTCTTCCAAACGTGTGGGACGACGCCTGTACTCAAAGGAAACGTGAAGGCTTTCTCGACAAATAAGGGCTTTTAATCTATCTGTCTATCTATCTATGTATGTATGTATGTATGTATCTACCTATCTATCTATCTACTTGCTGCTGTTGCTTTTTATTACCCCCCCCCCCCCCCCCCCACCCACCCCCCCCCCCTAGAAAAGTGGGTGGAGGCAGGGCGAGATGGGGGGGGCGGGGGAAGTGGGTTTGGGGGGAGCGCGGTGCTGCGTTGTTGCTGGGGTCG
>JAODLD010000136.1:23238550-23254665 GCA_026781065.1 Mormyrops boulengeri | reverse complement strand
TTTTACAATGGACACACTGTACAGTATTTTCGCTTTTCTTTTGTTGATATGGTCCCAAACTTTAGACATTTTTCGTTTTTTTCCCTGTCTTCCTCCATCGCGCCATCAAATCAAACCTGCTTCACGTAATGCAGCGCAAGCACACTGTGCGACAGTGATAATCCTCTGAGTGAAACACGGTGATCACTAAGCAGTACATAGTCATGCGGATTACGCGAAGCATCGAAGCAAAGAATTTGCATCCAGGATTTTTTGTAATCAAGTTATTCGAGTTACTCGATGAATTGTTGCAGCCCTAGTTCAAACGATTAACAGCTTTGACAGAATGTGATGATGTTCTGGAGATACAGAGGACCAGAGCCACAGATTCATTTGCAAGGAGCCACCAAAGAGCTGAAGCCTATCAAAAAGATGAGAAGCCCCAATGAGCAGTCAGCACAAATGAAAAGTTTGAGGAACTCCCTATAGACGGGGAGTGCGTGGGTATGCGCAAAGTGACCGGAGGACCCGGCCCTCTGAGTTTTGGTCATCTGCGTGGCTGTTGGGAAGCGGGTAGAAGTGAACTGCCAATAGGAGGGGGCGCGCTGGACTCACCCACGGTATTGTTGACGCCATCTCTGCCCCCACTGTGGCCCACAGTGACCTGCTGCAGGCCCCCGCCAGGACTCAGCTCGTGCTCCTCCTTTGGACCCAGCTCATCCTTCACCTGCTGGGTGAACATACCGGTTTTTGTGCTGCTGAGAAATACGTAAATACGGACGCAAAGTCTGAAGGGCAGAGCGGCCAGGTAGTGCTCAGCTCCCCGGCCACGAGCACAGCCCCATCTCTGAACAGAGGCACATTAAAACGGGCCGATCCGTAAAGCCCAAAGGCAGGGGCAGACAAGCTCTGGATCATGCATCAAAAGTGTTACTTTTTAAAGAGAATGATACTCACATATTTTGAAAGTGAATGTCCTGAAAAAGACAAAAAACAAGACACCTTAATGACTAATGTTGAGTCCCTGGGGTTACTACAGTGCTACACCTCTGCACATATAAAGACATTTTTCTCAGTGGTCTAGTCAGTGCTTTAGTTCCACTGCAGCCCCCATCTGACAAAACTATATGCCTGGTGTGTGTCTGGGAGAGGATGCAAAGGTGCCCCTTGGACAATATGCATGTGCACCCCATACTCACGCCAAAACTGGTGCACCCGCTTGGAGAAAGCTAGCAGTAGTGCAGAAAACAGCAGCACAAAGAGTAGCAGCCAGAGGTATTGGGTATTGTCCAATCTGTGTGAAGAGACGAGGGGGTCCTGTGCGTTTGTACTGGAAGTATCTTCAAAACTGGAAGAGCTCCATGTCATGGTATTAGGAGTGCTGGTTTTAGGGATGTCCTGTGTGGCTGTCGATACAATAATACAGCAGAGCATCAATATGTGAACATGTTGAGGACATTAAAAGGGGATTTTCATCATATAGAGCCACCTGGTGGACTACTCCGGTATTTCACTTCTCCCAAAAAACGTGTATACATCTACATCTACAGAGCTTATAAAGCACACATCAAATTAATTTTGTCACAAATGCACCTCCCCCTCAAGGCAAACAGTGATATGCACACAAATAACAGAGAAAGATACAGTCTTAACAGTTATAGACAGGGAACCCTTTTTTTTTGTTTGTTTGTTTTCCGAATAGCCAGCAGGGGGCATGAGGAAAAATTGGTGATGCCAGGAATCAAGTTTTCACAGATACATTTACTGTGCCTGTGTCCCATTTCAGAGCCTGCATCCTTCTAAGGCTGCATTCGAAGTCTGACTGTGTCACAGTGGAGCGACAAGCCTGTTCCATTGCGAAGGCTCCTTCAAATGTGGCCTAGAAAGGCATCCTTCTTTTCCTGGGCCACAAAGGATCCACCCAATGGATCCTTCACAGCCCAAGCTATCCCAAGATTCATTTTGCAGACTTGTATATAAACACGGCCTACGGAAACTACTCTGCCTACGACCTTTGAAGGATACAGACCCTGAATTGGGACACAGCTTGTGACATGAGTATAGTACTAGTTCTGGTCATTTAAATTGCTATTTCACATGGCCCAAATTGCCTTTTAATTAAGAGTAATAGTCAAGGACATACACTTATAATCTAGAGTTTGCAAGCTTAGTTCCCCACAGAGTGCTGTTGTTTGGATTTTGAGTATAGGGGGGTCACTCAGTGTGAAATACCCAAGTTTTGGTTAATGATTCAACATTTCAACAGAAATACATTTATATTCAGTTTTTCTCTACTTTTTTTCCTTGTAAATAGTTTTTTGTCCTTGTCCCTGGGTCATGTGGGACACACTGAAATGGGACGAGGCTCTTTGTCACTGTTCCATCCATTTACACTGTCTCCCTCACCAACAAACATGATCATAATTTAATGATGAATTAAACCCAGCCCACCAACATACCATTAATTGGACTTTTGCTTGCAGCGGTAGGTGGGTGGGTGGTCTGGTTGCCGCAAACACTGTCGGAGATGTTAGTGCCCTCTCTAATCGTGAACATCCCTAGCTCTGTGCAACTACAACACAGACACACACAGATGAGCACATGCACTGCTGTGAACACATGTTCTTATGTCAGTAAACATCGGCAATAACCAAACAAAAACAGAACAGAGTAAACAAACATGATTCTTCCATTATCTTTGTGTATCTTGTGTGAAGCTCATACAAAACACTTGAGAAACGCACCTGAATTGTGCACCCTGTGATCCACCTATCACAGTGCTCTGGTGACTACCAGTATCATCCAGTATGGTGAGCTTCCGGAAAACTGACCGTCACTGCTACTGCACCAATTGTGGTGGCAGCTCATGTTTTCCTGCATATTTTCCATCACTGTTTCAGCATTGCACCCCCCTCCCCCACCCCTTTGGTGAAGAAGCCCTTTAATCCCAGTAACTTTTTCCACAAAGCTGAATGGAAGTTTACATCAACAGGCCTTCACAGTCCGTCCTGTGGTCCTCTGTGTACTGCCCACCCTGTGTGACCCAGCTCTGTGCAAGCGGTCCCGTCTTGCATTTACTTCGTGTGCGGCTTGCAGGGGCCGACCCGGGAGGTGACGTTTCTGAAGGTTCCGGAATAGCATGGCAAGCATCTCCGGCAGCTGTACTGACTTGGGGTCTGGCAGAATGTCCCCTCGACACAGTGACACTCTCTGTTGACAGACTCGCCGCAGGGTTGGATCTGAACCCTGTATTTCTCATCTGTCAGTACATACAGAGCAGACAGAGTTAACTGCAGGTGTCCATGCAGTCTAGGTGGCACTTCTTTACCTCAAACACGATAAGGATGACACTGAATTAACTGTAAAGGCGACATAACAGACATCCCACGGGAGGCTAGGGCAAGAGACAGGAAGGCCTACCTGAGCAAGGGAGGGAGCATTTCTCACATACAGGCCGGTTCTGCTTCATCATCCAGTAGTAGTCTGCATTACAGGGGACACACTGATTCCCTTTGGGCACTTTGCCTGAATGGAAGAAGGAGTTTCACCTTATAGACAGAATGCAGCTAGAAAACCCATCCTGGGAAACCTGGGAATTAGGGTGACAGGGGCCCAAAAAAATCTGAATGTAATTGGATTGGTCTGGGTTGGGGCCCAATATGACATGCATTCATGGAGCCCAATATGACATGCCTTTGTGGGGGCCAATATGCCATGCTTTCGTGGAGCCCAATATGACATGCATAAGCGGGGTCCAATATGACATGCATAAGTGGGGCCCAATATGACATGCATTCATATGGCCCAATATGCCATGCATTCATGGAGCCCAATATGCCATGCATCCATGGGGTCCAATATGACATTCATGGGGCCCAATATAACATGCTTTCATGGGGTCCAAAATCTCTAGCGGCACCAGAAACCCTTAGGATATGCAACCTCTGATCTCGTATTATCTTTCAAGGTAGTTCAGCCTGATATACCAGGACCGACCATGAGAGATCAGAAAATTCACCTTGACATCACTATGGCATAACAATCCCTTCAGTGAGGCAAAAACAATGGGAGTTTAGCCTAACACGTCTGTCTGTGGTGCCTGAGATACAAACTAATTTTCCCTTTTGTTGGGAGTCAATCTCTGACAGGGAGAAAATGAGTGAAAATGAATGATGAACACAAGCTGCCTTTCAGCTTCCTTTGTAAGAATTCCTCGCCCCACATCATCCCTCCTTGTCTTTAAACAGGTACTTTGTCTTTGTTTTCGGACTTTACCTGCTGGCACAGCCTATGCTGTTTTCAGACCCGCCACAGACAGGGAGGGGAAGTCCCGCCTTTTGCTCTTTACCTCTTGCACCACATCTGAAGGCATCTCCATCCTGTACAGTCTGGGCCTCCCACAGCCCTGCGCAACACGGCGCCCAGACTTCTGCCTCAAATCTGCGCACCTGCCTTCCCAACCCCACGCATCACTTCCTGTTCACCTTCAGCGGAACCTTTTGAGATTCTTATCCCCCCTTCCGAAACCCAAGTCAGGTTCACAAGGGACAAGAGGCCGCACTCGAAAGCATTGGGTCTCCTTCATGCTAACCTTTCAAACTTTTTTTTTAAAGGGTAAACTAAAAGACTGGACAATGAAAAAATGTAGTGTAGAGAAAGTGAGAATTTTTTTTTTTTTTTTTTTTACCTTTCCCACATTCCAGGATATGACTGGTGTCCACCAACTGCAGAAGAAGAGCCTGCAGAAGCCACTGCAAGAGAGGTATGGATAAGTGGGGGGGCAAAACAGAACAGCAAAAACTGAACATGATTCTTAATCATAAAAAAACCCACATGAAGTTTACACAACAGATCACATTCCAGACCGCAGATCACATTAGTATAGTTATCATGCTCTGTGAACGGGAATTCATAAATTTGTAAGCAAGCTTTCAGGTTTAGTTCATTATTTTCCCTCTGAGGTGTTCCTTCTACAACCGCCATCTCTACAGCAGTGCATATTTTTGTGGCTGTCAGCTAATTTTAGCTCAGTACACTTTGTAAGTGGCGAAAGTGGCAATCCAAACTAGCAGCGATGGTCACACTTTGAGCTGCCGGCAACAAGGACACACGCTTCTGAAAACATGCTGGGCTTTTAAATATTCATCACGCTAGATGTTCCCCAGTCAGTGATGCAGTCAAGATTAGCACCCATAAGGGACTAGCCCCAGACCACTAGAAAAATATTAAGAATAACCTGATCTCATTGTGATATCACTGGTTGAAACTGAAAACTGAGGTTTGAGTCCAAAAGTAAGGTTGTGGTACGGTACCATGGAAATGGGATAAAGACACAGTAATTACATGTGATTTTAATCTTTGAAGTCCTGACGTTCATATTTTAGTTCTCCAGCCAGTGAGCAAGCAGCTGACGGCCATGTGATGTCACACAGCAAAACCTGAACAGATACGGAAACCCCCGCTCTTGGCAGGGAGCTCACTCTACTTTCTTTCGGATGAGCCAAGAGTTGGTCATGACAAAGACCCATGAGCCTTACAATAACATGACAGCTGGTGTTCCTTCTTTATGTGACGGAGGTCATGGCAGCCAGAGGTACAAGGGAAAATGGAACAGGCAAAGACCAACCACCTTGCTTCCTCAGAAACTGCTACTGTTAAAACCCTTCCTGCATGAAATTTTGCCCCCCAACTGATACTCACCCCTCCACAGAGCGCTGAACATCAGCCTGATTTGTTGTTCACAAATGGATACTGTTATAGCCGCATCGCAACCAAGTATCCAACTGAAAGTCACAGAAACAGCACACCAGCCTGGGTTGGTGATCTGAAAATTTGACTCCAATATAATAGCAGACATTTCTTTTATGAGGTCAGCATAGCTCTAGAATTCCTGAATTCTAAGTTAATTAGCCTTTCAATTAACCCCGACAGCCAGAATCAGAGGTGCAGTCAAAAAGATCCAGGAGCTACATTATCTGGGAGTGTGTGTGCATGCACTTCTCAGCTACAGTCGGTGCCACACTTCTGTCATGTTTCCCCCATTTAAAAAAAAAAATCAAAAACACAATAAATTATTTGTTTTCTTTATCCATCTTCAACCTCTTCCGCCTGAATAGCCTGTTACAAGTTCCCAAGCCCCAATCCCACTTTAACACCCACAACAATCATCTAAGTTGTTTTTTGAAGTCTCTGTTCATACGCTCCAGTCATTTTGTGAAGACAGGACACTCATTCGACTCTTGACTGTTTTGAGTGGCAGGTGCAATATTCCAGCCCCACAGCAACAAAAAAGTCAGCTTTACGTTTTCTGTGTTTTGCACCGAGGTGCAACAAATTGCACAAGCTACAGGCCTAACAAAGCTGTCGCATGTATCCTCTATCCTGCCCAACAAATTCCAAAAACATGAAATTTTGCTTTCTTGCTGAACATAACAGTTTGCCCCTAGATCAGTCAGATTCCTTTTGGTAGCACAACATCATTTCTGCAAAGGGACTGTCAAGGCTCACGAGATGTGCATATGATCACTTCCCTGGAATGTCTGTTGCCATATTTGCAGCTTGCTTTGCAATACAGGGAGCCCCCTAATTTCTTAATGCACTATATGGAAATAGCACCTGTTTATGAAGCACCATTTCCATGCATCCACTAAGTGCTTTGTGAACATGTTAGGTAGTGACTCTCGCTTGGAGAATCTTGTGCAATCGGATGGGTTTGGGACGAAAAAATAGGAATGTATTCCTGCAAGCAGCTTGCTCAGGATGTATCAAGATGTTACATCATGGAAGGGCTGTGGGACAAACCAATTCCGCAAATAGAAATGTGATTTTATCAGGAGTTATATCAATCAAGTTTGCATCTCTCCTTCTAAAATTACAATGACCGTAAAAAAGCCAACCGTAACAGTAAACAGGTATTGGTTGGGTTTCTGTTTCTGAAGTTGTTTACTTGTGGTCTAACAGCCGAAAAGATCTCTCAGGCTTGTTTGTTTAAAACTGAAGTCTGATATGAGTGGGAACCTTGCCTGTAAATGAGTCCATCCTTTATCGAAAGGCCCCTTTTTTTAACCGCTGTTGGCCAGACATGGCATAGATCAGAACATGTACACATCAAAGCTACTTTTTATGATGGGCACATCACCCAATATTTCTTTAGATTAAGATTTGTTTCAGAAGCAGACACAGAGTGACATGTGGCTCCGGAGGTGGACTTTATCGCAACATCTAAACTGGGACAGACGGCTAAAAGGCTGATGATTTTCTGGAATCCACTGAGTGTCTGTGGGCATGCTTGTCCGGCCACAGGTCGGCTGCCAGTAATCACTGCATGCATGTAAGATAAGTTATCTTCTATCAGTTCTTACTAAAAGCTGAAGGTCAAACAGAAACTCTTACAAACTATTATCATTGGCATGCACAAACCCAACATTAAAGTCTGAAAAGCCGGAAAGGCTCTTTTCTCAACACTTAAACAAGCTGCAGAGCAATCATTTGCAAAACAAAATAAACTATATACAGCCAATACCAAGAATGCAATATTAAGTGAGCAACATACATTAAACATGAAAATATCAATAAAGTATATTTATTTCAGGATTTTGGTTGTCTTTAGCCATAAAGACAGTTTCAGTGTCTCAAGGAGGATGTATTACTCATGACTGATCTACTTTTCTACCAAAGCATTGTTAACCTCCATAAGGGTCAACCAAAACTTTCCCTAGGCCCTTGATGCAAACCCATCATGGAGATGTTCTGGTTCAAGGTCAAGCTGTAATGCACAGGTTCTGTTCAATGCAAACTAATTTAGTACATCACCTAATAACAATGAACCATTGCATAGCCACTTTTCCAGGAGTGGGTGGTCCAGAGTGTCACAGATTTGTGTATATAAAAAGTGAATCTCAATTTCTTGCACACTCGGGGACATGGCTTTTGGGGGCCCTCTCACTCACCCTCACTCAGGGGCCCTTGAACATTATTCATTCTAGGTTCTGTTACTTACAGTTTTATCTTAATAACTTGATCAGAATGTTCTGGATGAAATCTTCTGTACTGTTTTGGAGTTGTGTGTGGCTGGGAAAAACTTTACGATGAGGGAGATTATCAACATGGCACATAAAGTGTCGCAAATGGCATTTGCTGATGTCACACCTCATTTATAAAAGTCTGCGTTTTGCTTTGTTGTTTTTTTTTTTTTTTTTTTAACAGATGCAATATACTTTCACCAATAATAAAAGCCAGCATATTAACAAAGCATATTGTGCTGTGGAATTCTTGGGTAACCAAAAGAACAAAACCAAAACAGTAGCAGCCAAGCAAGAAGAACAAAACGTGACTTTAAAATAAATACATAAATCAACCAATAAATCATTGCCATAAATAAATGAATAAATAAATCTGTAGAATGAATGAATGAATGAACAATCAAATAAACAAACAACATTTATTTAGGCCATTTTTAAAAATTGATTCATTTACTTATTTCCAGGTTTACAGTTTTCTTCATCTGTATGTTTATAAGGTGGGCGGCCCTAACCATTTTGTAAAGCACTGTCGACCAGGCGGGACCAGACTTATCGACTAGGTGAGTTCCACAGTATATGCCACAAGGAAATCGCCATTTTACAGTGCTAAGAGAAGCGAATGAGCAGCGTGAACAGTAGAGCCGTGTCCCAATTCAGGGGCTGCATCCTTTGAAGGATGAAGTCTATGAAGGCGTAGCCTTTGTAGGCAGCGTCCTTCAAACGTTGAGCCAAAAGTGTTTTGAAATGGGACAGTCTGGCCTACAGAAAATTCCTTATTTATGTTTTAACTTTACCTCAATACAGCAATTTTACCACAAAGCATCTAGAGATAGATTTGGCTGCGAAGGATCCACCCCTGAATCAGGACACAGCCTAGGAGGCTGCAGGCATCAAACAAAAATACCAGAATCAACCACATTTTAGCAATCGGACACAGCAGGAGCGGTGATCGACATTTTAGCACGCTGCCTGTGTATGGCCCTCAAGCCTAACTTTTTCATTTGATCAGATGCCATCTGCTGTCCACGATTGGCTGACATACTATGATGCTGTGGGGCTGGTCAACAGGACTAATTATGCAGTTGCTTTGCACCGCATCGAGTATAGCCGAAAATAATGTAAATTAATGTGTGTTCATATATTTTTTGTAATTAATGTCGTAACCGTGATATGTTTGACGTGGGCTGCGTGTGTTTCGTAGGGTGTAACTGTAGGCTAAGTGGCGTCTAAATTGATGACTTTCCTGTCTGTACCATTGCTAGTATTGATCGAAAGTGGCTGTAAATAAATGACCAGCTTCCATTTCAAAAGAGCTATAATCTATTATCAAAATGACTCACGCAGGTATTAGGTATTTATATCAGGTACGTTTATTTGCGCTCTGTATGTGGGTCTGCTGCATCGAAAACAATCTTTGTAAAACGAACAGACCAGATGCTCGATTTTGTTTTGTCTGGACGTCGTTTGAAGTATGCAGCTGCCGTTTCTTCATTTCATACTTATTCGTCTGATTTAATGACAGCCTAAATAATAGAGTTATCGGTGCGCTGAAATTGTACTTTACAGACGGACATGTTGCCAAACTATCAAAACAACGTCGCGCTGACAAGTTGTTCATCTTTGACTAACAGCAGAGACATCAGTGCTTTTGACTTAACCCATAAATTGTTTCAATTATTCTGCTAGCTGTCATTAGCCAACAAGAACGCCAGCTAGCGTTTCTTCTCATCCAATCAAGGCCAAAGTAATAGAGCGCAGATCAACAGTCCACCTGACAAATAGAGCTTTAGAAAAAATTTAGGGCTGCCCACCTCATTAACATACAAATGAAGAAATCCGTAAATAAATAAACCTGGAGATTCGGAAATAAATAAATGAATACAAGTAAATAAATCTCTGGTACGAATTAATATTTTCATTTATTTATTCGTTTATATATGGCAAGAATTTATTTTTGTTAATTTGTACCATCTATTTATCCAACTCCAAAATTTATTTATTGGTAGCTTTATTAATTTTAAGTCATCTTTCGTCCTCCATAACCAAGTTAAAGAACTGCTCATTAAAACCTTTAAAAACATATTTGCGTCAATGCACTTTAAAAAAAAAAAAAACAAAACAGTGTTTTCTGAGTGTCGTGATGTTGTTTTAGGCATTTACAAATATCTGCGACTCACCTATAGTTAAAATGCACTGCATTACATAAAAATATGTGCACTAGAGTTACCGATCGAGCTACAATGGTTCAGAGCAGGACACAGAAAGACGAACTACGCTTGGCTTCGCGGTTCTTGGCTGCCCTACTCTCCGATCTGGCGAGTCGGCGAATGATGTGGCCGTTAACACAAGTACGGTAAGCAGAACTCCTGAGCTCAGCCGTAGTAAGGCTGCCTTAACAGGAAACACACTAATAGCCACTTCCACTAATGACTAGTCAGGTTTAGCTTTATGATGGTAATCTTAAGTTTGCCCGTCGTCAAGTTTCAATATGCATCTAAGTATCTGTATCTAGTCCTCCGCATTTTTTTTTTTTTTAATTTCGGGGGGGGGAGAGTACGCCATTCATAATGCAACTTACATTATTACTGCAAATGACACTTCGACAGTCTCAAAACGGAGCGTATCAAACTGATTATGACACGGAATAACAAACAAAATTTCGTTAGGTCATACAGATCTACGAGTTATTTATTGGGGATTTTTCGTGGTTCGTCTGGAAAAATAAAATAGAGATTTATGTATAAAAAATCACGGCAGATTTAAAAAGGCATCGACAACAATAATATAGACTGAAAATCACGTCAGATCAAACATTAAAAAAGACAATTAATTAGTTTACTCCACGATGCATTAAAAAGTTTTACATACATTGGTTCAAGCAGATCCTGCCAACTCACCGTGTGGCACTGTCACTTAGATGAAAGTTTATTACTTATGCATTATATGCACCGTAAATATTTATTTATTCCGCTTTGATAACACTGTAGAAATACCAGGTAGGCTAATGCATTCTTATATGCATGTTACCACTTTCTCTTCTGTATTGCTTGTTTTTTTTGTCTAGGAATTGCACTATTCAAGTTGTAACTGCACTTTTAAAAAGTTACATCACTGCTTGCAATTTCTCACGGGGATCTATAAAATCTATCCACCTACCTACCATCCATGCATCCATCTACCCAATATAAAGCCCCAATAAAACCCTTTTCCCCATTTAAACAATATCTTGCATGCTGTTACTTCGCTCCTGCAAGCTTCAGGGTTCACTGCGTGCAATTTGCATGTCCGTCTTTTATACACGGACACTTTTTCTAAATTGACCATTGTTTCTTTGCGTGTTTCTTTCCCTGCCATGGACTGCCATCCCGTTTACAGTGTTCTCTTGCCTTGTGAATCGCCCACGACCCTGCCTTGGATAAGCGGTTCGACGATGAATGGATGAACAACGTCTTGAAACAGCCCTTCCACACATACTAACCCCCGGGCAACACCACGGCATTACACGGGTTACTCACCAGGGTGATATGAAACCATTTTTTCGAGGAGCGGAAGAACCAGCGGTGGCATCCCATCGTAGCAACTATGATAATAAGCCAGAGGAGAAGATTATTAATTCAATTAAAAGGCCAATGAAATGAATAAAAATCGGGACTTCCTTCCAACTGTCAATGAACTACTGTTCATTTCTCGCGCGCCAGTGGGCTGCGCCTCCGACCGTAGTGCCGCGCGGGCATTGTGTTTGCGGCTTTGTACGGCGCGCGGAAGGCGTGGCGTGCTACCGCACGTGCCCAGTCCGGCCCGGCCCAGCCGGCTTTAAAGGGATACAATGGCCCTCCTGGTGACTGGCATTCACAGCAAGACGATATATCATATTACATTATGTATTATTTGTATTATAATGATGTATTATTTTAGTCACATAACAACAAATATCAAAATATCAAAGTAGCGTCATAAAATTAATAATATGATACGCTTCTTGTAGAGGAAAACAATAGAACTATTAGCTATTACAATGAAATTAATGAAGTTTTATTTTAATCACACTATAAACGTTTATAAATTCCTAATAACTGCATGCTTTGGGATGCAGGAGGAAAACGCATAACACGGAGAGAATATATATGCAGGCTCCATTCACACAGAGGGAGTTTGGATTCAAACTCATTCCTGAACTTATTAGCCACTATTATACCTGATCCATGAATATAACGCTGTTTTTAAAACGTGGAACGTTTTATGTGGAAACGGCTATGAAAAGATAGTGACTCAAATTAACATTTAACGTGGGCATTCCTTGGCGTATTTTACTAGTGTTCTTCAAAATCGTTCTTTACGTTCCTTCCTTCACGTTCGTTTTTTAATGTATTGCTATATCTCTTGTTATTGCTGACATTTCTATTTATTATAAGGTAATAAAGGTAATAAATACAGTCAAAATTGAAAATAAAACATAGCACCACATATAAATAAAATTTGTTTCTCACAGAGCTAGCAAAACTTGAAAATGACATATCCAAGCTAGCTCTCATGATCTCACCTTTCTTTTCTAATTATGTTCCCAGTCAAGACCTTTGTTATTATGACTACCCGATAATTCCAGTACTGAGGCAACTGGTCATTCCAGAAGCCTGAAGCTGGTGTTTCAGTCTGTGTCAAGGCTGCACCTCAGCAAAGCCAGCCTATGTCAGAGTAATGAACGACTTCCCTCCCACTACAACACTACAACACTGATTTCCTACTTCAGATTTTGGATTTAAGTTGTACTTTTTATACAACAGATCACGATTTTCTCTTGGGTAGCCTGCTTGGTCCCAGTGTACATGTGTTTTGGTCATTTAAGTCAGCATTTTACAAGTCATAGGCATGTGATGATGAATTACTGAAATACCATGTGAAGTTCCATAAGACCTTTTCACATGCTTATAGGATAGTCTGTCATGGCTAATTTTGTCACACTATTACTATATAAAGGTCTAGATTACCTAAGCAACTTCCTTCTGTGATGCTCAGTCAGTCAAAGGGACTGTCTTTGAACAGTCAATGAGTCTGGCGCATGGTTAAATTGCGCAGATCAACAGAACCTAATGCCTCTCATAATGAAAATCATTTTCTATTGCTCTTTTTTCTATTTATAAATAAAAACTGGTATTACAGCCCTACACACAATCCAGTCTACTAATTCAACTGCACGTAGACTGCAATCTAATTTTTTTGAAATGCAATGGATTATTTTATACTCAGGTGAGATGAAACTTCTGTGTTTCTCACTCAATCAAGGGGAACTGGGCGTATGACACAACCTGAAACTGCATGGGATTAGAAAGCAAGAGGCCTGAAGCACAGCTGGCATCTCTGGATTTGATAGACTAGCAGCTCTCCAAGGCTCTCCTAGACTGATGTACGGTTTTTCGAAAAATTAAATATGGTACCGCTCTTAGAGAAAAAACACGATTTTTCGCCATTAACTTAGACTTACTACTTTTGTTTTCACAGTATCAAATGTTGTAGTTCACCTGTTGACAACACCTAACCCATCCTCCCTCAACAGTCAATGAAATCATTAGTACTAAGATGACATGTACTACTGTATAAGGGGGCATCTGACAAGTTTCATCTGACAAGTACAGGACACGTGTACTTAACTGGAATATCACAATTAGCTATTTGAAATAAATGACTAATTAGACCAGTGATTCAAAATTCATCTACAGACTCATATTTTAGTCAGTGAGATGTCATCTTAACTGTCATCTATTTTAACCTTATTGTGCGTATTTTAAACTTTAATTTTCTCTCAGGGATTAATAAAGTCTGTCTGTCTTTGTTTTTCCCTTCAGGGGGTACTGAGAAGTTAGATGGATCGATGAGTAACTACCATTCTCTGTATTCTTCTTTGTTTCCTTGCCTGCCTTTGGGCATACTGATTAGTACTGCACCTGAATACTATCGAGACAATATGTGTCGTTATTTTCATTGAGCTCACAAAATGCCCTGTACTTTTTTGCACAGACCTCTCCCAGGAACTTGAACTTCATCTACTTGTGGAATATATTATAGGGGTGAAAAAGTGAATGGTATTAGAAAATTCCATACATCCATTTTCTGTACCCACTTGCCCAATTCAGGATCACAGGGTGGGGTGGGGGGGAGAAAACCAGAGAACCCAGAGGAAAGCCCATGATGTCATGAGAGGAACAAGCAAATTCCACGCACATGGAGCTCTGCTCCCAGAAGTGTGAGGCAAGACAGCTAGACATTGTGCTGTTGCACCAGCCCAATGTTAACTGAAATTTTACAAAACTAGTCCTATATACTACATCACAAACAACTGTACATCAATACAGACCTGCATGGCATTTTTCAAGTTTTTTAGTCATATGCAGATAACAATGTAGCATCAGCGTGTTCCCCCCAACTTTACGTAAACATATAGAAAGTATACAGATTTTTTTTTAAAAAAACATAATGGGTAATAAGAAAACAACATTATTAGAAATTGTTGGTATTTGCAAGTATTAAGAGATAATTTAATATTTACAGTACTAATAGCACAAATAATGCAATGAGATATTTAGAATGTGGGGTACAAAATTGTGCAGTGAGGATTTAAAGTGACATTGTTTAAAGTGACATTGTGAGAGAGTCCAGTAGTTGTGGTGAGTGTATATTGGTGTGTGCAGAATGTCAGCAGTTCAGAAGCCTGATGGCTTGTGGGTAGAAAATTTATTTGTTTTTGTCTTTGAGAAAATAAATGGATATAGATCCTGTGCATGAACTATGACCCCATTCCTTACACAGCAACAATAATAATAATAATAATAATAATGATGATGATGATGATGATGACAGTAAGTTGCCAGCGATGCCTCTGCTGTCCTCCCAGGACACACTGATCGCTCAGCTCACACCCAGCTGAAAGCACTGTGGTGTTTCTGTGAGTTTGCATGACTTCTGTTCAGCAGACACTGTAACTCGGAGCTGCTTACGAGGCAAAACACCTGCAGTGGGGAGGTGTTAAAAAAAAAGCGGAGATGTGTTCCACATTGAAAGGGAAGGTCGTTTCCACGGAAATTGGCCCCCCCTGCCCTTTTCCTCAGGAGGACACAGCAGCAGCTGCCCACAGGAGAACTTGGCCTCGAAAGGTCTTCAAAGTTGCTCTTTTCTACTGGAGCTCCATATCGTATTTATACAACAAAAACTTCCAGAGAAGGGGAGGTCTGGTGGGGAATGCAGTTTGCAGGTCCTTACTGCACCTCCTCTATTCAGCTAAGGCCCGTCCTCCTGTCACGGGGGTCTTAAGCGCTTGGTTTATTTGGAAAAGGGGCTAATGAGAGTTTCTGGATAAAGAGAATTTACAGGAACGGACAGTATATGGTTCTTCTTCAAGAGGTCTAACTTTGACTGAGAGGGTGAGGTTCTTATCGGGAGGCTCAGAGTGATCGACAACATGTGGATCTGTATGGACACCAAATGTTTCATAAGCAGGGTGCAGCTCTTTTCAACTTGTGGCGATAACCTTTAAAATTCTTTAAAAAAAATGTTAAGAGTCTTTAAACAAGTAACCATTAGAGTTTGCATGGCTGAACAGAAATGTGACACCTTTGATGATATTACCAGGACAGGTACCTTCTGAATAGCTGGTGATTTTTCAGATGACTAGATAAGGCTCCGCAATGTGAGTAATTAAAGAGTGACGACCTGTGGGGCACGTACCGGCCGGGGCATACGTCTGTATATCGCCTCAGGCCGTGACATACTGCCCCCTTCTGGCCGGCTGTGGGTCACCCTCAGACATAATCATCTCCCCCCTCCCAAGCTGACGGCTCATTTGCCTGTCCGCTAATCGGCTCCCATTAAGAGCCCCCTGTGCGTGGACTTGGTTGCGTTTAAGTGCCTTCCAGCTTGGGGGGGGGGGATGTTTGGGGAACAGCTTTGCTTAGGATGTGGCTCATTGTATACACCCCATGTCACATGACGTCATTTTCCTGCACAGAGTATCTGCTGGTCTTGCTGTGCCAGTTTTATGTTAATGTATTTCCCACCGAGTCCTACAAAAACCATTTTGCTTCCCCTGTGTCCCTGTCCCCCCCAGCCCCCCCCCCCCCAGTCCCT
>JAODLD010000136.1:23197075-23238450 GCA_026781065.1 Mormyrops boulengeri | reverse complement strand
ACCGTCTGCCTGATGGATTGTGGGTAGAGACTGTGTCTGTGTCTGCCGGTGCGGGTCTGGATGCTCCTGTACCGTCTTGCCTGATGGATTGTGGGTAGAGACTGTGTCTGTGTCTGCCGGTGCGGGTCTGGATGCTCCTGTACCGTCTGCCTGATGGATTGTGGGTAGAGACTGTGTCTGTGTCTGCCGGTGCGGGTCTGGATGCTCCTGTACCGTCTGCCTGGTGATTTTTGCAGGTATATTCACGGTTCGCTCATGTGGACCAAGGCAAACAGCACATGGGGGTCACAGGGAGATGTCTTAGACAGGGAAGCACGGTGACATGGTAAGGAAGTCGTCTGTGGTGAAGACAGTAAGGGGAAAAAAAAAGTGAGAATTAAAGTTCACAAAGTGCTGTAAAATTGCCGAGAAGTTGATGGGTGCGATGAGAACCACACTGGCTGCTGAGGAGCAGAAGCATGCAACGAAGATCTTGCAAGGCCTTTCAACAGTATGCAGATAGTGCGGAGGACCAGAGAAACAATTCTCTGTAAAATGATCATGCCTGACTTGCACATTGCTGACTGAACCCAAACAACAGCCCTTCCCTCACTAAATCATTCACATATGAAAAAATTCTGCTGGGAGCCACATTACTATAGTTACCATTCAGCAAACCCAAAATGCTGTCTCCAGCCATTTTTATAGGTTCATGCAACAAGCGTGTGCAGAGACATGAGTGTTCAAGTCCTGCAAGGTGCACCGACCCACCAGAAGACGAGGAGTGAAAGCTTCAGCGATGTCACTTTATTTAATGGCTAAAATATGGAAAATATCACTGCTTTCAACAGGTGTAGAATAGGTGTCCCTTGTTCTTGCACACATTTTACTGTAAGATGAATCATTTCTACTTTTGTAATTACCAGAGGTGGTGCAGCAGTGGTTCTTAAATCATTTCTCATTATATTTCTATAAATGCTTGTCAGACAGACCATGATCTCGGATGACAGGTAATAAAAGCTAAAAACCAGCCCGGTAGACAGGATTGAGAGGGCAGGACAATCTCCCATTCGCAGGAGCCATGTGCCAGATGCAAAGCATCATAGAGAGTATCACCAAGTAGGCTGCCTGACTCTCATCATACGGGGCTATCTGAACACTCCAGTGCAGCCAGAAAGATAAACATTTTGTGTCACACCGAACCATTACACAAGTCTTGATTGTTATTCACCTTAGGTTATTAAGAAATGTTGAAGTTCTCCCTGGACTCCTTCCAAACCTTTAAACAAACACAGACCAAATGATCTTTTAAAACTTCCATGTAGTTTCTGCCATACTCTGTTACTGGAAAGGGATTTCGTAAGATGAACTCACATAAATGACCTATGAACAGATCTGAAAATAGTTACTGAAAGCCCGGCAACAGCTCGAGTAACCAGCTGCACTAGGCCCACATAAACATTCCATGAGCAAAGCACTCATAAATACTTTTGTGAACACAAATTATATGAATGCTATTTTCTGTGGGGTGGATGGAGTTTAAAGCCATTATAAGGTCTTGGGGTAAGTCCACAGTGAACAACATAGGACTTATCTACATACAGAGTGATTTATTTAGTAGAGGTTTTTAAAAGTGATGTGCCTTCTTGAGAAACCAGGGTCAGACAATCCCTGGAGCAATTTGGGGGATAAGAGTCTTGTGCCACTGCCTAACAGTGAAATCCCTCTACCGACCCCGGGATTTCCAATCACTAACATAGCACCCTAACCCCGAGGCCACACACCATCCCCATTAGAACAGAAAGGGGAAATATAGAGGGTTCAATGACCTATGAATAAGGCAGAGGCAGGATGCCATGGTAACAGTGTGGCCTGTTTTATTTAAAACAATTTTTTTAACCATTACCACCAACGTAAGAAAATACTGCTGTTTTTGTTTTGGCTCCTCAAGGGGGAATCCTTTGAAAATGTCATAACAAAGGAGAAGCTGCGGGCAAGTAAAGGGCAACTGAACCCCACAACGATAGTCGACAACAAAAGGTCTACCCAACAAGATACAGGCTTCCTTTAGCTTTTACCTTCCCTTTTTCATTTCTCAACAGCAGAAAGGGCCTTCACAGAGAATTTTCCAGTTCTTTGTGTGGGACACAAATTGATGCTTTTTTGCCATCAACTGACTTGAAATTCCTCATGACAAAACAAAAACACAGGGATTTTCGCAAGTTTATTAAAAATAAAAAAACAAATCTCTTTTATATTCAGATTCATTATTATGACATTTCTAACAGCTCAGATACAGCCTAGTTTATGATGACTTTTCAAATAACTTCAGCTGTGATATATTCACTTTGTAGGACATGATTCACAAATGTCTATATCCACTTTCAAGGTCCCACAGTTTACAAGACTTGATAGAATAAAGGTATACCGTGTAGTACAAGAAACTATAGGTTTCTGAGAATGTCAATGCTTAGACCTGGAAAACTGTATTTAAAAAACTGGCGATTCATTTAATGTTCTCAGGAGCACAGTGATCTCTATACCCATCAAATCCGAGAAGCTTGGAACCACCAAGAATCTTATGTGACCAGGCCAAATTGTGTATTCAGATCAGAAGGGCCTTAGTCAGGACAGTAACCAAGAAGCCGTAGCCAATCTAAATAAGTTCAGCGATGCCCCTCATCCAATCGGACAGAGCTTGAGAGGACCTGCAAGGGAGAATGGTAGAGGCACACCCAATAAGACTCACAGCTCTAATTACTAGCAGAGGTGGCCCTACACAGCACTGAAAGAATAATGGGAGTATTCCATTTTCGTTATCAGTAAATGATTCCATGATTCAGCAATGATTCCAAGAAATGAGTTTCAGTTTTGTCATTATGGATAGTTGTGTTAACTAATCAATCAATCAATTCTATAAAAAAGTCTATAAAAAATATTGGGAAAGTGGAAGGCGCCTCTACAGAGGGAAGGCACTGTACAGGTGAGCTCATTACGTTTTAAAACATAACACTTCCATTCTGTGTGGTATGCATAAATACTTTATGCTGAAGTCATAGCCAAAAATAATATTCAAATTAGAAATTATGTCACTATACTACCAACATCATCAACAGGAAATTAAACAAATTACATGCCCTCCCCCAAAGCCGTACCAGTTCTGGTTCAGGCAGCACCCTGACTAGACAGCTGCGCAGATCTAAGCTGCTTGGCAGACGAGCTGCAACAGGAGCCGATCTGGACCATCCCGACAAACAGTGCTGTGGACAGACGGTAACTGCTGTGTTAATCTTATATCCTCCAAGACTTACAAAGCCAGACAGAGACTTTCTTAACCCGACAGGGGCATTCATCCGAAACAAAGCCCAAAAGGTTCCGTAAGATGAAATCATTCTGTCATGAAAACTTTCTGTAGGCAAAAGTGAAAATTGTTTTTCATACATTTGCTAGAGTGAGGGAAGAGTTTTAAGAGATGATTGTATGCAAGTGTTGTGCAAAGACTTTCACAAAACATGACTCAAAGTTTGCTATATAGATAGGAAATTCTGCAATATGTGTGGGTCACAGTGCTGTGTTTCCAGGAATTCTGTGGAAGGCTGGCCCTGGATGGGTACAGGCCTGCTTACTGAGGACAGGCCTAGGCTGTCAGATGGGTCGAAGCTGTTCCGGTGATGAACTCCGTGCTGGGACGCTGGGAGCAGCACAGCACAGGGAACACTGACCCTACCAAAAAAAAAACCACATTCGTGACAAATCCATATCAGTGGAAGATTGCAGCCTAATCTGTATATCATGACGACCAAGAATGTGGAACCTGATGAAGGCTGGTTCTGCCACAGTGTGGGCGTGCTGGGATTTTGGCATCTTGCACATTGGACATGCTGCTTGGCAATCCGAAGGTGTGGGGAAGAGACGGCTGTTAATTCTGTAGCGGAACATACCTAGAAGGGAAGAGTGGGTAGGGAAATGTGTGATGGTCCACCAAGCAAACATCAATCATGCAACAGCAGAGTAAACAGGCAGAGAGATGAGAATGCCTCAACGGCAAACACATGTAGGAGAAATAACCTGAAAATACAATCCATACATGTATGCTTGTCCACCTCACGCTCCATTGCCCGTTCGTGCGTCAGTAGTGATGGGGGCGAAATCTCATCTCGCTCAACCCTAATTGTACAAAAAACATCCGGGAAGAGAGGCCAAGCAGTAAGGTCTAAGAACAGGCGGGGAGGAAACTTCTCAGAAAGGTTCACGGGAGATAGCATATCAAATCCACGCTCTGTATAAGCTGAACCCCAAAAATGCAGACTCAGACTCAGCTCCTAAAAAATAGCTTTTTTGCAAGTCTGTGACAGCCCCAGCTCTCTGTCTGCAGAAAGATATGACAGCTGAAATGTTCTCTGCCTGCTAACCAATTTACTGCAGTGCTGGAAGAACCAGCCAGTGATCTTATAAGATCGCGAAACTATGACTGAAGATGCCTGATGCGTAAAGATACGTTTTGGGACTATACTTCTAAAGCTGTTAAATGCATTTACATTGTTCTGTTAAATTTCTTATGAACTAAGGCATTCATAACTACATTAAAATATCTTATCCCAATAAGAAAAACTAGATGTGGGTGCCAAGGATGGGAAAAACGTATACAGGGCTACATAGAGCTCTGGAATAAAATGAGACCACTGCAAAGATGATAATGTTCTCAGGTTTTATCTTTTATAGGTGCAAGTATTGAACTGAGCAGCGGTACCTTAGCTTCTATGAACTGCTGACAATATTTCTCCTAATTTAATAAAACAGAGCAAGGTGTGCTTTTGTAGGAATTTTTCAGACACTGGCATGGAATTGTTGTCAGACTCATAGAGATGCTGATTTAAAAACAAATCGCAGTGGTCCCATTATTTTCCAGAGCTGTATATTGTTCATATGTTCCATATTTTGTAAACCCAGTCATTCTAGACACCACAACATACAGTAGATGGATGCTGACAAAGTAGACTTTTGAAGAGGGTCAAGTAGAGGTTCTAACCGTGTGTGTAGGCTGTGGATACACTCCTCCTTGTTAACTTGGCGGAAGTTGTGTAGTTCTGTGAAGAACTGGTCTGTGCGGTCATCCGATGAGCTATCAGCATCCAGCAGCCCTTGGGAGCATGGTAAACATTTCCTCAGCTACACAACAGCTCATGACCAGAACAGAAATCACAGGCACCTTATAGGGTAGGAGTTCCCAACATTTTGATGACTACTGAATGGTTAACGCTGTGCAAAAGTGTGATGGACCTCTTAAAACCAGTTGACCAGGGGGAGGACTTGCTGGAAATGAACCAACCTTACCTGAAACCCCCAGAGTTCCACAGACAGGTGGAATATTTGCTGCAGACTGGTTATTGGGAACCCCTATTATAAGGCAACCAGTATAAACAGACAGCCTTTGGATCTTAACTACTGTGCAACATGAATACCTAGTACTATAGACTGCTTTACACTCCCATGTCAGAGGCAAACACATATGCAAAACAGCTGCCATAATATCCCTATTAAACTAACCAGGGGGGTATACCATGAAAGTAGCTAGCGCCAGACTTTCCCGAAAAAGTCAAGACTCAAACTAGCTCCATCTCTAAACTTAGTCTCATGTCATTCCATTAACGCAGTTCAGCTGTAACTAATCAAGGCTCATACAAGACAGACTTGCATAGTCTCACTTAGTGCGCGTGCCCAAGATATTTAAGAAGCCCAAATAAATGGATGAATGATAGATCGATCAAATGAGTCGGAAAGCGTGTAAAACGAGAGCAGTGTTTTTTTCCACCGCAGAACAAACGCTGCTGATGGAGCTGTATGAAAAATACAAAGATATAATCACTGAAAAGGCTATACTGTGGCCATAAATAAAGCCAGGGAGTTGGCTTGGCAAAGAATTGCAGACAGACTAAATACGTAAGTTATGTAAATGTTACAAGTACCTAGTACAGTGGCACAGTGGTTTATGCTGTTGCTTTAAACTGCGAAAGTTCCTGGTTCGATCCTCGTAGCCAACAAAGAACCTTCTGGGTTAAGTTCACGTGTCATTCTTACTGTATAATGTTATCTCTATTATTTGATCTCCATAAAATACTTTCAATTACATCTGTGTGAAATGTTCTGCACAAATAACCATATATTGCCTTTGCTTTTTCACTGGAATGCTGAGACGTGGTTTTTATAAGCTTTATTATATTTATTAAATGACATGAGTAGGAGAGTGTGGAATTTCGTCCGATGGAACGATATTCTGGGAATCTGTTCCCACACTTCGGACGTTCCTTGAGACAACGCTTAACTAAGCGGGACAGTTAACCTGGTCTGGAGCAGACTTGTTCACTCGCCTAAGTTACCATGGTAGCTCAGTGGGGATTCATTTATGACACTTTGATGGAATGGAACTCTCACTTAGATGAGCCAGACTTGTCAAAATAAGTCAGACTTTCCCTTAATCCTGCTTCGTGGAACACCCCACTGGATCTCTACTAACTGGCACCAACATTGAACAAAGTGCAACATACCTGCTATCCAGTCATAGCCTAGCAAAGGCTCAGTGGAGCGTCTGACCAGTGAGTCGCCATTATGCTGAAACAAGGCATAATCACATTCAATGGTTTTATTTCAATGACTTTCACAACATGAGTAAATAGGGTTTTGCGCGGAATGCTGATGAATTAAAGTGACAAATATGCCAATTCATCTGTATGCTTGTTTTTTATAACCCACAGTAACAATTTGAATCACTGCATTTTCAATGCTGGAAAATGTCAACCAGAAAAAGCATTCATTTCTTACTTGCCAATCCCAGTGCAAAGATCTAAAACAGGTAAAAACTTCCAGAAAGACTTGGAAAAGTGTTTTGATAATGTTTCACTAGCAGCAGCAACAGTGTGGCGGTTCGTGTCTTCATGCACACACTAACCCAGGGGAGTCCAACTCCAGTGCTGGGGGGGGCGGAGCCCTGTGCAGCTTAATTCTTTCCCTGTTCCACCACAAATGATTCAGCACAAGAGCTACGTGGTAATTAGCAAAAGCAGTTGAATCAGGTGTGTTAAATAATGGTAAACCCAAAACTGTGCAGGGCTCCGGCCCTCAAGGACTGCAGTTTGACACCCCTGCACTAACCTTTGTGTGAAGTTCTTTAAAAAGCCACATAGCAACCAGTTCCTACAAATCAAAACCCAAAACTACTCATATCTAAAAAACACTGATAAGTAATCACTCCTATCAATATCATTCCCGAGAAATACCAGAGAAATTTTCTTAAAGCTGTAGCGTACACTACATGCGAATCATAATGTGGGTAAAACCAGAAAAATACACACGCACACAACACCAACCTTACGCAAAAAAACTTTGCAAAATGTCAAGCCAGAATAATACCTTTATGACAAAGGCACCTGAGGGTTGAAGAGAGACACAAAAATATGCTTCATTCAATTAAAACAAAAAGACAACTGCTTTTTCAAATTAGAATAACTATAAAAGTGCCAGGCAAATGAACCAATATTTGTGGATTATGTCAGCAAAAGTGGCAAAACATACTAAGAAATGTCTAATATGCAAGCAAAAAATATAAAAAATGCAGACATGTATTGCTGGAAGCTTTGTCAGCATATACCTGCAAGCCTCAAGCCAAGTTTTCGATGACTCCCTGTGCATGTCCGGCCGTGTCACAGAAAGGCTGAAGGTTGAAGAAACATCAAATGGCAATCCAGGGAATAAAGGTGTTATCAGCAAGAAGCAACAGTTTGTGGGAGGAATCTGTCACTTTTGAAATCCATGGAATCCAGAGACAGCAGGGAGAAACCAAAATGTGCAAGAGGGACCGCTGTAACCACGTTGAATCACACAAGGAGAAAATCTTATATACTATGTCGTCGGGGCGACACAGGATGGCTCACACACAGACCGGTGGCAGCATCCATGTGTTTCCAGGGGTAAATACACTTCAGGGCAAAAAATATGGGCCAAATCCAAATTGCACAACATTATGCTTTGGCCCATTTTTTTGCCCAGGAATGTATATTATTTCTAGTGCTGGGGAAATAAACACGTTAATTTTTGTGATTAATTGGGACATCTTGATGCGTTAAAAAATTTTACGTGATTGACCCGTTATCCTTTTGTTATTTCCTGTGACGTACCAATAATTTGCTCACTTATCCAATTTTGCTATTAAGCATTTGCTTACACTAGTTACGGAGGCAAGGAAACTTTCAGCTGAAAAGTTCTACTTTAAAACTTTACCAGGCGGCACTTTAGAAAAAACAAAAGTAATATGTTAAATTTGCAATGCTGAATTTAGTTACCTTAGTAATTCATCACTGGCCTATCATCTGAGAGCGAAACATCTGAGTGAAGTTTCCGAGATATCAGGCACTCTTCATCTTCTCCACTTTGTTTGAGTGTGCTACTCGAAGCGGACCTTTGGTGAAAGAAACTAATGATAAAGTAACAGAGGCTTTAGCTAAATTGATAGCTAGGAGCTCTCGCTCCATTAACACAGTAGAGGACAAGGGACTGAAAGAAGTAGTTGCGTCAGGAGATTCATCTTATAATCTGCCATCCAGAAGAACTATTACAGTAAAATCCCGTTATAGTGGACTCACTCACTTTGGTCCCGGCCATGCGCCTTTAAGAACATGCAGAAAAAGCATTGGATATAGCGGACTCGCATATAACGGAATTTCGCTTATAACAGACAAACAATTTGGTCCCCAGGGTGGCTTTTAGCTGTAGTTTTGTTCGGCTATAACGGACATGCAGGCTCTGCTGACAAGGCACGTGGCGTGCAGGTGATATCCAGTGCAGATACATAGTTGGGATTATTAATAGTCACGAATCTGGTCAGGTAAAGTTGGATTACTACATGTACAATATAATAATGTATGCCACGTGGGTGTCTGCTGGGGTTTGGCATGAGTAAATGGTGTCCTGTAGTTGTGTTCTGGGCATACAGAAATTCTGGATATAACGGACTGTTTTGCCAGGTCCCTTGAAGTCCATTATCACTGGATTTTACTGTATGTCTAGAATTGTCACTCTATATGAGAACGAGAGGGCACTGAAAATGAGCATGTTAGAGAGAGCTCAGTACGTTGCCCCAACTGGGGATTATTGGACATCTGTAAGTAATGACAACTGCCTTGGTATCACCGTACACTTTATTGATGAACAGTGGAATTTATTGTCATTTGCATTAACTGTGAGCAAAACTACAGAATGTAAAAGTAAAATGGTGACTGTTCAGAATTACAGTAGCTGATCTGATGAGAGATGAGTAGTTTTAAGTTTCAACTGCTGTTTATGGAAACAAATTTAACTGTGTGTTTTGATGGGTAATACAATGGCATCTCTTTTCAGTGAAGTCTGTTTATCTAGTTATAACTCAGCTTGACACTTGTTTGCAACAAGTGTAAGCAAAGAATTTTAGTTTTTCTGCAGGTTAATTCATTAAAATGTAAAATGTAAAATATGATGCTCTTGGGTTTGTGTAACAAAAAAATTATATATTATTCAATTGCTATTGTGTCACTTTGAATCAAACCGCGGTTACTATTATTACACACAAAACAAACATTTAAACCAATCGTCCGTCATCATAACGTGTACCCCGTAAATGTGCGATTAATCACGATTAAATGCAGAAAACTCTGTGATTAATTAGTTAATTTTTTTTAATCGATGCACAGCCCTAATTATTTCATAACAGTGTGACATGCATTATTCACATAAAACATGAATCTTCAACATTCATCCACATCTTACGATACAACAATTATTTCCCTCCAGCACTCAATCTTCCAACAGGACTACAGATCAGCCAGGGCAAAGAGTAGAAGGGGATGAAAGTTATCATTCAGAGCAAACACCATATCTTAATCTCTTATGAATGCACAGGGGGTTAATTTCATTATTAACTTTGTGAATTGGACGAACGGATAAAGGTCATTCAGGTATACCCCATAGTGGGCTAACAGCCTAATGAGAAAACCTTTTCCCCATAGTTGTAATATGCAATAAAAAAATTAAATGAAAATTATATGCAAATGAAAGATAGTAAGAATGCGCCATCGAGTGGCAGGGTTGGGAACTGCTTGTGACTACAGGGCATCTCACCTGCTCTCCTCTCACGCTTCGAAAATCGAGTCCTGATGTCATGGCTTCCGATTTCCTTTCTCTTCCCAAGTCAATATTTCTCTCGTCCTGCAGAAGATCGTGGTGCGCAGAGCCCCACTCACGCTGACTGGGGCCCCTCAAAGGAACGATATCTTTGCCCAGGGTGGAAGTCTCTGAAACATATGAACAAGAGCATACTTATGTACTATAAACTGACCATATTATTTATCCATGATGTACGGACAACGACCTACCTTGGGCTTTCTTGTGGCTGGCCGCTGGTGGATGGCCTTCGTCAAGTGTCTTGGGTTTGCTTAATGCGGTTCGGGTTAGACCCTGTCGCCCACCGATCCCAGTCACCACAGACCCTACTGGAGAGGCGCTACTGTCGACCGGCCTACGCCGTATCTCGCCGGATCCCGGGCAATCTGGATCGGTCAAACGCGGCAGTCTCATCCTTTGCTCTCGCAGCCTCACTAACAGTTGCTTGTTACGCTCTCGCAGATCGTCTAAGTCCTCAAAAGAGGACATACTGGTTCTGCACTTTGAATCAAACCGCTGTTACTATTATTACACACAAAACAAACATTTAAACCAATCGTCCGTCATCATAACGTGTACCCCGTAAGAGCAACACCCTTAAAGAAAACGGGCAAACAAAAAGCGCATCAAACAACCTATTCTGATTTAAAAGTAAGTCCTGGCAAACGGTTACCGAGGCAAGGGAATAAACAAAACTTAGATTCGTTTCCATGGATACTGTGTATTTCCTTCGTAAAACTTCATTGTTCATAAAGGCTGGCGTCTAGTTCTGAATGTCTGAGAAAAAATATATGTTCTATGTTAGCTGGTTTCACTTTTTGGAGTTTCAAAATTAAATTCACCCACCTAACCACTACATTACGGAATACGATAAATGCACTTCAATTTCGCTCCATTAAAGGACAAACGGAAATAATTATTTAGGCGCTATTAGGAACTCCTTACCCACAATGCCCGCGTATACCGGTCACGTGGCATACGTGACGTCGAGAGCTGGCCTGTATAAATGGTACTTGGAGGCAGTAATCCTGTGTGGTATCTTGCATGTTACATCTGTCTCCTGCATGAACGCTTATCACGCTTAGCATGGTCGCAGGGCAAGTGTGGGAGTATTGAACCTTTCTCGAACTGTCCTCTTTATTAAAAACCAGAATAGTGACAGCACCCTTAAACTAGCACTTAGTAACTTTTTTGGTTTATCTATTTTTAGAGATTAGTCACAGTTAAAAAATAATTGGAATGAATAATGCGTTACCTTTTAAAAGCATTGTTGATATCACCACAGACACAAAGTATATATGAATGGAATTTCCTCGATTACAGAACATGCAAAACAAAGGTACATATATTAATAATTTGTAGCTTTATTACGTTTCATGTTTGTTTTCAATTTAATGAAGCGACAATAGTATTCGAAGGTAGTATGTCACCAGTTAGAGAGACTTGAGACGACTATATGTATTTTAATATTTTAAGTAATGTGATTACAGATCCTGCTAGACACTTAATTCTGTAAACAGTGACTTAGCGGGGGTGCTGATTAAAGGCTATATTACAATACTTCGCACGACCTTCTGCAGAGCAATCTAGATAAGAGGGGATGCAGTTGAATTCAGTATTCCGATTAGTTGTTTGCATTAACCGTTTCCAGTGTCTTCCAGGAATAATTACTTTCGCCGTGGTGTAGTTAAACATAACCCCTTAGTAATAAACAGCATCAATCATTCCTTGTCTGACCACATAATGACTATCCTACTGGTATGACATTATAAATGATTCACATTAGTTACCTTGGATGTATCTGAGGTAATTAACAGAAGCCTACCACAACCATTATCGACAACAAAGTTAAAGGTTAATGTTACAGACAGTACATTACGTCATACGTTTTAACAGATCCTTTCTTATGCAGTGCATAAACCGCGATCGGTTATTTTAGTGTTAAACAATCTTGATCGTGGTACCATTACTGCCATTTTAATCTTGGGACCGGTCCATATGTTATTAGTAAATATACCAGCTGTCATGATCCATCCACATGTTTTTCATACCTGTTTGTTCAAAAGACGGTCACACTGAGCATGGAACATATACCAGGAACCAGGGTTTGCAAGGCAGGGAACGTCCTGTATAGAGCATTGGATTATAGTATACAAAAATGCGTGCATAATTACACAGCTCCTTTCACATACAACTCAGTCATTTGGACTACGCGAGGAAATCTAGGAAACATAGGGCCAACATGAAAAAACCGTATATTAAGCCAGTAATTATAGGATAAGACCCGATCCTCGCTTGTATGTTGATATGGTGCTACGCAGGGCTGTCAAGATGCGATTAAATAAATCTGAAGTTTCTTATTGTATTGAGTTTCACATACACAAGATGGCGACATCTGTACTGCTGTTCTCAAGGCTTACCGTAACTACATTTGAGCCAGGCTTTGTTTTAAATGAACTAAAATCAAGAAGAAAAAAACATTCACACAATGATTAATAAAGTGCTTGCATATTTTCATATGCATTCTCTTGCAAATTATGCTTCATAATTAGTATTAGCTTGAATAAGACAAAGAGTGGGTCAACTTTTTTAAAAAAAAAAAATATTCCAAAGACTTTAGCTAATTTAATTTATTAATCAGATTCCTGAATCTCCTGTCAGATCCCTTTGCATGAGAAATTTATCTTGATATTTTGAAAATATTTCCCAGGAAATAGGCATTGTTTACAATTTCCCAGAAATTGCACTTCCTGAAAGCGGAAAATGCCAGCATATTATACTTTACTGTCTAGGACATGTCAGTTCAGTAAATGATCTGAATTTCTTATAGACTATTTCCCTGAATTGGCAGGGAGTTGGAGACACTTGAACAGATTAGACCTAATACATCAAGAAGTTGTCTTTATTAATCAAGAAACACCAAACATTACACCAAACTGTATGCATTTTAGTCTTTGCCCCCATTTTACGTGGGATTGAAATTTCAGAATGATTAATGTATTATTCATGTATTGCAAATTTGCACTTGAGATAAGAACTTGCAATACTATTTGGTATGATAATAGGTTGACAAAGGAATGTAATAATTCTATCTCATTTTCTGTAAATGGTCAACACAAAAGAACCATATTTGACTGTATTTGCTGTCAAATATTAGCTGATATTTGCTGTCATCCTCAAGGTATGCATTGAGCATGTGCAAGCTTTGTTTGCTGCAGTGGAAACTAAACTGCAGATAGACCCCATCTTTGAAAATGATGCTACAAGAGATGTGTGACACCTCTGGGAAGCATTTGACATGGAGTGGACCTTCATTTTTTTTTTTATCTTACATTGTTTTGCTAAAAACCTCCACTTCCATGTCATTGGACTTGTTACCCGGATACACAGCACATGGGGGGGGCCTCAGCTGTATAACAGATGCTGGATTCTCATTTTTTTGCCAATGGCCACTCAAATGACAGAGACTGGGGGAGAGCAGCCACCAGCAGGAAGTGGCTGGGTGCTGGGGTGGCACCGGTATCGAGTGGCAAAGCAGTCAGCGGCTGTGCTGATAAAAGGCAGCACCAAGGGTCGATAGAGCCCTCCTGTAGGCCCACCTGCACGGGAAGTCATTAAGATGAAGCAGAGATTAGGGTAGGCTGGGGGATGGGGGGGGGGGGGGTAGACGAAGGTCTCACAAAACGACCAGTTGGTACTATGTAGCAGTACAGATGGAGTTCGGAGCCAGATGGTACAATATTAAAGAAGGAGACAGCGGTGAGTATAGGGTACTTGAGGGGACAGGTCATTGATGTGTCCAGGCATATTTAGCAGAACACACCTATTCTGTACTAAATTTAGTCTCCCAAGACTGTGTTTGTACAGGTGTACTTGTGTATGTGTACATTGTATTGTAAAGATGACCATGACAATGTAACAATAGGACACAAGGACAATGGCAAACTCCTCATCTTTCCTTTACCTTCCGTGCATTGTTGTCTCGTAAGTGGTGCTCTTTGAGGACCTTCTCAAAAATATGACGGTGCTTCTCCTTAGTGGGCTTATTCTCTATACGAATAAAAACTAGTAACAAGCAGAAAAAGGGTACCTGCTTGCTTTGCTGACTGGCTGAATTTCTGTGGTACAATGGAATCGGAAAAGTACACATGCAGCTCCTTTATAGTCACAGATCTTTCATGGTCAGCATACTCTTCTTCCATCCTTAAATCTAATAAATATTTTCTGTGCTTTTTATACTGTCAAGTGTATCAAGATGATCCATAAAACAGATACAGAATGTGAGAAGAGTAAAAATAAAAAGAATATTTAAGGTGGAAATATGTAAATCCCATTACATGTGTGTCCATGACATTGGCTAATGATATTTCGAAAACCACCTAGAGGCAATTAATCCACTGTTTTTGTGCAACAAAATTTATAATGTTAATCCATTTATATAGCCGGATACTGTACTAGGACCATCCAGCTTAAGAAATACTATTTCATTGGATAAAACATCTGGTTGACCCACTATGTCACCTGCTGGAGATGCATATAATCATGCATCTCATTTGCGTCGACCTTTTATGGTTATTTGTGGGCTGCAACTGGACAGGACCTCAGGCTCAGACAGGTACGGACCTTTACGAGAGTGGTCGAACATTTATGAGGGGAAATGTGTGTATGGCAGTTTTATAAATCCGAATTTTTCTGTGCCAACGCATCTTTATTTTCGTGTATATTTATTTTTTCCCATGACGAAATTAACACAGTTTAATAAATTAGGCCCCTGGTAGGCAGGGAGTCAAGTTAGGTCACGTCAAAGCTAGCAGTAGTAAAGAAGGAGGTGCTAACAAACAGATAAATGAGGAAGTCAAGGGCAGATTCATCATGGGAGGGGTAATGGGGAGGGCCAGAAGGGAACGTCTGAATATCTGGGCATTTTGCCTGAGAGACTGATTTTGAAGTCAGGTGTTCACTTAAACCATTCCAGCTGGACGCCAACCAGTGGTCAATTTGAGGACAGCACGGCTGGTTCTATAGTAAATGACATGCAAAGGACATTAACAGTGTCCTAGCTTCTATGTCCTTTTCCTCACTTTTTTCCCATAATGACAATAATATGGATAAATGTTACAGCACAGCAACTGATTAGCACAAACCATTATACTACGCAATTTAAAAGGCAATTCACACAATCGCCATACATTTGTTTAGTTTTACTTAACTTTCTGATGAAAAACGTTATTTATAATTGAGAAAACTTCTCATAGTGGGTATAGCTGGTTAGGATATAATTATGGTCTGGGATATTACAGTGGATTATCTGACACATGCAAGGCTCCAGGTCTCTCTAGTTTCCTCCCAGTCGTGCCATTCAGTTGAACTGGTATTTTACGCTTAAAGTGCCCCGGTGTGAGTGGGAGGGAATAGTACAGATAATCATTAGTCTGAATCGTAAGTATCTAAATGGAGCACAGCAATCACCCCAAGATGCCCAGGATGGAATAGGTTAAGGTGCATTTCTTGGAGGGTATGGACTCCCACACATAGACAGAATGGGGTTTAAAAAGGCAAATGACACCTAAATTCCACATAAGTGTCACATGACAGGCATGTTTTTACTGACCAGTCAAGATAAAAGACTGAACAGTTTAAAACTTACCCTTGGACTGAAGAGGTACCACTGATTTTTGAACCTAATCTAACGATGACAGACCACTTAAAACTTATTGTACATAATTTACTAAAGACTGTACCACCTCCTACTATGGGGCAGGGGGATCCCAGAGAAGTGTCTCAAGCAGGGGACCCACATGGTCTCCCCTAAGTGGGGACGACATGGCAATGAGACAAGAATTATAGCAAAAAAGCAAAAGTTTTATTACAACAATGCCAAATAAATGCATAAAATATTTCTTCAACTGTGGAAGAGCTTTCAGTTTCTTAAGCTCTGTTGGGGTGACAGTTTCGTCAGGCCTAGCAGGCGACCTGTTTCGACCAGGTGATGAGCGGCGATGTGTATGAAATAATAGGAGTGGTGCCAATAACCACAAGTCAGTACTGACCGCTCCGATGCTAGACATAAGTCAGCAAGTCCTTGTGCAGAGGAAAACAAACTACACCGATTAAGTAGGACCTGCAATTATCAGAAACGGAAACTGAAATGTGGCACAGCTGTTAGCATTCAGGTGAATGGTTGTGGGGGGGTGGCAGGGTCAGGGTCCAACTTCACAGCCACTTGCCAAATAGGTTTTAGATTTAGATTATTTTTTTTGTCGTAAACATTTACCTTTTGTTCTGAGAGCAATGTCATACTGTAAAGTGAGAGGGGAAATAAAGAGTGTCGGTAGAGCGAAACCTTGTTTAAGTCATGTTCAAAAAAGAAACTACATTGTTTGACAATGTAAACAAATTTAAATGTATTTATATTAAGAAAAACATTGACAATTTTTGTCATCATTGCAGAACGCGTATGAGATGTACAATAAGGGTGCAGATACTCCACCACTGTTAAAAAGCATTATTATATTAGTTTAGATACCTGGGGAGGGGGAGGGTTACCAGCTTCACCAGTGACTTACGTATGACCTGCTGCTCATGTAACCGCCTCAACACATCTGCCCCTCATCACTAATTACCCCCCCAAATCCTCACACATGCTTAAAAGCGGGAAGTTGATCTAAACTATTGACAAATCACATTTTATGGTACATATATTTTTCTCTTGGTAAGCCCTGTAAACATACTACTTAAGGCCTAATGATGTTTTGAGACGAGTCTACTATTACCATTCACGTCTGATGAAAGGTAATGTGTTTGTATTTGTTCTTCTGTCTAAATGTTTCATTACTGGCATGAACGTAGTGCCATTCCCCTGAAGGGTACACTTTTGACATTTTTGCATGATATGAGGTGGCTCAGACTTTTCTGCCAACGTTCCTGTCAATATGTTTCTGAAAGACACTAACGGTCCCAGAGGAGCATAATGAAAAAGCTTTCAGGCCTTGTTTTTCAAAGCACGTAATCATCGAGACACTGAGGTTATTTACTTTCAGCCCCGGCTGGCACAAACATTCAAGGCATGTAGGTTGTGCTACTAATAGATCCCTTAATGACCAAATTTGTTCTCCTGAGCCAGTAAACAATTAAAGACATGCTGTTGCGGAATGACTGACTGGTCGTGGGGTGCCTGGAAAGATAAGTCCAGGCATTAGCGGAACGGAATGACAAACATGTCCCATCAAAAGGATCCCATTTCAGCAAATACATTAAGTCCTCCAGACCAAGCAGGAGAGCGACTTGGCAATATGTGACTGAGACGAAAACCTCCGCAGATTCATACCAAATATATTTTGACTTAGTGGCTAAAATATGCCCATAAACTGCTATTTAACTTGCTTGTTTTCACTGACTTAATAGAAGAGACAAATGAAAAATGTATACATCTTTGAAATGTTTTCAACAACTGTTTTTATTTACATTTTAAATAAAGCATAAACTGCCCACCATTCACAGAGGAGAGCTGTTTGTACCAGTTTTCACCTAGAGTGCCACATATATTTGAATTAAAAAGGAAATGAAGGTCAATGCAATAAAATAAATTTTTTCACTGTAACACAGGCACTGAAAGGTGAAATGAATCATTAAAATGACACCTACATAGAATCAAGGGCATAGTTTTGGGTATGGACAGTAGGGTCAGATGGATGGATGGATGGATGGATGGTTACTGTCATTCATTCAACTCTTCTACCTAATTAGCATATTAATCGTGATATCATTTAATTAGAAGCACATCAGATAATTGCAATACCTCATTGCTCCTAAGAGAAACAGAAATGTACTTGAATGCTACTAGAGAAAGAAAGGAAATTATGTTTTATTTGCCATTTTACAAAGTATGACTTGAGATACATTGGAATTCTTTAGTTCTTGTGCATATGTAGTATGTGTGATTAACAGCTGCTTACTGTAAGTCAGTGGTGAACGGGCTAGACCCGGGGTGTCAAACTGCAGTCTTGGAGGGCCGGAGCCCTGTGTAGCTTTAGTTCTTTCCCTGTTCCACTACAAATGATTGAGCTTATGAGCTGTGTGGTGAATAGCAGGAGAAGTCAAATCAGGTGTGTTAAATGAAGGTAAACAAAAAACTGTGCTGGGCTCCGGCCCCCCAGGACTGCAGTTTGACACCCCTGGGCTAGACTGAAAAGGAGCAGGCGGCAACCACTAGGCCACCGTACATTTACTTCCAAAACAGAGTCTGCAGTCTCGTACCAGAAATGACATCAAGCTAGTATTCACAAACAAATGTATGGTACTGTCAGCTTTTCAGTTACATATCAAAAGATTTATTCGTTGTTGTTTGCATCCACAGAGCAAATTTGTTCATTGTCCAAGAATAATGAACAAACAAATGAATAAGACAAAGAGGATAAAAAGTGACTGCGCGCGCACCGATGCAGAAGAGAGGCGACATCATGGAATAAATTCTTTGGAATGATACCCACATTCAGTAAGATTATAGACTGCGTACCATTCTCATTCTGACATGTTGTTGAAAATGTTTTCCCCATAATGATGAGATTCTGAAGCACCGAGGATTAACTGCTGACTCCTTGCTTTTAATTATAATAGTACCACCCTCTACTGGATAATTGATTGGAAGATGGATGGATGGATGGCTGTTTATGCTATACGCATAAACAGCATGTTAGCATTGTGGCTAGCACTGTAGCCTCACACCCTTACCCAGCATTGGTCCAGGTACCGTAGTTTCCTCCTACAGCCGAAAAACATGCAGGTAGGCAAACTGGTGTTTCTAAATTGCCCATAATTTGTGACTATGTTTCCTGTCTTGTGCTCAGCAATGGACTGGCATTTCCCACCTAGATTTTTCCATATACTGCTTGAGAAAGGCTCCAAGCTCATTGCAACCCCGGCTTGGATAAATTGTCATGGGTGATCCATAGATGATGGATGCACAGTATTGCTCAAAATTTCCCATGCAGCAACACCATATTGATGTGGCAAGTAGAACCCAAGAATGGGACGGGAGTCTAAGGTGGACATGTCATTTAAATGGATGAAAGTTCCTCCAGGTACTGGTGACACAAACAGTTGATTACTGTTGATGAGGGAAGTGGGGATTTGCAACTGATGGGCAGAGTTATCCAGCTGTTATCCAGCTGTTATCCAGTTATCCAGGTGTTAGGCACAAACCAGTTTAACCACTTGTTGGCTTCTGTTGAATTAAACTAATCAGTGATTGATGGGGCTTCTAAATCTTGCCCACTGTGGGTTTCAAAGCCTCCTTTTGAATCAGGAATGGATACCCCAATTCAGAACTTCTATGACTGAAGGTGGCGTTTCTCAAACCAATCCACAGGGACCCCCTGACAGTCCACATTTTTGCTCCCTCCAAACTATCAGGGAAATGGGAGAGAGCAAAAACGTAGACCGACTGGGGTCCCTGAGCACAGCTCTCAGGGCCCAGTTCAGCTCTCAGTTACTGGGGGTGTGTGAAGGGCTCCGCCCCCTTCAGGACAGACAGGAGAACCATCAGTGAATATCTGGCGCTGGCTGGCTTTGCTTGGTAGAGCGGGTGCTAATTACAATGTTTAATCAAGCCCTTAATCAGCTGGGAAACCGCAGCAGCAGCTTGTACTGGGAACCGTGCCATCTTGGTCTGGCACCTGAGCCGGGTTTGGATCGGATTGTTTTGCGATTCGTTTCCCTGTGGGTGGGAGGCGATAGCTGAAGAATAGACCTGAAGCTGAACCTGGACCTGACCCACTAGCATCCCTCAGAGGCTTATTTGGAACACAGGGTTTGATGGTACGAGGCTCCTGCGAGGCGCCTTGTCCTCTTTCTGTTCCATCATCCTTTCACCATGCCGTCTTCTTCCTCCCATCTCCCATCCCGCCTGCACTCACAACACTCACGACAGCCCCTCCCCCGTTCATGTCATTTTTTTCCTTCTCTTTCACTGAACAGCTGAGAATCCTCAAGGAGAAGCACTGTGTGTATTTGGGGGCGGGGGGGGGAACGCAAGGCGAGACTGATAGAAAGCAGGAGAGGAAGCAGCAGTTTCTCTCGCCTCTGTAACCCCTCTTCCTCCCTTCTCTTGTCTCTCCATCACTCCCTCGTTCCTCCGCGCTGTGCCGCCATGCCCCTCCTGATTACTTATTATTGTAGCTGCTCTCTCTCGCTCACTCCCTCTATCCCTCTCTCCCTCTCCCTCCCTCACCATGGCACGAGCTGCACAGCCTCTCTGTCCGACCCTTCCGCCCCCACCCCCCCCCCGCCGTCCCTGCTCCTCTCTCGCTCACTTTATCAGAATCACACCAGCACAGGTGCGCCGGCCCATCACCCCAGCTCGGCGTCTTTGGGTGGGCGATGGCGTCGTGGGGGCCACTTGCTAGGGGGCTGAGGATCTGAAAATCTGGAAAAAAAGGGGAAGGCCAAAGAAGGAGCAACTTACGACACGGAACCACCTTGGACACTGGGCCCGGAAGAAGGGACTTCTGTTCTCAGCGGGCAGGTAGGGAAGCAGAACCCTTAATCAACACCTTGCACGTTGCCAATGTGAAACTGGAATCCTGATCAGGTTCATTCGCCAGAATGATGAGATTTATGCTCCTAAAATGTGCATCTTCTCCCCTGGAGTCGAGATGTATTGTGACCCCCCCATCTCTAATGTGTACGGGAAATTTTTAACAATATTAAAGGGAAAACTTACTAAATGTTTTTCAAAAATATTGTGATTTGCGCTGCACTAAAATTGCCTTTTCTGTGCCATTCACTGCATTTTCTCTGACATGCAGGGCACTGAGCGAATGGGTAACACTGTGCTCAACAGTGCGGCCCACAGATATGGCTCAACTGTTTCAGCTGAGGGACGAGCTAAGCAGAGACGTTCTGCATTTAAGTACAGAATCACCTAGTACATACGATGCCCCGGGGATGAATGGGTATATCAAAGTGTATGTGTGCTTCATGATGTTGAGCTTGTGTCAGGAAGGAGCAAAGCAGGGAGCAGGTGTTACAGGTATAAAATCAGCTAGCCAAAGTGTGACACCCCCCCCCCAAAACGCATCCATCACTCCACTGCCAGATTTGTGCCCATGAGTATTCATGAGGGGCGGCTAATGAAGGAGCAGCCGCTGTTTATTATCCGCAGTGCCGTTCGTCTCCGCGGTGACAACAGCGCAACAGGCCGGTAGAGGCGCGGTCGACAGACACCTGCTATGCTAATAACGTTCATTACGCGTCCCTACTCTGCCTTAATAACGATATACAAACGAGTATTTATATTTATAAGTGCACTTATAATTCTACGTATTTCACATATTAGACATGAACTATTATAATCCAAAATTCAGAATTCTTAAATTAGGATTAAATTCGGATTAAAGTCGGATATAAAATCAGGTAACCCGCCGATTCGACTATCGTACACTGATTTAGTGGGATACAACATCTTCTCGTTTTACAGGGAATATCAAAATATAATGTAGATTGCAAGCCGACGGCAGTAAATAAATAAATGTATGCCTATTTTTTGTAACTGGCAGGAAACTGGAGCGTCTGTGATCTATTGAAGTTGAAGCCAAACAAAACACCATTTCAAAACCGACAGGTAGAAAGTGTCCACCGCTTCATCTCCCGTCCTTGATATCTCCTGCCCTCTGCTGTTAATATTTGTGTAATAAAATTAATGGTTTGCCGAAACCGTACAATTATGTTTTTCCCTTTAAAAGCTAACACAGTTGTCACTTTTATTACCGTATAGAGACATCCGGCAGAAATAACCTACTGCCCATGTTTCTTATTAAAGTGACTAGCTATTTTGGGGCACTTGTCATAAATCTTTGTGGTTTAATTAGTTCGGCGAGTAGGCCTGCATAATATTAACAATATCACTTCTATTCTTCTTCTTCTTCTTCTTCTGATTGTTATTATTATTATTATTATTATTATTATTAATAATAATAATAATAATAATAACAATATCTTTGTTTATTATTAATAATACCACTGTTTTGTTTTACACATGTGGGGTTTATATCAAGTAGGGTACTACAAGACAGAATCATCCAGTCCAAAAGCTTTTGCCATGGTTCAAATCGATTTTTGTAAAGGTGAACTAGTGGGTAATTTCCCGTAACCACTTATCAACCGGCTAAGGTGAAGAGCAGACCAGTTCATACATGCCCATTAGAGACAACTGAGAAGGTTCACCGGCTTCTGTCATCCCTTCCGATACCTCCCACGCCAAAACCAGTCTTGTTAATGGGTTGGTACCTGATTCACCAGTTAGCCTACTTAAGCCGGCAGGCAAAACGGTGATCAAACAGGACAGATATCCATAATAATCGGATGTTTAGGGTCATTATTAAACGGCACGCCTCGAAATTAAATTTCAGGTAATTGTACAGATTATTGCTAATGAACTCCGTAGACTGCTCCGTCACACGCATACGGCTCTTTGCACATAAGTGTATTCTATCACTGGCTCTTTTAATCTCCCCCACTGCATAAATACCGGTACTTTTTCAGCGTGCCAAGAATGGGTAAATCGGAAAGCCAAATGGATATAGTGGAGAAATCGAGTAAACCGGGCAAGCGGCGGTGGAGCGCGGCCGAGGTGGGACTGTCCGTCCTGCTGCTGCTGGTCAGTTGCGCGCTGGCTGGACTGGTGGTGCTCTACGCGTCCGCGGTCAGAGGTAAGACCGTGCTGCACCTATCGACGCGTACGTCTGCAGACCGATCAGGCACAAAACGGTCAATGACACACAGAACCAGGGGAAAATTCTCGTAGGATCTGCAGTAGTTGTGCAATTAATGTATTGTTCTCGGAATCCACGACCAAAAGAACAATTCTATCTAATACCGGAGCCAAAACACCCCCACTTAGGCTATATTGGTTTTATGTTGTTTTTCAGAATTACATCCCATGACGAATCCAGTAGAATGTAGTCAATGTGATATAAGTACTAAAGACGACGGTTAAAACCGTAAGCATGTTTAATTCTGTTTCTACACAGTAAAACGTATATATGATAAGCATGCTAGTTTTAGTATGATTTTATGCAGAAACTCACACTGCAACCCATTTGCAAAATCCCCCGTTAATCGGAAATCGCTTTGCAGATGCGGTAATTATATACATGCACATATACAGAGAATTGCCGCACTATTAATCAAAACGTACTTTCATGGGAAGCGCAACTGCGCCTATATTTGCTTATTCATCAACCAAATCTGTATGTCATATTTTAACATGTTTCCACCACGCAATAAAAGAGCAGTGTTTCCAAGGGAAATGTATTGCAAATCTATTCACGTCAAATTTATAAAATGAAATTAAACACAATTAAGTGCATGCTGTACAACTTATAAGTTATGCAACATCAAGCATAATTTAGATGTAAAATGCGTGCGTAGCTTTAACCAATTTAAAGTTGCGGCAATAAACGCAAGTTGGCTACAAATAGATTTAAACGTAACTATTCTGTATCATTTTGTTTGCATTGTGTGATGAAAATGTTTTATATGAGCCAAGATTCACTGAATCATATATCAACTTAAACTAGTTTAATGAATATCGAGGAAATAATTAAATATCCTGTAATTACAGGCTTATTTAACCTAACAGCAACCCAGTGTATTGCTATGTATATGCGACTGTTCTCAAAGCGTTGTAGATTATCTAGAAGAAATATTGTGTTGTTTTCAGTAAGGTCGCTTTGAGTAAGCGGATGCTAGTTGGATGGAGCTACAGAAGATTTAAACAATTTTATTATGTCCACAGTCATATCCGTGGTAGACATCAAGTATTTCCCGTGAACATCGAAAGTTAATAATAATTAGGCTATTATAAAATAAGTATGTTTATCCGCACTGGTAGAGAACAGTATGCTAACGATATCTGATGTATCGTTAATTTTGTGCTAGAAAAATATTCGGTTGAACCCACTGCTTCAGTTTCTGTTTGCACTTTCATCACAGAGCGATCGAACAGAGGAGGCCTTCCCAGGAACTCGGTAATTGACGGTAAGTCGTGAATGGAAGGGAAACTGGGTTCACTTACCTATCAGTTTCGAATAAGTGAAAAACGGTGGCCAATGTGGATACAGCTACGGGGGACTGACCCGCACCCGCGTACCCGACCCCCTCACCGACCGTCATCTGTTGCTTCATCAGTAATGCCTGACAATGGGAGCCAGGTACTGCCACTAATTACAGTATGGATGCATAGCCATCTTAAAGGTACTGCAGTAATCATGTACCCATATCCAGGGCTGGCTTCAAATAGTGCTGTCATGATATTATAAATCTAACACAGCAATTCAGTTGTGTAAAGTTAAGTTAGTATGCTACTAAACAGTCAAAGGAGATGTTAAAAAAGGTGAAAAGAAGCACATGGTGTGTCCAGTCGAATACATATGTGTTAATCAGACAGTGGGGTCGTAATGGGTTAGTTGAGCTTCTCTGCTGGTTTGTGGACTTGTGGCACATGAGCTTTAAAATGAGCTTTGAGGTGCCAAGACGGAGTGCAGGGTACCGATGCCAGGATGGCTGCACCGACAGGGTGATCATTCTGGCTCTTATCTCTTAAATGCTGCGCCAGGGCACACCTGGCATGAGGGCTTCTCTGCAGAGGTTCTTCAGATTATGGTCGATTGGCTTCCTCTTGCACCTCCCGGCGGCCCTTCTCTTTATTCTCTAGTCCTTTCCAATTTTCAAGGAAAGCAATAGAGGCTGATGAAAACTGCTGTAATGTAATTATATTCTCCTTGTAATTGCAGTCTTTGCGGCAGTATTTTAAAGTCCCTGTAGTACAGAAAATGGACTATTTTGACCCATCATGAAATAGGACTCGCTGCTGTATCTTCAGCAGAAATAAACTGCCTTAAATTCATACCTCAGAAAGAATTGACCGAAATATATAAGTTAGCAAAACCCCAACGCTTTCAGCCAAGTTAAAGTTTAAACCCCAGAATCTGGAATTATATTACCTGTTTTAAATTGTTGATTGCTAGGACTTTTAGATCTGTTTTTACAGTGGTACCTTGGAACACAAACTTAATTCATTCCAGAAAACTGGTAGAGTTGTGATTTGGTCAAGTTCCAAGTCAAATTTCCCCTATAAGAAATAATTTAATTAATTAATTAATTAATAAAAAAAAAAAATTAAAAGCATTAACAATCGATATAAAACTAATACATACATGAAAAAGCGCACATACAAAAGCAATAAACATGAAATAAATGACAATTCTACACTCCGAAGCGAGAGCAGACACACGCGCACCACCGTCAAGTCTCACTATAATTTTCTTTTTTAGTTCTATAGTTTCACTACTTTCATTTTTCATTTCATTTTTCTTAGGGGCCATGATTACTGTATCACTAAATGTATTGCAAATAAAGCACCAAAAGAAATCACACAGAACACACGTCAAACTCGGTTGAGAGGTGCCGCAAGACTGAGAGCAATACATAGGCATCAGCCTCCCAGTAGGTCAGTTTGCCTATATGACAGCCCATCATAGACGCGTCTGGATTAGTACAAATTTTTGCAGGTCTGTTTTGTTTTGTTGTGTTCCGAATTTTCAGTTGAACGTGTCTTGACCCATACAAGTTTTAGTAGGAATAGTCTGTTTCCAAGATTTTGGCCGAGGTACAAGTCGAAAAAAATGAAACAGACTCGTTCGATGTGCGAGTTGCTCGAGTTAAGAGCCACTTGAGTTCCAAGGTTATACTGTCAGAGTTGGGGCCATTCCAGAATACATTCATGAATTCCAGTCCAAATCAGGAAATAGAAGTGAAGTTGGGTTTGGAAAAAAACTACGGGGAACAGAACTGGAATTGAATTTGAATGTCAGGGAAATTTAAATTCCAACTCCAGTTCCATGTGCTGATTTGGATTGGAATTGATAAATGCATCCCAGAATGGCACCCAACCCTACTGTACTGTATATACACTAAATAAAAGTGATCCCAGTGCTGAACCATGTAGAACCCCAAAATAAACAAAATAGAGTATAACACTATCTATTCATTTATAAATTAGACAAACAATTCAAATCCTAAATCAGTCAGCATTACTAAGGGATAAATCATTTAATAGTACTATATTGAATAAATAAATAAATTGTAATTGTGCAGGAATTTGGATAAAACAGCATATTCAATAACTAAGTGAACTTAGGTTTGAGCTCTTTCTCTACTGATTTGCCATTCTAGGTGTGCTGTATCGTCCCAGCATTAACAATGTGTGTACTACCGCAGACTGTGTCACTTCAGGTGAGTGTCCAGAGCCCAGTGTTTTTCCGCTGTCAATCGCCAGTGAAATCCAAAGTAGAGTTCAGGCAATATATCAAGTCCTCACTAATTTAAGCATTTTTGTAATTTTCTTCATACTGCTGCCAGCATAGTCAAAACATATGCCAAGATCCTGTATTCCCTCTTGCTCACCTTCGTGCTGTCCAGCCGCTCGACTCCTTCAGAACATGAATCCCAAGGTGGAGCCTTGCCAAAACTTCTACCAGTATGCCTGTGGGGGCTGGCTGGACAGACACGTGATCCCAGAGACCAGTTCCCGGCACAGCATCTTTGACATTCTGAGGGATGAGTTGGAGATCGTGTTGAAGGGTAGGGCTCACTACGCATTGCCCTTACAAACCAAAGATCCAATAACACACCATTGTCAGTGTGATCTGCACTGGGCCAACTGAACAAATTCCAGAAACTATATAAATTGTGTGTACTGTAGCTATTTACCTTGAAAATGGAGAGTAATATATGCTTGAGTTGTCTTTGTAACATAAAATGCTATTTGGCGGGCTGGTGAAATGCCCACTAAGTTATTGTTTAATAAATGCATTTATTTAGTCTTATGCAGTACTGTTCTCATTAATTATCCATAAAATGCCCCTATCAGAAAGGACTTCAGGTTAGTAGTTTCGGGTCATATCTAGTAACTAGGAATTGCTCTTTTCATTTCATTTAACTCTTGGAGAAGATGGTCCACACCAACAAGGTCCTCCTGCCATTTATGTAGGATATTGGTGATAAACAAAGATTTTCAATCCTGTACATCACAGGAATCTTAAGGGTCTGTACTGCTTTCCAATTTCTGACAGGGGTCCTAGAAACCCAGAGTGGCCTGGACCGAGAGGCCTTCAAAAAAGCGAAGACCCTGTACAGTTCCTGCATGAATGAGAGTGAGTCTAATCCACAATGCGACCACAAATAGCATAAACCAGAGTTAAACTCATCCATAAAAGATCTTCCTGATTGGACAGTGATGTTCCAGAGTGTTGTTTTATGGACTCATCACCATTTTCTTTTTTTCTTTGCCTTATTACCCTCCTAACAATGTCCTGCAGGTCTAATTGAGCAGCGTGATTCCCAGCCTCTACTGAAGCTTATTGACTCCATTGGGGACTGGCCTGTGGCCTCAGAGGAGTGGAACAGCACAGGAGGTGGGAACCCACGGTGTGCTTATAAATTCCTTTGGATTGATTGGAAAAGTTCCATGCAGAATCACTCACTGTGGAGCTCTTTGGAGGCTTGGGTCTTTGCGGATCAGTAGAGCAGCAGAGCACTGGGTTGCGGGGGAGAGTAGCTGTCCTCCCTCAGATGTGACAGTTCTGACAAGGACAACAGAGCTCACTGGGCTCCTTGCTTGTCACATAGTGCACCTGGGTCTCCTTCTAGGTGAGCCGTGGAGTCTGGAAGATACCTTAGCCATCCTCAATGCTCACTTCCACAAGAAGGTTCTGGTGGACCTGTTTGTGTGGACGGACGATCGTGATTCCAGCCGACACATCATCTATGTAATGACGCCTCCGTACTTTTGTCGACCTTTCGGGGTCTTGTCCTCCTTGACGTACTTTCAGGGCGTACAATACTTCATCACAAGCTGGTTGTTTATTGATTTGATAAATAATCCTGTACCCCTACTAACTAATTAAAATGCATCAGCAATAATGTAGAAAAAAATATTTTGGGGAGGCATCATGAGAGGAACTGATTTGTACTATATGCATGTATTGCTTGCTTGAGGGAGTTTCACTTAAACAAAAATGTTCAGGGGGCAGAGCAAAAAAAATGATTGGTTCAGAGAGATAACCAATCTGATGATAGAGGAGGTGGGTCCAAGTAACTAGAGGAGGAGGGACCAAGACAACTGATTGGTTGGGCCCACCAATACAATCTGATTGGTTATCTCTCTGAATCAATCATTTCTCCTTCTGCCCTCAGTACATTTTTGTGTAAGTAAAACTCCAATGAGCGTATTGTTCCCGCAGATCGATCAACCTGGGCTAGGGATGCCATCAAGGGATTATTACTTCAATGATGGAAACTACAAAAAGGTAGTGCTTCTTCTTCAGTCTATCTTGAACATTATGAAGTGGCATTGCTCCAATGAAATGAGGCCAGTAAGTGCCTGGTTACATGCCTCTGTGACAGGTACGAGAGGCCTACTTTAAGTTTATGGTGTCCATGGCGAAGATTGCTAGGGAGGACAGGAACCTGACGCAGGACGATGAACATGTCTGGGAGGAGATGACACTGGTGATGGAGCTGGAGACAGATATTGCTAATGTGAGCATTCACCAACAGCTTCTCAAACACTGTGATCGTTTACATTGGAAGGTTGTTCCTACATCAGTGCTACCATAGAGGCTGTATTTTAACATGCTGAAACTGATATGGAGATGGGGTCATGTCATCAGGCTGCCGTCCCTTGTGTTCACGCAGGCCACGTCCCCCTCTGAAGAGCGACAGGATGTCACGTTGCTCTACAACAAGATGACGCTTAGTGAGGTGCAGGAGACCTTCAACCTGAATGTATGTCAACTCCCAGCATGCTCTGTGCTTGATGCCCCAGCACAGGTTGGAGAGGTGCGCACTAAATACAGTGTGGCTCTTGATTGTGTGTGGCAATGCAGGGCTTCAACTGGACTCGGTTTGTGCGAGGTGTGCTTTCCAGTGTGGGCATCGATGTGCAACGGGAGGAGGAGCTGGTGGTGTATGGCTACCCCTACCTACAGAAGCTGAGCGATGTCCTTGTGAAGCACGACACAAGGTAACATCTAACAGACGAGATGGGTGAGGGCTGAGCTGCATACAGAAATCGAAATGATAAAACTGCACCATACAGACACGGCACGTGTTTTATTGACCTGCTTTTACATTAATTGTCATCATTGATAGGTTATTGTACAGTGATGAGTGGTTGCCTGTTTATAGTAATTTATGAAATAAGTTGCTCTATGCTTCTTCTAACAGAACTCTCCAGAACTACCTCACTTGGCAGCTCGTTATCGAGCGGGTTAGCAGCCTGAGTCGGCGTTTCAAGGAGGCACGAGCACACTACAGGAAGGTAAGGCAGAGGCAGAAGGAGAACAAGTTACAAGGCACTTGGTTTAAGGGTCCGCATCTCAAAGGAACATCTCTTACGTTGCCTGACATGAAATATGCTTTGGTATTCAGGTACTGTATGGCACGACGGTTGAGGAGGCGCGCTGGCGAGACTGTGTGCGCTACGTGCAGAGCAGCATGGAGAACGCGGTGGGGGCCCTCTATGTCCGCGAGACCTTTGCTGGGGAGAGCAAACGCATGGTGAGACTCTCGTGCACAAACAACTTCCACCCTGTCCTTTTAAGCCACCGGATGAGGGTGACTGTGCCTGTGTTGACATGCTTATGGAGGTGTGTGAGTGCCGTGTCGATTATTTAAAGCCGAGGTCACTCTGATATAGGTAAAGGACCTGATCAGCAAGATTCAGGAAGCCTATGTGGAGACGCTTGAAGAGCTGACCTGGATGGATGCACAGTCTAAGGAGAAGGCTAGAGAGAAGGTGAGGAGTACCTCCACAGCAAGATACTTACAAGAGGGGTCTACTGTCTTGTTTCTGGAGGCCAACTTTCTTCAATTACCTACTTGGCTGATTAAGTCAGTGTTTCCCAATCCAGTCCCCCCGGACCCACAGACAGTAGGGAGCAAAAATGTGGCCTGTCTGGCAGAGAGCTGTGAGGGAGCAAAAACATACACCGTCTGTGGGTCCATGAGAACAGGGTTGGGAAACACTGGATTAAGTCATTAATTCTGTACTTGCAGTAGTTTCAGCTGAGTTACTTAACTTCTTACACCAACATCCTTAGCTGTTTGAAGAGAGCTGAAAGAGGTGGAACACACTGACAGCCAAGAGCAGGACTAGATGCACTCTGCTCTGCACTACTGCCCCTGCGCATGTGTCACCACGTTCATTTACCCTTAGACAGAGGGTCACAGATAATTAATAGTGTCTCTGGTGTTTTGTGATGGTCAGTGCTGAGTACAGCATCACTAGTGAGTTGTGACCTTACATGTGGTAGATGATGTACTGTGAATGACACACTACTTGTCCTATTGTGATACAGGCTCTCTCTATCAAGGAACAGATAGGATACCCTGACCACATCCTGGAGGAAGGAAATCAGAAGTTAGACCAGGAGTATGCTCATGTAAGGACTGGAGGAGCCACGACTGGTTCAACCTACGTAAAAGCTTGCATATTTCATCTGATGGATGCATGGTTTTAGTGGTATTATATCAGGAGGTAGCACTGATGGCCAATACCTTCAGTTTTGTGGGGTCTGACCCCAGCTGTATGTGTATGGTTTATGTATATATTACACTGTGGAGACCAAATTTCCTCACAGTGTAATAAAAACCTATTATTTTGACGTTGTGGGGACATTTTTCCAGTCCCCACAAGGGGAAACTCAATTCTATGAAAAATGTTTGACTGTAATCAATAAACTAAAAAAGTCAAAAGTCTTGTATTTGCTTGGTTACTTATGGTTAAGGTTAGGGCTGGGTAGGGGTTAAGGTCGTCATGTTGGGATTTGGGTTTTTCCTATATAAATGAATGGAGAGTCCCCACAAAGATATAATTACAAACGTGTGTGTGTGCGCGTGTGTGCGTGCGCGTGTGTGTGTGCGCGTGTGTGTGTGTGTATGTGTGAAATTGACATGCTTTCTCTTGTCCTTTTAACGATGAAGCTGAACTTCAGTGAGGAAAACTACTTTGAGAACATTCTGGAGAACCTGCGCGCCGGGGCCCAGAAGAGTCTGAGGAAGCTAAGAGAACCAGTGGATCCTGACTTGTGGGGATAAAAATCAGTTTTACCATAATTTTCAGCAAACTTCCACAATCAGAGAATTTGTGCAGGATTTATACTATGTATCTGGAAAAAAAACCTTTAACCTGTCACCATAAATCTCTACATTTCCAGATGGATCATTGGAGCTGCAGTTGTCAATGCTTTCTACTCTCCTAACAGAAACCAGATAGGTAAGATGACCCTCACCAGAAAGTGCTGAAGAGATTCATACTATTTTAAAGATGCCGTCAATATTCTGATATTTCGAGACTCCTTGGGGAGTCTCCTGAGTGTCAATATGCTCAGGAATATCTCATCCCTCTGCCTCGCGCCTTTCTTCTCAGCTGGTCTATCTGTCCAACAGTTTTCCCTGCAGGGATCCTACAGCCCCCATTCTTCAGTAAACACCAGCTCCAGGCCCTCAACTTTGGTGGGATAGGAATGGTTATTGGACATGAGATCACCCATGGCTTTGATGATAACGGTGGGGTCAGAGCCTGGATTCGCGACTTCACTGAAAAATATTATAAACTCAATATAAGTCCAGCTTCCTTCAGGCAGCAAGGTTGATAGTCTCCTATTACCAACGCAGGGCGGAACTTCGACAAAGATGGCAACATGAACAACTGGTGGAGTAACTACTCGGCAGAGCATTTCAAGGAGCAATCACAGTGCATGGTTCAGCAGTACGGGAACTTTTGCTGGAAGCTTGCAGGGGGTCAGAATGTGAGTCGTCACTGTTAAAGCTGCAGTACAGTGTCTAGTCTGCATGTAGACTTTTCTGTAGAGGTGAGAAGAATTGTTTATATGAATGTAACATGTAATGTACAAGATGAGGCCAAATTAGTTAGCTGGTAAGGCACAGAATGCACCCCAATGGGTTGAGCAGATGGGTACAAGAAGAGTGTTTGACCTGGTGAAAGTCGGAGGTGCATGTGCTGACGGACATGTGACACGGCTCTCTTTCAGGTCAGTGGCATCAGCACATTGGGGGAAAACATAGCAGACAATGGAGGCATCCGGCAAGCATACAAGGTACAGTACAGGCACCAGCAGAAGGTCAGATGAGTCCAGATGTTGGATGCTGAAGTCTACTGAGCACTAAAAATAAACTGTCATTTGTTTTGTGTATTTGAGATAAGTGCTTGTTTACATACAGCTGTGGAAAAAATTAAGAGACCACAGCATGATATTTTGTTTCACTTATTTCTCTACTTATGGGTGTGTGTCTTTAACTAATATAACTGCAGGCTGGTTCTTCTCTGTTTCTCATTAATGAAGGACTTCTTTGCTTGGAACTTCAGTCCTGCTTCTAGGAGCCTGATACAAACTGTCCTAGCAGTGCACTTCACACCTGAACTTAATGTTTCCCATTCCTTTTAAAGGTCACTTGATGTCATCCTATGATTCATGAACAGAATGTACAGAATTATGCATGCATAATTGGATAAGTTAACGGTCATCTCTGGCATTGGAATGTCACTTCCACCCTTTACCTAACTGGTTTCCAGTTGTTACTAGTGTCTCCTGCTTCACCTTGTTCTTGTGTACTGCTGTCATAGAAATTTTGAATCTGAAAGCAACCTGCTGCTCTGTGTAGCCAGCAGAACCAGGATTAAACAAGGATTTAAAAATGCACAGTTCTTTAAAATATAGTCTCTTAATTTTTTCTACAGCTGTATGCAATCATATTTGTAAGTATGTGATGTATGAGTGTCTCATTAAGTTAGTCTTTGTATGTACATATTAACATTGTATTAACATTGAGTGTGTGTAGGGGTGAGTATGGCATTTTATACATGTGTGTCTGTCTGTGTCAGGCATACATGAAGTGGGCGGAGAGAGAGGGGGAGGAGCCACGACTTCCTGGCTTGGAGCTGGACCACAAGCAGCTCTTCTTCCTCAACTTTGCCCAGGTGTGGCGCACAGAGAGAGATGAGCTTTAGCACAGTCTGGGTTACATTCTTGGTTAGTAATTTGTGGTAAATTCAGAGAGAAGCCAGAAGATACCATGGAATACAGGTACGCGTCATTATATACAACCTAATATAGACCTCAAAACTGTCATATTTGATTCACACAAAACATGATCTACTGTTATTGTTTTTCTGTGCAATTATTATGTGTGTGAGTTGGGGGGGGGCAGCAAACCACAGATTTATGTGACATTGCGGACTTCCGGCAGAGGTGGGATGCCTGCATTGTATTTTGGTGTTAAATGCAGACCAAGACAAAAATACTAAACCAATATCAGCATGGAATACAGATAGCTAGTGAGCTGACGGTGCAGAATGAAGCGTTCTAATTGATGCAGCAGCGTGAAGGCGATGGTCTGATTGTCCTGATTGACTAGGAAAGTCTGAAAGATCGACTAGTTGATCACCATCGGCTGGTTGGCAACCGCTGTCTTATACCGTTAATTTATACTGGAAGTGACACTGATGCAGGTCATTCCATACCAAGTCACCAAGACCTCCAGTTAATGTTATGGATTTTCTTGAAACAATTTGTGTGAAAACTTCCATTAAAATCATGGGACCTTGCAAAATCCTACAGCTCTACTCCAAATACTTTTTTAGCTATGGATTTTTTAAGTTTGGCCATTTTAGCTTTTTTGCAGTTCTTTGTATGTGCGTTCAAAGTCTTATCAATTGCTTATTTTTCACTGGATTGAACTGAATTTTGTACTGAACTAAGAATAAGGACAATTTGCAACATGCATAAGTGTAAATAGTTGATGCTTAATGTTTTACAGTAATCAAACAAATAAACATTGCCTGAATGTAGAATCTTTCATTTTCAAAAATTAATATCTCCAACCAAATTTTGATTCTGTATAGTATTAATATAATTCTATCACATCTATAAGTTTTTTGGTGCCGTGTAAAAAACTGAGTGTCACAGATCTTGCTAAATATAGCTTCAGAGCTGAAAGATAATTTTAAGATAATTTGACTGTATATCTTGTCAAGAAGGATTATCCTAATTTCCTTGAAACTTTATGGGAAAGTGTTAATATTCATTGCAGATATATAAAAATATAATGATTATGTTATTCCTTCATCATTTAATAATTTTCTGTAAACGAGCATTTCTTACATTTGTAACTTTGGAGAAAGCCACAAAAACATGAAATATTAAATATTAAAAATGGAACTTTTATTGAAGCTGAGAAACACAAATGTTTTGTCAGTCTAAGCATATAAAGTTTCAAGTTAACAACATATTCACACTGTATGCAAAATTACCGTCAGTTATTCCCCCAAGACACGCTTTTCGTCCGTCACCTTTCTGGCAACTTTAACCAAGTGCTCACTAACTCTGAATTCTTGTGCAGCCTTGGCAATTGACCAGCTTGATGGTGGTAAAGTTAGCATCTCGACTTGCTTCTGACATGTAAAAATACTGATTTTCTCCTTCATTTACTCAATGCTCCTGTCTAAGTCTTCACATTTCTCACATGGCTTGGGTACATCCATTGCAAGACATCGAGTAATTTCATGTGTAACGACTTGCTATAATTCAAAACATTCGGCTTCCCCATAGCTGGGTTTGCCTCTTTGGCTGATAGCACTGGGCTTCAGGGGAGAAAATCCTGCACTTGTAATGTTTTCATTCATCCTATTCATTTCCACATCATTTACTGATGTCATAGCTTGTGTGTCTTCCCGGCCTGCAGGTACTGATGTGCTGCTATTCGTATTCAGTCATCTGTGCATCGTCATAAGTTTTTGCTCCAATACTGAATTCTAAGTCCTTTATCACTCATGGAAGACACCACTTCTGTACCGGCTTGATAGACTTTCATGTGTTTATTGTAACCGCACTTGCTGTCTCTGTATTTATGATCCTCAGTAACTGACTCTGCTGTTCGGATGTAAGTTGAAGGGGTCAGAATGCTGTTTTTGAGTACAGCTATATCTCACCAAAAAGTACTTCTGGTAATGCAAACAAACTGTGGCATCACCAGTCACTTCAGAACCTCCACTTTTCAACTCCAATAGTTCCTTGTCTGTTCCCAGTTTAGCCAAATTTGAAAGATCGACTTGTCCGTTAGCTAGCCATCTTGTGACAGTTTTCTTCTTATTCTAGACTTTTTCTAGTACAGCAGGTTCCATGATCTCAGTCACACCAAACTGCTTAATGATGTAATGGTTTAGTATTGCACTCTTTTAAATACTTCTGGATATGTTTTGTGATCCATTTTGCAACAATCTGCCCAAACCTGTTTCTGGTGGGATAAGCCCATACTTACTTTATTGTTTTCTAATGCTATGAGTTGATGATGTCAGAAATTAGTTAATAAAAGTTTGAAACTGCAAAATAATATATGTGTTTTGAGTTAAGAAACTAAAATCAATATTTTTACAGACACACAAAATAAGATGACATCATCAAGTATGCAACAAACCAAACCTTTACAAGGTATATCCTGTACATTTCCAGAACCTAATGAAAAACAGGTACTACACAGAGGTACAAGACCTTGAAATAAACATATTACATATACTGTGCCTGCTTATGAAATAAGACCACTGAATGTTATGTTACAGCCAGTGAGAAATATGACACTTTAGGTGTTTTCAAATAATTATCAAATGATGAAGAAGTAACATTATGTCTTTCTTTCTTTTACGCATATCCAGCAATGAATATGAACACATTTCCAAAAAATTAGAATAATCCTTCTTGGAAAAACATGCAGTCAATATATGTTACAAAGTTTTTTTCTCTGCTCTGAAGCTATATTTAGCAAGATCTGTGGCACTCAGTTTTTTATGCAGTAAATAACTTCTAGATTAAGTAATAGTAACTTCTAGTAATAGGACTATATTAATACTACGCAGAATCCAAATTTGGTTGGAAGAAAGTGAAAGCTATGGGAGATATTCATTTTTGAAAATTAAAGATTCTTTGTTTGGGTAATGTTTATTAATCTAATTACTGTACAACCAACAACTATTTACATGAATACATTTTGTAAATTATCCTTATGGTTTCTTGAATGTTCAGTACAAATTTCAACCCAATCCATGTAAAATGAACAATTGATGAGGCCCAGAAAACACCAAGGGAAAAACTTTTTAAGATTTTAATGGAAGTTTTCACATGAATTGTTTCAAGAAAATCCATAACATTAACTGGAGGTCTTGGTGACTTGGTATGGAATGACCTGCATCAGTGTTACTTCCAGTACAAATTAACAGTATAAGACAGCGGTTGCCAACCAGCCGATGGTGATCAACTAGTCGATCTTTCAGACATTCCTAGTCAATCAGGACGATCAGACCATCGCCTTCACGCTGCTGCATCAATTAGCACGCTTCATTCTGCACCGCCAGCTCACTAGCTATCTGTATTGCATGCTGAGATTGGTTTAGTATTTTTCTCTTGGTCTGCATTCAACACCGAAATACAATGCAGACATCCCACCTCTGCCAGAAGTCCCCTGACATCCGCAAATAATGCGCAATGTGGCAGAAATCTGTCGTTCTGCTGCCCCCCCCCCAACTCACACATAATAACTGAGCAGAAAAACAATAACAATATAGCATGTTTTGTGTGAATCAGAAACAAGGCAATTTAGATTAAAAAAATGTATCAAATATTTAACTGTGAAAGAAAGAAAAATATGGACACCATGAAAAATTTATAAGTACTGATCCAGAGGAAAGAGATGGAAATAACAGAGACAAACATGAATGATAAATTTAGTCCAATAAATCATTGTGCACAGACACAGATGGCCAAAAATAATGTAAATAACGGGGGGAAAAGGCGGAGCTAAACATTTTACAGTTCACTAGGCTAATCATGGTCCTTTCCCGAGAACATCTCATAAGGGAAGCCAGAAACAACAGAATTTGTATGAGTTCTGCTCAAGCTAAAACACTCATTTTTCCACGTGTAATAAGCTGGAAACTGGAATTAACAACATTCTGGCAGAGGGACCCTGTGAGGTTGACTAAATCTATTAAGATTATGTTTTATTTGTTGAGCAGATGCTTTTAGGCAAAGCAACATACAATTAAGAATGTAGGGTGAGACAGTCCTTGGAGCATTTGGTGGTAAGGTCCTTGCTCAAAGGCCCAACAGTGAAGTCACTGAACTGGTGACCTACCAGTGACAGCAGCCTAACCCACTACGTCACACACTGCCTGAGGGCGGAGGCACGCGGGGTGAACTGTTTGAGCAAAATGTTGTCGGGCAATATTGCTGACCAGTGCTGGCACTGGCACTTTCCCACTGATATCGGGCAACAAATTTCCATTTGAAAAACTTTGATGTGTGTTGGGCAACATTTCACAATCATCCAGATCCAGACGAGTTGCCCTTTGTCTCACCTGGTTAGCAGTTGCCCAGCAACATGGCTTAAAAAGCCACCTTGAAAGTGCCTGGTGACTGCCCTAAATGCATTTCAGTGCAGTGAAGCTCATCTGACTTGTTTCAGGTGTGGTGTGGCTCCTATCGCCCTGAATACGCCAGCCAATCTATCAAGACGGATTCACACAGCCCCCTAGAGTACAGGTAAGGTACTACACCAGAATGAAAAAAAAAAAGTTTAAATAGGTACAACTGCGATGTAGCACCACTGTCAGCTGTTCTGCTTTCTCTCACTCTGTCTCTCTTCAGAGTCATGGGTTCCCTGCAAAACTTTGATGCTTTTTCAGAGGCATTTCACTGCAAGCAAGGCAGCCCCATGAACCCTCCGGTGAAGTGCCGGGTATGGTAGGCAGGGAAGGGTAGTGTTGGTGGTGTAGGTGGAGGGACTTTATCTGTTTAATGGTGCACCCACACATGGCCTGACACCATTATACAGCACTGGTAACAATGCAAATGTGGATGTTTACTGTCTGCTTAAATTCATAAGACCAGGACTGACAGCGCCCTACATTCCTGCAGCTGACGCTGAAGGGACAGAAATCGCCTTACTGGTTGTTAGCATAACCAGTCCTGCTGCTGGCTGTTGAGACGTGTACCCCAATTAGCAACATCCCCTCCCCCTTTGTCAGAAGGGTCCTTAGTGTAGGCAGAATGCATCAATAGTGCACATACGTAAATATTGTCCGCGCTCCATCCACTAAATAAGCTCTTCTTCAACCTTAAGAAGCCTTACCAGACTTTCGCTGATTAAACATTTGGTAATAGATGACTTTTTGAACAAAAAAATGGAATAAAACAAAACCGACTGAATGGTGTTAGTTTAAAACAGTGTTTCCCAATCCGATCCCCGGGGACCCACAGACGGTCCACGTTTTTGCTCCCTCCCAGTACAGTGGCAGACAGTTCACATTTTTGCCAGGAGCTGGGAGGGAGCAAAAATGTGGACCATCTGTGGGTGTCTGAGGACCGGGTTGGGAAACACTGGCATAGAATGTGTTGATTAAACAATCCTGCAAAACAGTAAAGATGCATCAGTAATGAAGCCTGTGGTAAGGTAAGCGGTAAGGATGCATTGATAAGGAAGTCAAGTGAAACAGTGAGGCTACACATTGGTAAGAAATCCAGGAAAACAGTGGCAATGTGTCAGTAAGGACTGCGAACGCGTTGGCGCTGCAGCAGTAGGGAGGGAAACAAAAGCTGACTGACTCTAAGACTGTTAATTACAAGCTTTAAGCCTAAATGTTTCTGTATGTTTTTAACTAAGATGAAGAACAGCTTTGAGATGCTGTTTTGATAAATTGCCTTTTCTGAACTGTGCCAAGAAACCTACAAGAAACACCACAGCACTGTTACAAGTATCAAATAAACATTTAAGGCTGTTCTATAACATATGCTATTTTACTCGTTTTGTTTGATAGATGAAATACTATTTTTGACTGTGGTTTAGATACTATCATTGTATTGTTATTCATGGCTTTGTCGGGAAAAAAAAAAACGTGGCCTTTAATTCTGATTTCGCTGAACTGCTGTCTTCTGAGTAGAATTATGTAAAACAGAGAAACTATTGTATAATGACTAAAAGAAAAATCTATTGTTGTCTTCATCCTTGTATTGTCTGTCATTTGTTATGTGTATGAGTTGTGCAGAACTGTGACCTCTGTGTATAATCAATATACCTTAACTATGTGTAGGAGAGATGTTGATATTAACAAAGCACTCAACGAGGTTTCTTGAGTGCACCATCTGAAACCTGTTTGTTGGTTTACCGCCCTGTCTTCTTGTGATGTCGGGAAAGGACATCAGCTCTTTTTTGCAGCTGGGTACCCTAAGGGTTCGGTCTCAGGTGTGTGTATCTTGCATTTTCGTCCACTGGTCCCATTACATGCTGAGGGATGGTTACCATGGTGCCAGCATGATACAGCTGACAGGAGTGAAGTTACATCGTGGCCAGATGATTCCGTGTGGAGCTGAGACTCATAACGTTGCACATCCCGAGCCATATCTGCCTCCTCTGCACAGCACCAGCCTTCCTGGACCTAGGTTCTGGTTCCGGCTTCTTGAAAGTCTTTTAAAGCAGCTTGTGGCTTTTTGTGAGAGGGAGCGTTTTGGCCATTGGCACCAGACAGTTAAGAATGTTACTTGCTGCTTGCACTTTAAGGAGATAGTAAGCAGTAAGGAAGGTCACACTTGCTCAGCCCCCGCCTTCCACCCCAAAAAGGAACATGCCACTGATTCCACAAACAGTACAGGGCAGCGCAGGAAGGAAACCCTCTCTGGAAATAGCCACATTTCATGGGAATAAAAAGCATCACCCCAGTCAGGGGGCCTGCAATCCTTCACTGACTTGTCTCAGTAAATTGGCATCACCCTGTAATGGATTTGAACACACAACTTAGCATTGGACACAAATAGTTTTGCTTTGATTTTCTGGTAACACTTTACTTCAGGGGACACAAATGATGTAGCAGTAAACTAAAGGTATTAATTAACCAGGAACTATGTATTAGTTACGTACTGATCCCATGTTGGTTCATCATCAATCAGTCATAACGGTTCATGTATTTCATGCAGTTACTATATTTGTTTATGATTTGTACCTGAGTAATAACTAAGTTACTAAGGTACTTCTGCCTCCTCAAGTAAAGTGCTACCCATTTTTCACTTGTGAGCGCAAATTTTACCAAGAGAATTAAGATCATCCAAATATTCAAATACTTTTCATCTGTCTGCTACCACAAAGGCAGAATTAAGATCCCCTAGTTATAATAATTGACTTAGATCGTATAAAAACAAAAGAGAAAGACTCGAGCTAAGCTATTCATGCACATAAGACAGAAAGGCAAAGACAAACAGAAGGGGGGATGAGTGCAGACAAAGCAGGCCTTTCTTCGCCCATGCAATGTTGACTCGTTAAGACAGAGGAACATGGTGTCTGATTAGCACATTGGTCCAGTGTTCTTCTGTAGAAAAATACCTTGATTAGAAATAATGACATTAGAGAGACAGAACACAGAGGAAGGAGGGGGCAGGGGGAGACCGTAAATCAGTGCTAAAAGAAAAGAGCAGGCACTCTTTATGAGGAAGATTGGTACAAAGAGGAGGCAGGATTGCACAGCTGCGGGAGAATGAAAAGAACAAAATAGATGTTTATGAAGCTTGGTGCACATAGACGTATTTAAGATGCCTTCTGCTTCTGAGAACGACTGTTAGCTCTCATTATGGAGACCAAGCGTATGTGCCATCTCTACGAGGGTTCAAACACTTTTCATCTCTCTCTGGGGCCACAAAAGCAGAAAATTAGCGTTTCAAGGGGTTGGAGGGTGTCAGCAAACAGAAAGCGGCTGTCAGAGAAGATTTATGTGGAAGAGGTTTGGTGGGGTGTAGCTTATGCTACAGGGAAGAATCCTGTTTCTTTATTTCAGCTGTATCAGGAAAACGAAATTCTGGAAAGCGTGGCATAGGAAAAAGGGTGAAGCTTTCTACACACCTTTGCTATGAGGCCGAACCTGCCGGAATGCTTTGCAGAAACCGTATTACGATGAAGGTTTTATCTGGTTTCGGCACAGATCTCACTGTTTCACTTCTCCTGCAACAGCAAATTACATTTTTATCAGGTTGTGAACCGAACTGAGCCAGACTGCAGGACTTTCGGGGTGGGGGGGTCTGTAAACATAGAGG
>JAODLD010000136.1:23169790-23190085 GCA_026781065.1 Mormyrops boulengeri | reverse complement strand
CAGAAATCGAGATTCATCAGACTGGGCTGCATTTTTCCAGTCTTCAGCTCTCCAGTTTTGGTGAGCCTGGGCCCACTACAGCCTCAGCTTTCTGTTTTTGGCTAACAGTACTTGATCCTGACATGGTCTTCTGCTTTTGTAGCCCGTCCGCCTCAAGGTTCAGGATGTTGTGAGTTCTGAGAAGCTTTTCTGCTCACCACAGTTGTACAGAGTGGTTATTTGAGTTATCATGGCCTCTCCGTCAGTAACTCTGGCCATTCTCCTGTGATCTCTGTCATCAACAAGTTGTGTCTGTCCACAGAATTGCCACTAAGAGGATTTTTTTTGTTTTTCACACCATTCTGAGTAAACTCAAGAGACTGTTGTGTGTAAAAATTTCAGGAGATTTGCAGTTACAGAAATATTCAAACCAGCCCATCTGGCACCAATAATCATGCCACAGTCAAAATCACTGAGGTAATTTTTTTCCTGAATCTGCATGATATAATGCATTGTGTTGCTGCCACAGGATTGGTCGATTAGATAACTGCATGAATATGTCAATAAAGTGCTCAGTGAGTGTCTATGGGTATTTTTCCACAGTCCGTGCCGTGAACTGGATTTACGGAACTACGATTCCCAGCATGCTATATACCTACTTTCTAGCCGCCTTTGGTTAAACAGGTGTTTTTCATCTGACTGAGTTATTGTGAAAGTACATGCATCGGGCATTCATTAGGGTTAGTGCCTATAGTGTCTCAGAACTAGTGCCTATACCTACCTGGTGCTGGGTCTGGGTGTGAGATTGTTAGTGTGTTTGAGTGGTCTAGGATTATTCTAGTTACAGTGTTTGACTTCTGGGTTTTGAATTCGCCTGCTGATTTGGATTGTTCACATCTTTTTGTCTTGCCACATTTTGCACCTTGCCTCTTGGACCTCAGATATTCAACCCCAGCTGCAACCACAGCAACAGAGATTCACTGCACCTTGGTAAAATAAACCATTTCTCTGCATCTCCAGCATGTAGTCTTCTCTGTTCTACCCATGTCAGTCCAGGCATTACCTTTGGCCACTAAGAACATTCCCCACACCTCAGTTGCCCTGGACACCCTGAGTTTTGGAAACAAACACATATTTCACTGTAAGGCTTGTTCATTCCTTAAGGACTGACTCCCATGACCCTCAGCTTTGTATCAGTGAGCCGTTATTTATGTAAACCGGTAACCAAACAGGCAACACTGCCCTATATGTGCCTCGGCATTTTTTTACGCAAAGAGCTGGTGCAAGACTCAGCTCCGTCTAGATCGGAAAGGGCACACATCCAAAAGTCACATCGTGCCCTTCCCAGAATGCACCACTTCTTAAAAGTTAAAAAGGGGCACTTGGTATCTTTAAAAGGATGCACCCGCCCCCAACCGGCACCCACCACACATGTCAGCACTAGTGGATTTTGAGACAGTACAGCAAAAACAAACAGGTCAACCAGTTAATCACAGACAATGTAAAGATCTTGGGGGAAAAGAGGAATGAAGAACGTTTCATTCCATTGTGTTGTCTGAGTATGTCTGCTTTTCCTACAAACATCTCTTAATGCCTACAGCGGAGGACAGTCGGCATCATCACGATGGTCTCCACAAGATATCTTTATTCAGCATCAAGGTACCACCATCCCAGGTGAAGACCTCCATGTTACATGGGACATGACCATAGTTACACAACCACATTATTCTTAGCATGTGACTCCTCAGCTCCTTTATATACTGTGCACAATATGCACAAATGACTCCTATTAATTAGCCAGGGTTCGAGCTGCATTAACTGCGAAATACCAGGCTCTGGAGCAGAAGAACGATACTACCAATGTACGATCACTACAGAACGCTACCAATGTACGATCACTACAGAACGCTACCAATGTACGATCAAATATCAAAATTCAGGTGCAGGTAAACTGTTTCTTTGGTCATGACCATTGAAGGTTCTAGACCAGGTGTGGGGAATCTTATCCAGACAGGGCCTCTTCGTTTATGGGTTTTCGCTGCAACTCCCTAATTAGATTAGTAATTAGAGAACTGGTTGGCTGAAAAGTCCTCACACCTGGGTTGGAACAGCTGACCTAAAGGTTATCCCAAAAACCAGCACACACACCGGACCTTTGTGGATAACCCCTGTTTGGGACTAATAGTATAAACGGTAGACTGCATAAACTTCACGGATACATTAACCTTTCAACTCGATCATGGTATTCAAAATCAGAAACTAGCTATGAAATTATTACAGGCCCTTACATACTTACGAACGGACTGTAATAAAGCCAATTACATTAAAAAGTAATGTTCGCGTACCCAACTGACGCTCATGAAAAAATTGCGCGGCTTCAGGGGTTCGTCGGCTCCTGGTACAGTACCGTGTGTAGTTAATAATATTATTACTGTTTAATTACGTACTGTATTATTATTTTTCCGACTTACCTACAAATTCGACTTAAGTGCAGGCTTACGGAACGGATTTCGTTCCTAACCTGGAGGCCGTCTGTATTTATGTAATATCTTAACAGACGATATATGGAATTCAATGTTTAAGAAATAAATTTAAATATCTCATAATATTTTTCAAGATCATAATCTTCCTTTTTAAAGATTAATTTGCCTACATTAGGTAAATCCGTTCAAATCCGTTTAACTGGTGAGTTTAATAACGTGTTGGAGCAGTGTGGTTTACAAAATAAATTTCTTCTTTTACTTTGCTTCATAGGATTAACAGGATTAAGATGTCTATCCATCCATTTTCTGAAACCGTTTATGCTGTTCGGGGTCGCGGGGGATACGGAGCCTAAGCAGGGACAGGGAAAAACCCAGGATGGGGCGCCAACCCATCACAGCGCACACTCACACACCATTCAGGATCAGGATGTGTGTGTTTCAAATAAAGATATAAAAAATACCTCTTCACGCTTGCGGTGGTTGTCATGGATACCGAGAGCGCGAGGCAAGTGGATGGTCCTGATACTGCGGGGTTCAGCCCACATGCAGGGGAGAGGGCGGGGCCTGTCGGTGTCACATGCACAGAGGACGGCAAAGGGAGGGGAGCAGAAGGACAGGGGGAAGGTTCGGGGACGCAGGATGAAAGCTGAGAAATGACCGCATCCGCAAAGACCCGGCGAGAAAAAATCTTAAAATGCAACCGGCAATACTGATAAAAATAAAACAATATTATACTTATTTAGAGAAAAAGAATATGCTGTAATAAATGACCAGATCCCCTCAAAAGGTAATTTTCTTTCCGTTCATGCTTCATTTGCACGTCTTGTCCAGTTTAAGAACAGAGTGTTTCATTCGATCGTTCAGCCTTCACCACGCAATAATGAAAAAGCGTCAAGTCACGGTGTTTCTCCCGGCCTGTTTATCATATAATTACGCAAATGAAAACGATTATTCATTTTTTTTACCGTTCATGAGTGAAACTGAATCATCTTCAGTGAAATAAAGGTTAATATATAGAGAAATATTTGTAATTCGTGATCTATGCTGATTTTTTCACTACAGTATTGAAGGAAACATTCAGCTGAGAACTGGAGACACGTAGTGGTGTACAAATAAATACAATACCCGTAAAACACATGAGTGTTTCTCAGCATTCTGCTGCCTGGAAGAGCGTGGGGGTTACCTTTACGACAGTCTGGGCCGCTGCATGCTTTTGCCATCATATATATCACCGTTAACGTTACTGTATTCGGGTGTGGCCGGCCGTCTTCGTTAAACAGTCGATTGTCGTACAATTTATAACATCTTTTTGGTAGAGTTGGCGTAAGCGTTCAAACTTATATATTTGCAAAAATGATCTTCTACCATGTGGCCAAACCTTAAAAATTTACAAAAACTCACATGATCAGTTTGGTTCTGTATTTATGGTTCCGTTTAATGCCGGGCTTGAGTATTGTTCTAAACAGTGCTTGAGGTGGGGATAAACAGGCGCCGATACTCCCCTTGTTATTCAGCATCAGATGCCGGTACTCACCTTGTTACTCAGTGCCAGGTACCATTACTCACCTTGTGACTCAGTACCAAATACCGGTACTCACCTTGTTACGCAGTTCCAGGTGCCAGTACTCACCTTGTTACTCAATACCAAGTGCCAGTACTCACCTTGTTACTCAGTACCAAGTGCCAGTACTGACTTTGTTATTCAGTACCAGATGCTGGTACTCCCACTGTTATTCTGTACCAGCAGATACTGATAGGTGCTGGTGCTCTGAAGAGAATAACAAAGAGGTGCTGGTACTGCGTTCCGGTGAGTACCGGCCCACTGGTTCTAAGTGTGTAATGGAATGAACATTTTTGAGTGACATTAATAACAACCTTTTTCAGTGGACAGAGAATGATGTCATCCTCAGGGTTGGTCACCCCTAGTGACCCCCTCCTGGCCAGTCCAGGGGGGGGACTGGACCCAGCGTCCGATGGAGCCTGGAGGGGATCTGTGCCCAAGACCTCCAGCTTCCAGTCATCCACCACCCGCCACCTTAGCCATCGTGCCAACAACTTCCAGAGACATCCTAAGCGGCGGAAGCTCATCCGGCCATCACCGCCACCCCCCCCCAACACGCCATGCCCCCTCGAGCACTTGGACCTCAACGAGTTGCCTCCACGCCGTACCTTCCTGGAGCTTCTCTGCAACGGCTGCATCCTCTTTGGCATCGAGTTCAGCTATGCCATGGAGACGGCATACGTTACCCCAATCCTGTTGCAGATGGGCCTCCCCGACCAGTTTTACAGCCTGGTCTGGTTCATCAGCCCCATATTAGGTAAACTGGGCTCAGAGGCTCCCAGTTATCCTCCCGATACACCATTGCCTCTAAATCGTCTGTTCTCTTGTAGGGTTTCTGGTCCAGCCTGTCCTTGGGGCCTGGAGTGACCGCTGCACATCTCGCTTTGGCCGCCGAAGGCCATTCATTCTGGTTTTGGCAATAGGTGAGGACCGTTCTGCACTGAAGACCAGACCTTCATTAGCTTAGTCAGCTTTAGGGATGCAGATTTTACTAATTGTTAAATTTTACATCAATTTATTTATTAAGCAGGCACTTTTGTCCAAAGCAACATAGAATTGAGGAAAGTATGGCGTCAGATGGTTACTCTGCAACCTTCTGGATATAGATAAGGATATTTAACTTAAGCTATTACAGAGTGTCTGTTTAAATATCCTATATATGTTCTTTTTAATCCATCCATCCTGTGTTACAATAACTCTGTGTTATTGTAGCAGTTGAACATCTCTGTTGCTCACCTTCAGGGGCCCTGATTGGTTTAACCTTGGTGCTGAATGGGCAGGACATTGGATCCACATGGGCCGACACAGCAGACAATCACAAGTGGGGCATCGTGCTGACCGTGTGTGGGGTGGTCCTGATGGACTTCAGCGCTGACTCTGCTGACAATCCCAGCCACGCCTACATGATGGATGTGTGCAGTCCTGAGGATCAGGACCGTGGACTCAACATACATGCTCTCCTGGCAGGTAACGTGAGGCAACATTTAAAAAATGCCCAGATACCTCCCTGAAACTGGTGCTGGTTGGTCATTGTTTCAACAGTTGTTGTAAGTCCGCTGTGCCGTGTGCTTCCTCATTTTCACAGGACTAGGCGGCGGTTTTGGGTACATTGTTGGTGGAATTAACTGGAACCATACTGGGTTCGGGAGGTCGCTGGGAGGTCAGCTGAGGGTCATCTACCTGTTCACTAGTGTGACTCTTGTTGTCGCCACGGCGATGACCCTGACCAGCATCACAGAGCGACCCCTGGCACAGACGCAGCCCTCAAAGAATGCCAGGAATACCCTAAAAAGTCCCAACCTGCCCCTCCCTCCATCACCTCCAGCTGCCCCCGGGGCAGGCAGGGAGGAAGACGAAGAGGAGGAAGGGGACAGGCAAGGAGACAGATACCAAAGCTACATTCTGGGCCAGCCGGACCCTTTGGTTAGGTTACACCTTTGTGCCAGTCTCACCAGTCCCATTTCCCCACTGAGCCCCCTCACTCCGAAGTACGGCAGCTTCATCAGCCGTGACAGCTCTCTGACGGGCATCAATGAGTTTGCATCCTCTCTAGGGACATCCTACATCGACAGCGTCCTCATCGATTGCTACACGGGCCAGCAGACACCACAGGCTCCTGACTCGGGTGATGCCGTGCGGGCACTGCCCCCCGGTGATACCCTGCCCCTGCATGGCCCACCTCGGTGCGTGGCCCCGGGCATCTTGAAGCGGCCCCAGAGCCTGGCAATCCAGACAGACAGCTCAGCGGCCCCCAGCGCGGCCACGGAGAATGGATGCCGACGAACTGTCACCTTCAGCCAGCAGGTTTGTGCGGAGGCGGGTGGCTTCATGGACGTATGAAAGTTTTTCTTGGGTATCCCACCATTAGCAACAGAAGGGGGCAGTAAGGATTAAGTGTAGTTAAAGGTTGAGGATTAAAATCCCATTACAGCTTTGATGTTGTACCTTTCATGGAGGTCTGCAGAGCAGCTAACATCAACCATTTTATTATAAATGTCTTTCTGTCATTAAATGCACATTGTCAGCTGGATTATTGCATCACTACAAACATAACCTGACTTGATAGTAGTGATGGCCAAAAGTAGCTTCATGAACCAATTGCTGTATTTTTTGACACCACTAGATGGTGCTCTATATTCAAAAAAGGACTCAGTTCATGCCCCAAAGCAAACCAAGACCGCCATCTAGTGGGGTCAAAAAATACAGAAAATGATGCATGAAGCTTCATTTGCCCATCACTACTTGAGAGCATGATTTGTCTCACTCTGGTCCCACCACCCACACAGGTGGCAAACATACTCCTGGATGGGATGCGATATGACAGCGACCTGAGTGAGGCTACGGACACCACTGACACTCAACTCTCCATGAAGCTGCTCTGTGTTGCCATCTACAGGATGCCCCCATCGCTGCGCAGTCTCTGCACCAACCACTTCTTGGGTTAGCATGGAAAATGAAATCGTGTGACTGCGTAGTGCATCTGAAGATACTTGTGGAAGGGAACTTAAGTGTGTGTTTGTCTGCATGCCTGGCAGGCTGGCTCTCCTTCGAGGGAATGCTGCTGTTCTACACGGACTTCATGGGGGAGGCTGTGTTTGGGGGGGACCCCAAAGCCCCCCAAGGCTCTGAGGCCTACAGGCTGTACAACACTGGGGTCACCATGGGCTGCTGGGGGATGTGCATCTATGCATTCAGTGCTGCTTTCTATTCAGGTAAGCTCCACACACACACAGCGCTCACAGAAAGTCTTGGCATGCTTGCTTAATTCTGTAGTAATGTAAAATTTATTGTCTTCATAACAAACGTCTGTTGACAAGCAGTGTTTAACACATACACATACAGCTCTGGGAAAAAAATGAAATACCACTCTATATTTAAAAATAATCTGCATTTTAAAATCCTGGTTTAATCCTGGTTCTGCTGGCAGAAGGTTATGCTGAGCAGCAGGCTGCTTCCAGGCTGAAACAAAAAATCGTGCTGTGGTCTCTTCATTTTTTCCAGAGCTGTATGTTCTGCACAGACGTTTTCTTTTTATCGTCATAATTTTTTTGACTGTATCATTCATGTCCATTCTTGCTATTAATTGCAATTATAGTCACTGGCTCCCCAAGGGATTATAAAAACAAATATTTTTGCAAAGGTTTTTAAAAAGCACCCAATGATTCTTGTCAATGAACTTTTTAACTCAGAACAAGTTTTTTACAAGTATAATTTGAGTTTGAATTCATTAGTATTTGAAGCGAATGTTTTACTTTAAAACTTCCAGTTATTTTGAATGTGATATACAGCTTTGTAAATAAATGATTGAAGTAATGATTTTTGTTATGAAACCAATAAATTTGCAATATTTTTACTGAATTACGCAAGCATCCCAAGACTTTCTGTGAGTACTGTACACACATGATATGCATGATTGTACCCAAGTATTGGGACACCTCCCTCCTCCCAGCAAGAAATATGGATGGTTTGAAATATACAAATATTTCTCAGTGAAGACATTAGCATCAGTAGATCTCAGTGTGGATTTCAGTAGCATCATCCCAGGTTCTTCAGTAGCAGGACGTTTCCGTCTGTGGGTTGCAGAGCGGCATTCCTCTGAGCCCTGTCTCCATGTGTTCCCGTCGCAGCCATCCTGGAGAAGCTGGAGGAGCGGTTCTCGCTGAGATCACTCTATTTCTTTGCCTACCTGGCGTTCGGGCTTGGCACAGGCTTGGCCACGCTGTCTACCAACCTCTACGTGGTGCTGTCCCTGTGCATCACCTACGGTGTCCTTTTCTCGTCCCTCTGCACGCTGCCCTACTCCCTCCTATGTGAATACTATCAGAGCCCACAGGTATGATACAACTGCCAAATGTGTGTGTGTGTGTGTGTGTGTGTGAGTGTGAGAGAGAGAGTGAGAGAGAAAGACAGAGAGAGAGAGAATACCATTATGTGCACAAGTGTCCCAACAACACAACAACTCTTAAGAAAACAGGGACTCTTTCGTAAGTGTGATTTTGAATATTTCTGAAGATATTTTACAATGACATATAAATAATAGTCAAAAAGAGGTCCCCAAAAATATATGTATACATAACACGCATGTATGTGTTCCTGGGTGAGGGCAAGATGAGTTTAGTTTTAGCATATGTTCTTCAGTTATATGATAATGAAATGATAAATGTTAACATTCCTTCATTTCCAAGAAGAGTACAGCACTCACTGCAGACAACAGGTGGTTTCTGCAGCTGCCTGATAGTTTTACTTTCATTTTCAGTTCTGTGGCTCATCGGAGGATGGAACCAGGCGTGGAATGGGTGTGGACATCTCCCTCCTCAGCTGTCAGTACTTCTTGGCCCAGATCTTGGTTTCTGTGGCAATAGGACCCCTGACGTCACTGGTGGGTGGGGCCCAGGGCGCAATGTACTTTGCAAGCGTGATGGCATTTGTGGGCTGCGCCTACTCCTCTCTGTGCGTTGTATACCAGCTGCCCCCCTCTGAGAGCGAGGCCCCTCAAAGCGAGGTGCAGCCTCTGCTGGTGAACATCTAAGGATGCTTCCTTCTAACTCAGCGAATATGTCATTTCTGTGATGAGCAGAATATGACCAGAAGGGTCACCAAGGTTCACCATTTTACAGATACTGTTAAAATAATTTAGAGATGCCGATTCAAAATCTCCTGTGAAATATCTACAGTGATTTTAAGGATGCCTTGCACGTATTTAGAGAAACTGGAAAGGTAATTGGAGATTTGTTCACTCAAAACGATAAGAACATGTCTTGAAATCACTTCCTGTCTATTTAAAGAGATCTGGACTTCCTGTCCATCTCAAGGTGCCTTTAAATGGACAAAGGTTTGTTTTAGGTACCTTTCATTCAGTTGTAGACATTCTTTAAACTGTCGTACATAGATATTTTGAAAAAAAAAAGGGAACGTCTCTAGGTCATGGTGAGATTTATTGAAATGCCTTTAAGGATTTGTTAATGGTATAAAAATATCTCTGAACGACTATCCACTAATTGTACATATCCTCTTTTGGAAAGAGAGGACCAGCAGGCAAACATCTATTTCTGTTTGTGTGTATGTGTGTGTGCGTGCGTTTGCATGTATTCTGTATGTCTGCAAAAAGTGTGTGTGAAACTGTGACTACACACTGTATGCATACATATTTTTGATGAGTATGCATGCCTTATGAGCGTCAAACATCTGCATCTGCTCTCATATTCAGATCTTTGTCTCTAGAGTTTCTTTGTTTCTGTTTGTTGTCACTATGATTCGCCTGTGAGAGGGTAAGTGGAATATGCGAGCGGCATGTCCGTCCATCTCCAGGTCCACGGTGTAAAAGCAATATTAATATTATTAGTATTAAAAAGCTTTCTAGTAATTACAGAATGCAATTTACTCGTATATATATATATATATATATATACATGAATTATTTTTCTCTCAGAAATTTGTACTCTTTTAAAGGGAAGACATCAATGAGGTCTCTTCATTCCCAGAGGTACGCAATAGGGATAAAAATACTGGGACACCAGGAACTTCTATGGCATCCCATTCTAAATCCATAGCCATCAATGTAGAGCCCCCCCTTTGCAGTTGCCACTCTTCTGACAAGGCTTTCCAAAAGATTTTTCATGCAGAAGAGCATTTTTGAGGTCAGCCACTGATGTTGGACGTGAAGGCCTGGCTCGCAATCTCCGTTCTAGTTCATCCCAAAGGTGTTCGATGGGGTTGAGGTCAGAGCTCAATGCAGGCCAGTCAAGTACTTTCACACCAAGTTCACCCAACCATGTCTTTATGGACCTTGGTTTGTGCACTGAGGCACAATAGTGCTGGAACAGAAAAGGGCCTTTCCCAAACTGTTCCTATAAAGATGGAAGTATAGACTTCTCCAACTGTCTTGGTATGCTGAAGCATTAATAGTTCCCTTCACTGGAACTAAGGGGCCTAGCCCAACCCCTGAAAAACAACCGCATACCATTATCCCTCCTCCACCAAACTTTACAGTTGACACAATGCAATCAGGCAGGTAATGTTCTCCTATCATCCGCTAAATACAGACTCATCCATCAGACTGCCAGACAGAGAAGTGTGATTCTTTACTCCACAGAACATGTTTCCACTGCTCCAGAGTCTAGTGGCAGTGTGCTTTACACCACTCCATCTGATGCTTGGCATTGCGCTTGGTGATGTGAGGTTTGCATGCAGCTGCTCGGCCATGGAAGCCCATCCATGAGGCTCCTGCAACAAAGATTTTGTGCTGGGGATAATGCCAGAGCTTGTTTGGAACTCAATTATTGAATTGAATCAACAGAGCGTTGGTGACTTTTACATGCAATGCGCCACAGCATTCGGTGACACTGCTCTGTTTCCTTACGTGGTCTGCCACCTCGTGGCTGAGTTTCTGTTGTCCCTAAATGCTTCCATTTGCAATAATACCACTTACAGTTGACCATGCTATATCCTGCAAGGAAGAAATTTCACAAACTGACTTACTACAAAGATGGCATCCTATATACCACACTTCAATTCCCTGAGCTCTTCAGATCAACCCATTATTTCACAAATGTTTGTAAACTTGACTACATGGCTAGGTGCTTGATTTTACTAAAACTGGTGGCAATGAGTCTGAATGAAACACCAGAATTCAATGAATACGAGGTGTGTCCCAATACTTTTGTCCATATAGTATATGTTCTAGTGTCTGCATGCAGCCACATTCTTGAAGCTTGGGACTTGGCTGATGCTATCCTTGGCTCCTTTTCATCCCTTTGAGCAAATCTTTAACTTGTGGATGTCATACCATCCACAACAGCATGCACGTGCGTGACACTGGAAAAGTGTTGTACCAATGTGGACAGCTGACTGGAACAGTTTTCCAGAGATGACAAGAGTTATACAAATTATCTGATCACAAAAGCTTTTGACCTATGGATTGCTTGGATCATTGGATGTTCTGAGCTCTGGTGATTTTACAACTCTCTAACTGGTTACGGCATTACACTGGACTGTTTCCCCCAGCTAGGAACTCCAACCTTGTCAACTCTAACATGGAAAATGTCTTTGGCAGGAGCGAGGATTTCTTATGGGCCTTGAATCAGACTGCAAAAGTATAGTTTTGCAAGTACTGAACCCCTGCTAAATGAACAAAACCTCCTGCTACCAGATTGATCACTACAGCACATGCCGACTAACTGTACCAAAATGCTGGAGCTTCAGGTGCCGCCATACCGCTGCACGCACAACTTCAGGAATGTTTATTATCAACAGAAAAATATTCCCTTGTAAATGGTGGTCGGAGTTACTTTGGTTAATGGATGTTTGGATTTGTTGTCCAAAATACAGACAAAAACTCTGGAGTTATACCTTGGGGCTCTGGAGTTTAAGTGTGGTTAATCATCTCATTAAATTTCGTTTCCTTAAAATAACAGAGGTTTTCCTTCTTTACCAGCATGCTCATTTTCTGAAATTCCAAACTTTTTGTATTTGTCATGCACTTTTTCTCCCAGAGTGGAGACATTCGGATGGAAGCCAGTAGCTGTGAGGTAATCTAGGACAAAAAAATTCCCACCACTGAGGCTATTTTATGAGCATTCCAGAAGATATTCTGTTTAGATAAAATTATGTAGTGATTGCAGTAGACATTAGGAAAGTTCCGGTACTACAGCAGACTTAGATGGTATGATTTTGCGTTGTTGTCAAGAACGTTTAATTGCCTAATAAGGAAAGCATTCTGTAGCCATTCAGTAGTTAGAGCGATCTTAAAAAAAAAGGATTGTTTTAGAACTTGCCATTAGAGGGCAGTATTAGTATTTTCGGTAGAGGTTAAATCTTCCACAATGTATCAATCTTTACAGACAATCAAAATTATCTGAATGAAACAAAGTAAAACATTCCCCTATAAAGCACAATGCTTCATTTGTTTAGGGTGAGACAAGAAACTGCCGGTCACTATAATTCTCATTCTAGCACCTGGCCTGTTCCTGGAAATAGACTGCTTTTACTTCTGCACTAGTCCAAACTCTGCAAATGGAAATATGAAAAGGAGAGAGTTGTACGGAGAGCTCATGAAATGACCAAAGAAAAAGTATAGGTAATAAATTTGACACACAAATAAAAAGACTGATTTATTTATAATCCAGAACCAGAATATACAAAGCAGTGGTCAAAGCAACCAAAAAGAGTAAAAAAAAAAAATCGATTCAGAGGATAAGCAAGGAAACCCAGCACAGCGGTGGATGAACTCTTGTGAACCCAGGAACCAGGTTATCCAGGTTAAAACAAAAAGACGAAGAAAAAAAATCTGTACAGAGTACAAAGGAAATCTTACCAAAACAGAACAGGGACCAAATCCTTAAGATTTAAGAGGGGTTAATAAACACTGCAAAAGTTTGTTATCTCAGTGGGCCTAACGACCTCATCACATACAGTAAGGACCCCTGAATCTTTCGTGCCATCTGCTGTTGTACTACAGACCAGCCAGACAGATTTAACTACTAGCAGCACATACTATTTAACCACACAAAAGGTAACAACTGTCCATTACCCCCTTCTTAAAACTTATCTTTGGTCTTAGGTGAATTTTGAGAGGTCACCATAAACGTCAGAAACCTTGTGAAGGGCACAGCTGCTTTGAGGAGCATCAGCTGGTCACGTAACAAAGTAGAAAATGTGCTTCACAACTGTATCATAAGTAGAAAGAAAAAGCACCTTTTTCGTGAGTGTCTCCCCATTTTGCAGCAGTAATTAAAACTGGCCATCAGTGACCAATAAATAACATTTAACAAAAAGGGCTGTGATGTTTCAGGACTCCAGTGCAAATATATGATATCTGGGGAGGAAAATTATTTGTATATGAAAGCACAAACTCTACTGGGTCAAGATGACCATGCAGACAGAGCTACTGGAGAAGGTGAACTGAGACATTAAGCTTTCACTTCGGCTTCTGTGGAGCTGCCATTTTCTGTCTTCTGCTTTTTCGTTTCAACTTTTTCCTGGGTTAAAGGAAAAAAAACACAAGTTAATGGCAAAATTCTTGTAATGCCTCCACCCAGCATAACCACACTTAGGCGTAAAGTCAAGCAAAAACACAAGTATTTGGGTTCACCCACCTCTTCGTCGGCTGGGCGCTTTACAGGATGTTCGTCTGCTTCTCCCTCTGCCCCTTCCTCACCATCCTCACCCTCCTCTCCCTCTCCTAAGACCAAAATAGATGTTCGACAGTAAGACACTACAGTAAAACACAATCAAACCTTGTAATTACAACACTAAAAACACTTGCCTTCCTCCTCTTCATCCTCCTCCTCAGGGACTTCCTCATCATGGTCAGCACCATTTGTCTTCTAAAAATGTTTTTTTAGAAAAACACCCATTTAGTTTCCTTGTTAGGCTCTGTGTGCGCACAAATGAGTCGTCTGGGGGGGCTGGGGGTACAAACACTACTGGCCGGGGTCTACTGGTAAGGTCACGTCATTCTTGTTCAATTAACCAGATGGAATAAATACAGGGCCAGCTTAATGCTGTCTTCGACTCACATCTGTGGCATCTCACAAACCAAACAAAGAGCTGGAAGGAGGAGCAGGGGGAGGGGTTGACCAAACACCTGCGCTATGAGAGCTCTGCAGACAAAGACCCTGAGGCCTACAAGGGGGACGCGGCCATACATACTGCTCCATTGGCAGGTGTTTCTTCGCTGCCGTTCTCCTTCTCCACTTCCTCCACCTCCTCGGCAACTTCTTTCTTCTCCTTCAGCTCCTGAGCACCGGCAGAGGAGAGGGGGGGGGGGACAAGTTGGCTTTTGCTTGGATTACGTAAAAGGCCAGTTAGGCGGGCTACGGCAACCGAAGCTTGTTTGGAAATATTGAGCAGCCAATGTTTCCACCATCACCTCTTTCCGAACATGCGGACTAAAACAAAACAGCCATTCAACGAATAGTGGGCGGAGAGTATTAAAAAAAGCCCAGCTTTACCCATTACAATATGCGAATATAGATTTTTAATGCCATGCTCAGGACCCCCTCCTCCTCGACGCAAATTAGGGCCGCACCGTCCGCGGTGTTATTTATTCGAGGAAGTAGCGGAAATTTTCATTTCTCCTTCACTGGTGGAAAATAGTCACACACTTTAAAAAAAATCACCTGGTCGGCAAATGGAACCGACCGCACGCCATCTGAACAGGTCCCACGGAATGTGCAAAGTGGTGGTTAAGGTATATCATATTTAATAGAATAAGAATTTGTTAAAAGCGTGGGAATTCGCCGTATCTATTCGCATTCGCCGTCCGCCAACTCGCGGCGCGCGCTCGACGGGAGACAAAAGAAAACGTGGCCGTGAGGCGCGCGCGCCAGAGAGAGAGAGAAAAAAACGGAAGCGGCGGCGAGGCGGCGCGTGCCGGAGACTACGAGAGACAGCGGGTTTCCCGCCGTTTTCTCTCCATCCCCCAAAACGACTGACAGTTAGTTACCTACCGGACCGCAAGCCGCTAACGAGATCGCCGCCGTTTCTATCGTACGAACGAGGAAACGGACAGAATGCGGCAGTTTATACGCGGCGATGCCTAACGACCTCCTACCGATCGCCCGTCCTTAGCAGCGCTACCTAACGGCGACGCTGTCGAGTGACACACCGGTACTTTCCCCCTCCAATTCAGTCCGCATGGCGCAAAACGGACTAACAGCATACTGCTAGCTGTATTAACACGACCTTATGAGATTATTAGGCAGGGATTGCAGAATCGTCGCAAAAACCGTTACCAGATTAACGTGTCCGGTTAATATATTGACCACTGACTAGTTATTAATTAAGGTGGATAGTTACACATTTCCCACATCAAAAAACAAATGTGGAAAAAACGTACCACCGGTACTGCCGAGTGGATATTAAGACTAATTGGTTTTACCTTAGGTGAGACCTCGGCAGTAGTGGTCGTATCAACTACGGTGTCCGACATCCTTGGTTCCGATGGGAAAAGCTTCCGAGACAGAAAAAATAAAATTACGATGAGCTATTTCCGTTACTGCAGCTGCAGCCGCCGCTTAGCTGTATGAGGAGTAGCTGACTCGGAGGCAAGAAGAGGAGTGAGGGCAAATCAGCCTCAACCTGTGAGTTGAACGGCAGCCGCTTCAAAGGGAGCAGGTCGAGGTTGCGCGCGATTGGACCGGGGGGCGAAACTAAACACTTTACTGGCTCTTCTATTGGTGGAAGCTGCTGTCGATTTTCTCAAATTCCTCCCGCCTACATGCAGACTCCTCCCTAGGACGAGAACTCTCGTTTCTATTGGCTGAATGTGCTAACCACGTCTTTCAGTCGAAGTAAAAAATTAAAAAATCAAATACAATATATTACAACTACGTATGCATTTTGAAGAGATTTAAATATTGTCAAATAAATGTAGTAGAGATGTTTGTTTCTCTGATCCATCGGCTTCGCAGTACCAGCGTTAGTATCGTAAGCGTAACGTTTTACAATGGCCAGCACACCGGATAAAGGTGTGCTGAGACTGATCAAATTTTGCAGGTGAATGTATGCGTTACATGATGTGTACCATTTTTTTGTCCTGAAAAGGTGTGAAAGGAATGAAAAGTCGTATGGAATGTCTTTCTACAATTATAAACGAGGGGCAAATTAGCGATAAATCTGCATAACTGAACTCCTAGGCTCTACGAGTCTCAGAACCTGCGATGTTGGGGATTTTTGCTTCTAAACACAATTTCAAAATGTAAATTAAAACGACCGTTTTCTTATCCTTTGTTTCTTGCGCCACGCTAACGAGAGTATGTGGTGTCGAATTACACCTTGGGGTCGAGTTACAGTCCTTCGGAACTATTTATTAAGCCACGCCCTTTAAGATAACCTGGAACGCCCTCCTCCCTTAGGTTTAGCCGGGGACGGGAAATGATGTGACCAGTATAATGATGTGACCATGTATTTCTGTTCTTCACCCATCACATTAAATGAATGCCATATCAGGGCGGCTAGCGGACTTTGACCGACCTTAAGTCAGTTGCAAAAAAAGAATAAACTTCAAGAGCAACTTTTTATGCTCTACTGTTGAAGTGGGTTTGGCTTTTTAAATACCTTTCTCGATTTAACACTATAATATCAGAAGCGGAGCTTTATGTGGCGGAAAAATTGATGTATGCTTGGATTCAAAAGAGCTATGAGGCATAAATGATTTGCAGTTTATGCTCGCGTTAATAATGCAGATTGTGTAGTTTTGGGGAGTGCCACATAACAGAAGTATGCCATGCGGAAGGTAGAGCTTCTCAGTTTTGAAATATGATCATGCTTTTAATATTAATAGTATATTGTGAATTAGTTGGTGTGTTGATACTGAATGCACTTTTATAGAACTGTATATTTTACCAGGTTCTATATCATTAGTGTCACTGTTCTTAGCCACATTTTTAACCCGCATGCTACCTGACAATCACACGGACTTTGTGGTTCAGTTAAGTATACCATGTGCACCTCAAGATAATGAGGTGCAAAAGCAATTTCTTTTTTTTAAAAAAATGCATTTTTAAGAACCTTTCATGTCAAGAATGCATATGACAAAAACAGCTGTGTGCATGGTTAATCAGTTTTATAGAAAAAATTAATGTAAATGTAAAGCAGATTGAACTGGGTTTTACAGTAGTGTGCCAAGTCACTAGTTATGACCTAAGGGCTAAATCTTTAAAACACCACTTCTTGATGTGGCCAGCACTGAGCATTATTTGGCAAAAACCCGCTTGCCTGTGCTGAACTGGAAGTACAGGGTTCACTCAGTTTTGTCACAGTTTCATTGTTGCAACTTCATCATTTAAAAATATTTAGTTATACCGTCAAAATGTTTGCTTATAATGAGAAACGAAGAATAGTTAAGCTATTTAATGGCCAACATAAAACGAAGCCTGCAATATTCTCGGTACTTTTTTTCTGTAAATAATTAACTGGAATTCTGTACTTTTGAATGAAAGTATAGGAAATAGTTTTAAGCCTGGTTCTTAGCGTAAGTGTGAGCAGCACATCGGCGGACGCTGCACGGTTGTTACGTTGACCGCTTATCTGCCCGTGTGTGTATGCGCGCGTGCGTGTGTGCACATGCGCACACGCGTGCATGGCCGGCGAGCCGCCGCTGAGTTGATGCACACAGCAAGCTCGCTCCAGCCTCTTTGTTTATAGCCACTGTTTCTTTCGCATGTTCTTTACAGGCTATTGTGTTGCAGATGGGCCTGAGTATGCAGCTGCTCCATTCAGCACAATGCAGACCGACCCTCTGCAAGGCCTAATCTCTTCATCTCCCACCCCCCTTGGACACAACTTAAAATGCTGGATTATCTTTCTCAACTTTAGTTTTTGTTTTTTTACCCTTTTACTTCTTTCTCAAAATTAAAATATTAAAGCTTGTTAAGGGTTAGCTAATTTGCTTTACTTGTGGTCTACCTGTGCATGAACTTGGAAAGTTTCCATAAACATTCAGGAAGTCCTCTGTCACAGCCGTGACTTATCTCAGTTCCTCCTGCTAGACTTTATTTACTTTGAACCATATATGGTGAGAACGGCCTCCGCCTTCATCTCTGTATTAAACCCATGAGTTGCTAGCCATGGATTCTTTTTAAAACGTAGCTTAAAATCGAAAGCAAACTTTCATGTAAAGCCATGGGACAATTTTTTTGTCTCCACATTAATGTACTTCAAGCTGACTTCCAGTAGGGGGCAGTGATTTTCAGTAGTCAATTCCAGGTTTGCTTTATGCCTCTCTCTGTTTGGAACCGATCTACCCTCTCATGCACCAGATTTAGCAACAATGGCCTTCTTAGTAATCACAGATGGTGTGGGCTCCTGTCCTGCTCATTGCCAAGCCCAAACCATTGTTCCAGCCAACTTAGCTGTAAGACCAGGAGTGGATCTCAGTTCTGTGGACTGGACCAGCCTGATGTTCAGTGTAGTGTCATGGCAGAAAGGTTTCCCCTGTCTTTCATTTCCGGTAAACGTTCTTGTTGCGGTTACTTGTATTTCCCCATTGTGGGTTTGTTTTGAGAGAGTATTGAAACCCAGGTATGACACTCAGAAACAGTAGTCTTATTAGACGGCCTTTCAGGAAGAATGCATCGTTTTGTAAGGCAACTTACTTATTTACATGTTCGCGAAATTATACTGGTTTTATTTTGCTGAAGTCCTTGAGTCCACTGTAATAGAATGAGCATCTACATCTGGGACTGGAAAAACTATTTCCCAGCAATCCTGAATCAATCAGTTGATAATGCCTTGTTGGCAGAACAGTTGGCCTACATTTATCAAAGTTGTATGAATAAACAACTCTAGTTTATCAAAAACATTTTTATATGAACTGGATCTGTGCAAAATATGAATGTAAACCCATTTAAAACAAATGACCATATGAATTAAGTACATTTTATGCTAATTTATAAACTATAAGAATAACTAGATTTTAAAATGTTATTTATGTTTGTCAGTGTAATATAGTTATTGATCCTTTACATTGCTACTCTATATATACTTCTAGATGTTAATATTTCATGTAGTAATTTTTATTTAAACAAGAATGATTGTAAGTATAGGTGGGTCAGACCAGAGGCACGGGCAGGATTTTCTCTGATGACGTTGTCTAATTGCTTTCAAAACCATGCAGTGTGCTCTCAAATGTTAATGACCATCTGCCTCTCGTCGAACTAAGTGGGTTTGCAGTGTTATAAATGAACCAGCTGGACTGAAAGGGAGGGAAAGCCACAGACAGAAACTTTGTTTTAAATCAGTCTTAGCCTTTTGGTTTCTTTTAGTGGACAGAAGTGAAATGTGTTTAGTTTTTGTTTTGTTCACTTAAGTTTTGTTTCTAGTCATCGTTCTGTTGTGTGTCTTTTAGCAGCCATTTGTCCCATTAACTAGGTCTTAAGTGTTTTGAGTTATAAAAACCGTGTGTGCCCACTGCCCAGGTGTGGCTGTCCTGGGCTTACTGAAATCTTGTGCTCAAAAATGTCACATATAATCTGTATAATTGTGAGGTGCAGTAGTGTTGAGACTAGAGTATCTCTAAATTTGCTTCTTAAAACCCCACCATGTGTATGACATTTGTGCTGAGCAGAGACTCAGCCCCCAGTTGCCGGGTCACACAGCAACCATGGATGCAGAGGGTAGGATGACAGTATGATCTTTGTATGTCTACCATATAAGGTGGCAGAGTCAGGACTGAGAAGCAATTAAGTCAAGTGTATCATATGGATGAACTGGGATTATGGTCTCTCCTGCCTGCCCTGCCGCTGTACCACCTCTCATCCTGCCGTCAGAAGCAGCACCAGCACCTGCCTGTTATCACCTGCCTGGCCTCCTCATTTAGACTTGAATCTCGAAATTTGGATTGTACAAATTAGGATTTTGTCATTATGTTCATTTAACTTCTTTTGCTAGGATGGCATGGTGGTGCAGTGGTTACTGCTGCTCCATCACACCTCTGGGACCTGGGTATGAGTCTCCACCGGGATTCCATGTGTGTGGAGTTTGAATGTTCTCCCTGTGTCATTGTGGGGTTTCCTCTGGGTACACTGGTTTCCCCCCATAAGGTTAATTGGAGTTACCACATTGCCCATATGTGTGTGTGTGTGTGTGTGTGTGTGTGTGAGAGAGAGAGAGAGAGAGAGAGAGAGTGTGCCCTGTGATGGATGGGTTGGCACCCCATCCTAGGTTGTTCCCTGCCTTGTGTGTCCGTAGCCTCTAGAATAGACTCCAGGGGGGGGGGGGGGGGGGGGGGGGGGGGGGGGGGGGGGGGGGGGGGGGGGGGGGGGGGGGGGG
>JAODLD010000136.1:23151890-23164822 GCA_026781065.1 Mormyrops boulengeri | reverse complement strand
GGGGGCAACGAGAGGGATCAGCAGAAGGAGGGAAGGAGGGCTGGAGTCTACAAGCTCACCTCCTAACAATCTCAGGTTCTCCCAAACATCTGCCAGACTCACCTGTTTCTGGAGTTGCACACAGTAACTGGGTGACAGTTAAACCCCCTGTAGTTTCTTTTTGTCTTTTTTTATTCTTTTTTTTCACTGATGAATTCATTCGGAATGGAACCCCAACATTCTCTGACATTCTCCAATCCACCGACCGCCCCAGGGCAGCCCTGAATGGTCCAAATCCAGGAAGCTAGGGGAAATGTTCACACATCAATAATCTTAATCATCTCAAGCAATCCACTGGCTTTTTTTATAACCGTCTCTCTTAACAAATTGCAGAAATGGGTCAGCGAGATGGGGGCACAGCAGGGCCGTGCCTCAGAGAAAGGACTAAACCTAAACAGCCCGACATTCCAGGAAAAGTTGGGAACAGAGTGAAAATGGAAAGATTGAGAAAAACAGGAAATGACCTTGGCAATCTCACTGAGATGACTGAAGAGCAGTGTCAGGTTAAGACACATGCAAAGAGTAGGTAGATAGATAGATAGTTTGGTAAAGGATTTACTGAGTAAAGGATGCAGCGATGTGCTATAGCCTGAGTTACAGAGTGAATACCTCTCCTTTTCTAACCGTCTATATATTTTTCCTTAACACGTATATTTTTCCTTTAGCCTCCCTCAGCCTTATTGCCAACCACGTAACTGAGTATAGGATCAAAGGCTTTATTACATGTGCAAAGAGATACAGGGCAGCCATGTTTGTAGAGGATGAGTTTTCTGTCTTTGGGTAGTATGTCACTGGACTGACCTGGACACCGAGGTACAATAATGGCAATGACCTCGCTCTGATCCTCCTCCGTGCCCATCAAACACACACGATCCGATCGACACTAAAGACCCTGTTGTGACCACCGTCCACCCCCCTCACCCTCGCCACCCCAACTCCGCCAAGAGAAAAACCATCATTGAATGCGAAACTCTAATACCAACAAGAACATACATGAAAGCCAGAGGAAGGTAGCAGGAGAGGAATGTAAATTGATTGCTGCAGTATATTGCCTAGCAACAGAGGCTCCCGCTTCTCGTGCCTCAAACTACAGTCGCGTTGCTATTAGTGCCATCTAGTGGTTCAGTGGTGTATTGCTATATACGTAAAGTATACGTGATGGTGTTGGAATATACTTCTTCTTATTTCTTTGGTCACTGAGGTGTTTTTCAATCTTGTAGAGTTGGCTATATTTTATGGGCGTATTTTTGTCCTTTTGCAAAAGGGAAACTGTATGTTGCCTTGCATATCAAGGAGGGCTCAGTATAGGATAATTTGCAAAATTTTGGGCTGGGCTTAACTAGCGCTTACTTTAAGTGGATGGGAAGCTTGACTCCCCCTTTCCTCTTACCTGTTTGAAAGTAAACAGATTGCCCTGATTGGCCAGACTCAACCTGCCTGCCCATGAGCGAGGTTTCCTAGCAACAGGCCACCAGCATGTGTGTATGCGCGAGGCTGTGTGTGTGTGTGTGGCTGTAAGGAGGAGGCTGCAGTCTGGAACCACAGCCGCGGCTGGAAAATACCAGGCACAGTGCCTGTACAAACACAGAGACTGCTGGAGAGAGAGACAGAGAAAAACACCAAACACGTGTACAGTTAACTGAAGTCTTAATGATTGCTATTAAAATCCATTTCTTCACATCTTATATTTTCAACAAAGATCTCATCCTGGTGTTTAAAGTGTTTAAAGAGGCAGTACTAACCTGAAAAGTGTTATAACGCCGCTCACAAACTGCCATGGCATTGAATGTACTCTGTGTCATTTTTTTCCATTGAATTTGAAAACTTTACATTGTACTATGTAATGCTATCCTTCATGACCAAACCACATCCCCTGTGAAAGAGAAAAAAAATATCCTGAGGGAACAGGCAGGTTGCAGCACTGAAATCAGATTTTCAGTAACGTTGCAACCGTGCCTCACACTTCACTGTGCTTAACAGCTGCCTCTTTAGCTGGGTAAAGGTTTTCTTTATGGTTAAAGCGAGTGTGTGTGTGTGTGTGGGGGGGGGGGGGGTGCAAAATTAGGCTTAAAGTAACATGATTAGACAAAGGCGGTTGAGGTTGTAGCGAGAGGAGAGCAGACTGGGAGAAAAAAATGGCTGGAGGACAGAGGTGACACTGTCCGAGTGAGATAAGAGAAGGGAAGGAGGCTGGTCCAGAGTGATTTCCTCCGTTAATCATTTTGTAGATGTTCAGAGAGACGTGTGCAGCCAACACAATGTAGGAGGGCAAAAACGGCAGTGAGATGGGTAACGTGGAGTGCAGTGGGTGGAGAGAGAGAGACAGGGAGAGGAGAAGTGGGGAGAACATCGGGTGGTGTTGGACAGGGGACAAAATGGACATTGAGACAGAGGATGACAACACCAGGGGTAAAAGGTTAGCGGGAGGGGGCGGGCCAGCAGTGGGGGGCACCGGGACGAAGGGGGCCAGCTCTGCATCCGCCTGCCTGTGAGCTGAATGGCTCAGACAGCCTCCGTGGGCGACATGGTGCCGTCGTCAAGCTGAGGAAATGAGATTCTGCTGTGATTAAGGGGAGGGTCTCCATGGCAACGGAGCAGGGCCATGCGCAGAGAGGATCGGGCAGAGCGTGGGGGGGTGGGTCGTGGAATAAGGGTCGAATTTCAAAGGCATCCACCCCCCAGCCCACTCCGTTTTTCTCTCTCAGCCGCTCCCTCCCCCCTCTTTTTCTGTCTTAGACCATGTTTATAATCACAGAGAAAGGCCGGTTTGGGAAAGCATGAACTAAGGAGCTACACTCCCTGTTGTTTATGTGTCTGCATGTGCGTAATTTGAATGAGGGTGTTTTCAAAAGAATATACAGTCATACACATCTAGAAACACCAGGACGCAGCACATACAGTATGAGTCGGTGTACAGGCACCCAGAGTCCACTGTAGACATATATTCATATACCCACCTCATTTTTCACGTTCAGAATCAGAATCAGAATTACTTTATTAATCCCCGTGGATAGTTCTGTTATTCTGTCTGTATTAACAGATTTAACTTAAATTTAAATCTTCTTGTACCACGTTTAATGTTTTGTCTTGTAACATGTGGACCCTACATATGCAAAAGATTTCATTTTTTTGTTCTGTTTTACAGAGATCTTGTCTCGCGAAATTCGGGGCTTCGTCCCGTGGTTACTTTGATCTTGTTTGCTATAATTGGAAAAATACACACGAACATCCTGATTTAGAATCATGGTCTTCATGTGAACCAAAATTAAGTTCTGAGGCTCACCCTGCAGTCTGAGATGCAGATGCTGCTGGACTGATGGTTGTTAATTTGATAGGAGGATTTTATAGGAGGATTTGATAGGAGGAATGAGAGGATCTGCAGGATGCTTTGGGTCACCTTGAGCCTCACGCACTTGGCTGCCTCTGAAGGCCATTGTCCGCCCCACAGCTGCTCAAGAGATGACTGGCGAGTGGATCCGGAATGTTCCGAAAACCAGTCCATTCGGGAGAGAAAGGAAATGGGCCTCTGTAGAGCAGAAATGGAAGAACATCCTGCGATATCTGTAGTATTGTACTGTGGCTTGAAGTGAGCTCTGTAAGGTGTAGATGGTGATGTGCTCTTACAGATCGAAGAAGAGAGTGACACCTCAGATCCATCATCATGTTGGCTAGAGCTGGGCATGTTGGGCGTAGCCCTTCATCTAGCCTTGGAGTGCTGGAAACAGGTAGGTGCACTTTCTACAGGGATCTATGCCATTTGGTCGCACTCACGGGATCTCAAGTGAAGTGGCCTTATCGTAATCCTATCCACATACGGGTGTTCAGTAGCACAGAATAAAATTCCCCCAGGACCACAGTGCAACATACAAAGAGCAGCAACAAAAAGCGTGATAAAGGGAGGTTTTTCACAGTGCTTAAAGTGCAAAACATAGCAGAGCGTGAAACAGGGAGCCAGGCATGATGGTCTATGGTCTATATACGTTGTGCAATTTCTACATAAACAATAAATATACAAAGGGCGGTATAAGTATAGTGGAATTGGACTAGCATGTGACAGCACACCTGAAGAGTGACACACTGGAAAGGTCATTGTCCTATTATCCAGTCACAAATCTAACTGGCCTGTACTTCCTGTGCTAATTACCCTTATTAGGATATAGCTGCTGGGGGAACTGGAGCCCCTCCCAGACAGCCTAGGGCCCAAAGCCCCCAGCATAGGGTCACCCCGGATGGGGTGCCAGCCCGTCGCAGGGCATGTAAACGCACATGCTCATGTACTACAGGCAGGTTTGGTCTAACAGCAAGAGGAAGCTGCAGGAACTGGGGAAAAAAAATCTAACTCCAAACACACAAACCAAGTCCGACTCAAACCACAAAGCTAGAGGTATGCGGCAAAAGTGCTGCAGTGTTAGTGTGACTTTCCTCTTATTTGCTTCTTTTTTACTTGCAGAGCAAGAAAATATGTTTATTAAGATATGCATTAAGAATCTGTCATAAATAACAAGAAACACACCGTTTGTATTCTACACTTTAATTCTTGTTTAATTGTTGTCATTATTAATCTATCTATCTATCTATCTATCTATCTATCTATCTATCCATCTATCTATCTGTCTATTGAACATTCAGGAATGCTACAGGTTTAGTTCACACTAGGATTATATTTCCCCCTAGCGTTGTGAAGTAGTACTGCACCACATGTGCAGCCATGTCTATTTATTTTATGAAGGGCACATGGGAAGTGTGTGCTTGGCATCAGTGAGACACGGCAGTAACTGTGCTCTCACCATGACAACAGCAGTGGGTCCATATTTGGACACATAGTTACCACACTGTTTCCTGATTGGCCCAAGGCTAAGTTGTATTATTTGTCTGTTTTGACCTTGGGTTGCTAAACGAATGTGGATGAGCTAATGGAACCTCTCTCTTTTTCTCCTTTCAGTAAACGTCTGATGAATCAAATGCAAGCCTCCTTTCTGTAATCATCCAAGTCATGTGAAAGTTGCCAAAAGTAATAGACTAATGATCAATAGACAGATGGCAATGAAGCCTTCTGGTCTCCTGGACCTGTGCTGAGATGGTACGACTCTGGGGGCCTGGGTGCACTCTATGGTGGGTTCGTGGGGACAGGAAACCCTGGTCTCAGCAAGGAGGGGGCGAGATGGTGACATCAGCCTCTTGAAACCGCAGATGACTGCTGGACACCAAGTCGATCCTTGAGGATCTGGATTCCTTCCCTACGGCCAAACGGATGCCCCTGTCCTTCCTCAGGACCTGTGGGCAGAACATCTCATGCTGGATGGTGGTGACTTTGATGTGGTCCAACATGGTAGTTAGAAGAACTGAACTTGCGACATATGCTTTGCTAATTCAAGTAACAGCAAGGTACTTAATTGATTAAGAAATATTAAGAAATGTGGTTCAAACTTAGAAAGAGCTTAGCCAAAAACCAATAAAGCAGTCACAAATAAATACACCCATCGCGTCACCATTACTGCATATAAATACATGTTTTTACTTCAAAGGTAGCATTGCTTCACTACTTGCTGAGTTGATCTATATTGTATTTAGAGCTGAATCAAATTATATATTCCAATCTTTACATAACTTTTTTGTATTGCAGGCCATGTGTCATATCATGTATATCATATTGCCTGAGTGGGAGAGATACACACCCTTAATGAGCCAGAAAACACAGATGAGCTGCATAATAAGCCAACGTGATACACAGTACTGTGCAAAAGTCTTAGGCAGTCTCAGAAAATGATGCTCAAATAATCTTCATGTTGGTGAAAAACTATGATATTATGTCTGTCAAAGCATTTCAAAATCTCTCCTAAAATTACCCCAGTATTTGCAACGACAATCCAGTGCACCCATGTATTTTTTGCCCCATACCCCACCTCGTATAGCTAATAAATACCTCACTGACTTTCTTTAACTAATTAAATTGGTTAATTAACTGAGATAGTGTGAAATCTAACAAATACATGGAATGGCTGGGGTACCCCTGAGGAGAGGTTTGGGAACTGAAGCGGGGTTCATCTAGCCATCCAGCAAGTTACCAGTAAATTTTTGGAGAACGGAGGAAATTCTTTTTTGTGAAAGTTTTGTTGTATTACTGTTAATGTTCATATGTTCTAATGTTAAATTGAATTGTGTTCTTTGTTCTGAGCATATATACCCTTACTAAGGAGCTTTAAGCGTTTCCTTTGACTGCCTAAGACTTTTGCACAGTACTGTTTGTGAAACACTACCCAAAGATTTGTTTTTTGCTGTGAAATTTTCTGTCGCAGACACATTTACAGCTGCACAAAAGGTGGTGAGTGTAATATATGCTTGGATTATGCATGTGTACAAATGTCAGGCACTCACTCCCTTCATGATTCGCTGGCGGAGTTCTTGGCGGGTAAGAGGTCGTTCATCTTCATCAGTCAAGAGAGATTCTTCTGTGTCATAACCATCCCTGGCAATCCCAAATAAAAAAGAGACTCTTACAGACATCCTGCAAGGGGTTCCATGCTGGACAGCTGAGTAAAATGTGAAAGATTATTTGTCTTTAAGAACTTTAGTGGACATGTCAGGCGCCACTTAGCAGACAGGCTGGAATGGAGATTAGACCTACCCAGAACCAGGGGGTTGGACCTGCACGTTCTGGGATGGCATGTCTGGACCCTGACCCAGCAGGATCTGAGCCACATCTTTTGCATCATATTCGTTATCGATGTCCTGTGTGAGACACCCACACGGCAAGAGATAGAACAGACAAATGTGGGGGACGGGGGGCGGGAGGGCTGGTCACTCGGGAGAATAATGCCAGGGGCTGCGAATACCTTGGAGGTGAGGAAGGCCTGAATGGTAAGGAGCTCATTGGTCTTCTGTTCCACCATAGTCAGGTACGTCATGATGTTGTTGTCCGTGATCCCGGCAGAGGAGCCCAGCATGTCCACGATCACTGAGTGGTCGCAGTTAAGCTCATGGAAGAGATGGCACACCCCTACAGCACATGACACACACTCTGACATTAATGATTGACGGAATAATTATCCAATCAGGTGTAACTATGGGTGTGTGCAGTTTATGTAAGCTTTTAAACAGGGTTAATATGTCTGTTTGTATGCTGTCTCAGGCATGTGTACCTGTCTTGAGCTGGTCCAGAATCTTGCTGGCTGCTGTGGCCTGGCTCTCAAAGGCCCGTGCTTGCGACTCGGCTTCACGTAGCTTTGCCTCGAAGTCCCTCAGGCGGCTGTGGTGCTTTGCTTCCTGCGTCCGCCCCTCTGCCTGAAACTCTTCCATCTCCCGCTGAACCTGACACAGCAATGACAGCATGTAGCTCTCGGGTCATATTCATTTACTCTGCTGGGTTAATAGCCCTACAATGCATAAGTCCTTCTGGGACTCACACCCTTAACCACCATGCCACCCACTGGTCGAGCAAGCAAATAACGACGTGATGGGTGACTGACCTGGCCAATCTGGTCCCGCAGAGCTTCCACCTCATTGTTTTGCTCGTTGATGTAATTGAAGAGGGCAAAGTTGCGGTCCTCAACTGAGCATCCGTACGAAGGACATGCATGTTACTATCTAAGAAAGGACTTCAGCCATTTCAGTATTAGCTACAAGCCCTTCATCTGTGATCAGGTTTAACCTTAATCTTAGATTGCTATCTTACCATAAACACACCACAGAAGACAACGCAAAACAATAGCATTTCATTAATTAACCGAACATCTGTTTCCATAACTGATGAAAAACTTACACATTTAAAGTAATATGGAAACTATGGATGTCCCCTTACAATCTTTTGTTATAGCAGTAGTATCTCTGTGTATCTGTTTGCAAATCTGTGTGTGTGTGTGTGTGTGTGTGTGTGTGTGTGTGTGTGTTGATATTCACCCTGGATAAACTTGGTGACCAATAGCTCCAGATCCTCCTCTCCTGTCACACTGTGGATCTTGAGGAACATCGCCTCCAAAGAGTCCATGGTCACCTCCCTTGAATCTGCCCGCCTTTGCTCCTGTGGCTCTGAGCCTGTGGGTTTGAGGGGGGGGGGGTGGATGCACAGTTTTTCACTTTCATCTGCACCTGACTCATCATCCTTCACTGTACACCACTGCTGCACTTGTCAAAAGTTTCTGTTACTGTTTCTGCAAGCTAATGGAGGCGGTCTGATGATGAAGTGGCTCTGCAGGGTAACAGTATGAATGACTCATGGCCAAAAAGCAGCTGCAAATTTACAGATCTGTGCCCGGGTACCTTGACGCCGGCCAGGCCTCAGACCTCCTTCCTGCATGTTCCTCTCATTGCTCTTAGTGCTCATGAAGACCTTCAAGTCCTGCTCGTGGGCCATGTTCCTCTCCAGTTCCTTCATCTCTGCGCTGTACTGGGTCAGATCCCTTACCGCCTTCTCCTTTAGAATGACCATCTTGGACTGTGCCTCCACCCTGGAGCGGACAGGCAGCGGAAACAGGCCTGTGTGTGAACGCGGTCTTTGCTCTTTCTTGTGTGCGAGAACCAGCCACACCTAGACAGCTAGTGGCACCTTACCTGAAATCATAGGCATTGGTGGACTGGTTGATCACCTCCCCTATGTCCCTGTGGATGTCCCGCAGCTCCTGAAATGGGCAAAATAGCCTGTGTGAGCTCAGGCCTCCCCCGGAGCAGCCACATATATCTCCATCCCGCCGAGTGCAGGTGTCTGCGCGACCTCTGACCTTGTCCAGCTTGCGCTGCAGCTGCTGGAATCGGATTCGCTCCACACGTAGGGTCTCCAGCTCCGCTCTCAACTGCGTATTTTTGGCCAGCTGCTCATTGAACCGGACGAGGGCCTGTACAGGGGGTGAGGCGCACAGGGGCATGACCTTTGGCCACAGGTGACCTCTGTCAAACACTCCACTATTGTACTTCTTGCAGCACTCACTCGGTCCAGCTTGTTCTCCAGGGTTCGTGTGACCTTCTCTTTCTGGTATGCCTTTGATCTCAGCTGAGGATCTGCACAGCTCCCTGATCTCCTCACGGCTGCTAGCTGCCTCTCAGTACTGACAATCTACCCAATCCCCCCCCCCAACAAAACAGCATCAAAAGGACCATGTGACTCGTTATTCATAGTGTACTGAAATCAGTTTCACCATGAATAAATGCACCAGGTTTAAATATTGATACAAAACTGTATAAAAACATATGACTAATAAATGAATGAGAGTAAACCATGGTCAAAACGTGGTAGAACACCAGACTCCCAGTGTGGCTGTTAACTTGGACTGCTGGGAAATGATTATACTGACACTCGTACATTATTACGTAAAGATGATATTTAAATGTATGTGTAGTATGAAAGGGGAACAGACATGTATGGTCTGCCTGCATATACAGATGTATGCTTTTAAAATCATCTGTCCTCTGGGTTCATCTGTTCTCTGTGTCTTTCTCTGTGCTCTGTACCAGAATGCCTGTCTCTTCTGCCTCTGTGCTCTATGCTTGTGTGTCCATCTGCTCTGTCTTTCTCTGTGCCCTGTGCCAGTGTGCCTATCTATTCTATCTATATCTGTGCCCTGTGCCAGTGTGCTTCTGTGCTGCCTTCCACTGGGCTCTGTACCAGCATGCCTGTCTGTTCTGTCTTTCTCTGTGCTCTGTACTAGTGTTCCTGTCTGTTCTGCCTTTCTGCGCTCTGTACCCTGTGCCAGTGTTCCTGTCTGTTCTGCCTTTCTCTGTGCTCTGTACCCTGTGCCAGTGTGCCTGTCTGTTCTGCCTTTCTCTGCGCTCTGTGCCAGTGTGCCTGTCTATTCTGCCTTTCTCTGTGCTCTGTGCCAGCATGCCCACACTGTTCTGCCTTTCTCTGTGCTCTGTATATGGGCACCTCTTGCTCCATTTGTGCGAGCCTCTGCCTCTCCTGCTCCAGCTGTGCATCCACCCCATCACAGCGTTCCAGCAGGCCACGCATGGCCTGTGCAGCAGAGGCGTCTCGCTGCCGCTGGGACAGGCTCTCCGATGCACGCAGGCTGTGCTGTAGATCCTGCTGCTCTTTCTGCAGCTTCTCGATCTCCAGCCTGCATCTCACACATGGAAACAGTCAGAAAAGAGTCAAGAAACACAGAAGGGCAGCGAGTAATAAATAGTTAGCAGAGGCCCAGGTGACACTCACCGCTGCCGCCGAATCAGCTCCTGTGCCTGGACACCATATGCCTGTCGATCTCCCTCCATGATCCGGAACTGCCTGAGGAGTTTGGCCATCTCTGAGTCTGCTGCGCGCACAACATACGGATGCTGTCAGTGCCCATCACTGGCACAACACGTGGAATAGAGGAAGTGTGGCAGGGCGAAACATACCAACGGCATCGATGTCGACATCGCTGCTGTCGGAGTGGATGCTCACTGCCGACCTTCCACGCGGCATGGCGCTGAAATTATTACTGAGAAGCAACAAAGGCATTAGCACAACAGCGTAAAAACCTAGGATGTTGGCTGCACTTTTTTCTTCCCTACTTGAATACAGGCAGCAAACAGCAAGATAGTTAAGGTTAGTATCACATAACAATGTTACCAGATCAAGTCCCAGGGCGTATTGTACTTTACTATACCTTCACTGAAGAACGATACATTGCTCCACAATAAGCAGGTAAAACGATTAACTTTGAGTTGAGAGAAGCGTGGAAAAGCAGAGATAATTTAAAAACTGTTAATGTTATACTAGTTTAAATAAATGCAACAGTATGTAACTTAAAAGACAGCAACCTTCTTTCGCGACGTATTATTATATTATAACTACCATGGCTGTTGTCTCTCTGTTCTACATTGGGGTGTCTGTTATCAGCACCAGAGACTTTCCTCCTGTATTAGACATGAGGCGAACGGCGCATTTCGGGCTCGGACGGACCGTGCGGCGTTTCTCCCGCAATACAGACGCGCTCCCTGCACAAGCAGCCGCTCTTTGATAATACGCTACATTCCCAGCATTGTCGCCAGCTATCCATCAGCCGAAAAGAGAATCATGTCACTATTTAATAACTTCATCGTATATCTTTCCTTGCTAAAGTAGCTGTCATCCTGACAAACTTCGGCGATAGAAAACCCGCAGATACTAACTACAAAAATGTATCTTAACGAAATGTAACGTAGAAGCAAGTTAAACAGCGAACATAATATATTACCTGTGAGAATCAAACACGTTCCTTTTTTTCCTTGCTTGCGAATTAGTGTTAGCTGTCTATCCAATTAAGAAGTTTAGCATGAGTTGAACTCTCCAGCCTCCTGCGGTATCTGTTGTTAGCAACCGTTTCCAGGAAGACGCGGGGCCACCGATCGTAGGTCCTGTAAATCATGTATTTTTTATTTAACACCCATCACGCAGTACATTCTGTACATTCTATTAATTTCTTGTAGATTAATAATTAAATTGTGTAGATGTAGTAATTTCACGGACATCGCCAGATGAGCTACCGACAATTGGCTAAGGCTTCATCATCTTGCACGGAGTCCTGCTTTTCCTCATGCTGCTGGTGCTATTGATGGGTGCCACATCCGGATAACAGCTCTAGAAAACCAACACCATGTAGACCATAGGAACTACAAACTTTTTCATCTGAGCAAATGCAGACCTCCTATCTGAAGGTGCCCAGAATGAGTCACCCATTGGTGCAGGTGGCCATGAATGTCCTGGAAACCGCATTAGGGACAGGATTGCTGCCTGCCTGTTTACACCTGTGCATTTGCCAGAGTAGATGAATGAACATGATTATTTGCAAATTTTGTCCACATGTGTTTTGTTTCTAACCGAGTGCTGTGCAGTTCATATTTCAACCAAAAATGAAGCAGTCATGATTTTGTTTATTTCCACAGCAGCCAACCAAAACTGCACAAGTTGGCCATATAAACCTGTATTTTTGTCTTTGTCTTCACCACTACTAAATTGTTCGTCCTACAACAAGGGTATCCTTGAACTGTTGTCAAATCATCCTGCCAAACATGCATGCCAAGTGGGGCCTCTGAACTTAACTCCATAACCAAAATCTATGATGTTCATAGCCTCATGGTCAACTGATACCACTTCTGTGTTACTCAAAACAAAACATAACAAATACAAACAAAACAAATGCAAATGCAATTGACAGACCTGATTGTTGTTGTACACTGCATTTATTACATTTAATGTGATACACAATCATTTATTTGAAATGCTTGTTGCAGTTGTTGTCCTTCATAGCCCTCTCACATGTTGAAAAATAGTTCCTTGCAACAGCTTAATTTTTTGGGTATAGAGCACTTCAGTAGACTCCTTGCATAGTGATCCTTTTGTACAGGTGAAAATAAGCCATTTTTCAGACCACTTCTTAAAGACCACTTGTTATGCAGTGATTTGGAAAAGATGCCACTAACTGAGATATAACATGAGGTTATGAACCTCCCCATTTCTGGAGATTCAATAGTACACAAAGGGATTATGGTAGTTCATTTCAGCTATTATTTCTCCATACAGAATAAATTAAACCACTTCCAGAACCCACCCCTCCATCACAGAAGAAACACAACAGTTATGAATAGTCAACATAAATAATATCAGTACATGTTATATTATAGACTTCCACCCAAACAAACAGGACCAAATAAAAAAATCAGTCAAACCAAAAACCAATCACATCTTATCCACCATTTTTTCAAATAAATTCATAAATTTTTCCGTTTTGTTATTCGCTCGTGTCATTCTTCTTCCATTTGGATTCTTTTTGCAAACAATCAAGGGTAAGCCCTTCTGTGGTGATGTGGGTTTTTGGCAGGTTGGGGTTCAGGTGGAGATGCTGAGGATGTGCTGGGGAGGGAAACAGGATCAGATGGGGCTGGGGCTGGATGGGATGGGGCTGGGATGGTGCGGGATGGGATGGGACTGGGGCTGGATGGGA
>JAODLD010000136.1:23130601-23145657 GCA_026781065.1 Mormyrops boulengeri | reverse complement strand
AGCAGGAAGAAACCTTGAGAGGAACCTAGACTCGGAAGGGGACCCCATCCTCCTCTGGGCAACCGGGGAGCATGAAACTGTATCACCTTGACATTAATTCCAGTCCATACAGTTTTAAAAGTCCCAGTTGGTTCCATGTAATTATCTCCAAGGAGTCCAGGTGAGGGTTCAAGCGGTGTAGAGTCGGCTTGGGATCAGTTCAGGATCAGCTCGGAAAAGAGAAGATGGAGATGAGAGTTATTGCCCTACACCTAACCTCCGGCAGTACTAGAGTAACTATGGCAGCCTGAGAGACCTGGAAGGAAGCACAGACATGAGGGCTTCCAGAGGTTTTGGCGTCAAGCCAAACTACCGTCAACAACTTTAGTGATCGGCGAGAGTGGCAGGACGGTAGCACCAATCCCCCCTTTCACCATTAATCTCAAATGACCATGCACCTCCGGATCTCCCATTCACCTTAGAAAAGGGGGTTTTAATATCCAAAAGACTGACTGAAGAGGTAAGTCTTAAGCCTTGACTTAAAAGCAGAGATTGTTTCTGAGTTCCGAACACTAATAGGAAGTTTATTCCATAACTGTGGTGCTTTAAGAGCAAATGCTCTTCCCCCAAAAGTAACGTTCTTTATTCTGGGTATGAATAGAAGACCTGCATCTTTTGATTGAAGTGTATGAGCGTACGATATATATAATTGTGTATCATCTGCAAAGCAATGAAAGCGAATAACTGAGCCTAAAGGTAACAATTTGATGAAAGCGTGTATAAGATAGAGGTTTAAGTTTGTTCCTGAGTGATGATGGAGGACTGGGGACAGAGGCAAAATTAGATGGAGACTCTTAGAGTAAGCAGCTGCTGAATCAGTCTGTCTGGTCCTCACTCAGGTTTATTTGAAAACCGTTCACCCCCATCCCTGGCCTTGGGGAGAGATGCAGCTCCCAGGAGTTGGGGACCTGCTGTGTGGTATCAGATGTCTGGAAAAACTTCAGGCATAATACTTCATCTCCATCTTTTCACCGTCTGTCAGACATTTAATTTTTGTGTCCTTCAGTTGTGCCTTTTTCACACTCATGCTAAAAATGCATTGCTTGCCTTTCTCGACCCCCTCAAACTGAACGGTGGACTTTATCTCTTTTAATGAGGGTTTTTTTTTGCACTGTCACCTCCTACCTGATATCTGACCTCATCCTCCTGCTTGAGATTTTCCACTGTCACACATTTCCAGTGCTGCCTGCGGGAGGTGTATTTCCACAGAGGGCTGTTCGGTCCTGTCTCTTAGAGCACTGCTGAAGTGAACAGACCGTACCTTGATTCTCTCAAAACCTGTCACTTTTAACCAGGAGTTGTGCAGAAGTGGAACGTATTTTTCCTATGCTGGTAGCACAGCTGAGGAGTTTGAAATACAGAGTATCTCCCCAGTCCGTCCCACATGTGCCTGCATTTTGCGGTCTACAAGCAAGGTGGAGTCCTGGTGATGCACACCTAGGGAATGTCCTGGATATTGTGCATGAAATGAAAAACAGCTAAATGAGAATAAAAAAAACTCCAGAGTTCCGGAATGTCCTTAGTGAGAACAGAGTGGCCCTGTGGGCGTCCCACCTTCAGCAGTATCCAGGAAACAGCCTGGTCTTAAGTCATGATGAACACTGAAGAGTGTGTGGCTGTACTTAGATGTTTATTTCAAATGTGGCTGACTTTAGGCTATGACAAAAGACTCCTGTGTTGTAGAGAAAAATATCAGGACTCATTTCAGAATCAGAATCAGAATCAGAATTACTTTATTAATCCCCGTGGGGAAATTGTCTCACATTACAAAACAACTCCTTTGTTTGTTTCATGATGTTAAACATGTGAGACACTTGACAACCAGTTTACTCATTCCTTACCTGAGGTTTTACCTGTTATGTTAACGTTGTCATTTTCACCGATTGTACATTTTGTTGTCTCACCCAGGGTTACATACAAGATGCTTTAATGTGTATGTAAGCCTGTGCAAAACAGAGCAATTGCATGGTCCTGCACTACACCAATCAGCATCACCCAGCTGACAGCCTCCCTAGGTGAGCGCACGTATGAATTGTGATGACAGCAGGGTATAATGTAAGGTATCATTCTCAGTTTGTGTTTACTGTTTAAATAAGTCCTTTTATTTGGTGAATCCTTGCTGTCCTGTGTTTCAGTCAGACCTCCCCCCCACCCAAAGCCGCCACACGTTGCACGTTGCAAAAATATGACATGGAATTGCCAGCCACAATGTAAAGCAGTCCAGGTTACTGGGGACACATCAGTCTGGTTACTGGTTATAATACGAAATGACACTGGTGTTTCCTGTGCTTAGAGATATTGGAGATACTGTTCACCAAGCAGAAAACAGCCCAGAAAAATCCGAAGGCCCTGGTGATATTAGTCCTGTTTCCATATGGAGTGACATTGCATTTGAAACCTGTTATACACCATTTGCAAGAACCGGAAGGTGCAGATGTATATTTATATAGACTTTTATTCTCACTCAGGATGAGTGGCCTTCTTCTTTTCTGGATGTTACAGCAGGTATATAGATAGAACAGCCACTCTGCTTCAGGTTGGGCCAAAAGCTAAACTTAGATGTCGATATAGACATATCCTTTTGAATGAAGAATCATTACGTTCACTTTGACATGTAAAAACCAGCCCATGGAAAACATCGTGCTGACGTCTTCATTTATTATTTTGAAAGGGGACGTCCCCCTACAAACACCCCGAAAGTGGGGTGTTTGTAGAATTTGTTCTCCAGGGAGATAACTTTCTGTAGGGGATTATCAGTTCTCTATAGTAGATTTGTTCTAGATGGTTTAACATTCTCATATTGGAAGTTGTCTTTGTGGGTCGGCGGCCTGTACAGCCTGTAAGCATTCGATAGTGAGGCCTTCTCTTATCAATTTGACATACCTTCTCTAAAGTTTTTGACAGATCTGTTCAGTTCACTCTTTCTAATTGTTTTCACAAACTTGTACAGTGGACCTTTTCCTAGGGAACTGAAAGTCCTGTACATCCGACCTCTTAAAACCCATGACAGACCTCTACAGTAGACTAACTCTGAAGTTGTAATGACAGACCTATAGAAGAGACCTATTCTTAGTTTGTAGACAGATCTCTCTAGCAGACCTATATTCGGGTTGCAATAGCCCTTGAGAACAGTGATTTTGGTGTTCTTGTTATGGCAGAACATAATGTATAGTCAAACCACAGCAAGCCATCCTTTCATTTTCTGTAACCACTTGTCCTATTCAAGGTCATGAATTCTAGAGCCTATGGGCACAAGGCAGGGCACCAACCTCTGACAAGGCACACAGACCTACAGGCGATTAGCAATACCATTTGGTGATGCCAATTAACTTCAGCATATTTTTTGGACTGTGAAACTGGAGTTCCCAGAGAAAATCCCACGACAACTCAGGGAGAACATACAAACTCCACATATATGAAACCATGGTGGAGGCTTGAACCCCAGTCTGAGGTGAGCAGCAACAGCAGTAACCACTGGACCGCCACACCATTGAAAGCAATGGATTCAGATTTTATGAGGAGCAGAAGGAGGTGCTATTAGGTACAGAAGACACCCTTCATGTTGAGTTTGACCCTTCATGTTGAGTTTGTCGACTGTTTTTTGATGCAGGCTGTGTAGTGTGAGTGTGAAGGTCATCTGCATATGACCTTGTTCCAGAGCATCCTGGCAGATTCATGCTGGTCCCTCTTCCCCTGTGCATCACCGACTGGCTTTCAGAAGTCTCTTGAATGCCTCACCGCCAGAACAGTCTGCAAGAGAAAGTAGCAAATTAGTCTTATTTGGAGCAGACGTTTTTCGTTTGGACGTTGTTTAGATTATGTCTGTTTCTCCATGAGTCACAGTCAGTGGAAACATGCCCGTGTTTAAACTCTGGATGGGCTCCAACTAGCGACTATTTCAGGACTAAGTTAACACACCACAACCCCCCAGCAGGACATGCAGTGAAACTCTGAACTGAATTACCCTGCTTACTATCATGGTCCTTTTAAAGTACTTAGTGATCAGTTCTATCTGCATTCATGTGTAGCACCACAGGGATCCCATACACTGTACACCTGTATGTGGAAGTGCTGACATTAAAGAACTCTTGAGTCTTGAGTCTATTCATGTTAATCCATCTAAATGATGTCCTTACGTGGTCAGTCTCACCATCTATGAAAGCTGTTAGTATCATCGGCTACTTTAAATCAGCTTTTTAATTGTTTGTTCATTTTCTTAGGATAACAAAGAATCCTTGCTACAGATAATAAAATATAGGTGTGCATGTGTTTGAGTGTAAGACGTGTTTTTGTGAGCTGTATGTACTAAGTTTAAAAAAGGACGTAAAATATATATACCTTTGTCTTTTGTGATCCATTGCAGATTATTTTTTGTTTGAGGGAGTGAGTAGCAGTGAGCTTCCTGTGTGTTTGTGTGTGTGTGTGTGTGTGTGTGTGTGGTCCCCACAATGTGATAAAAACCTGTTTTGACGTTGTGGGCACCATTATTTTGGTCCCCACAAGGGGAAATTCAGTTTTATAAAAATGTGTGACTGCTACCAAAAAAACTACAAATGCCAAAAGACTTGTATTTTGTTTGGTTACTTATGGATAAGGTTAGGGCTGGATAGAGGATAAGGTTGTTATTGTTTTGATTATGGTTATGCCCATAGAAATGAATGGAGAGTCCTCACAAAGATGCGGATATCTAATCTGCGTGTGTGTGTGTGTGTGTGTCTGCCCATCAGAGGAATGCAGAGAGGTTCCGGAATTCCACCTCTTGACCTTTCCTTAGAGTTCCCCTTCAGCTGGGATGCTGGCAGGCGGAAATGCAGAGTCAGAAATAGACACTCACGGTAATGCAAGACGATCTGGCCTTGAGACACTCGCACGCCAGGCACACAGAGTAGGTTCTGCACATGCACAGCATGGAGTACAGACACAAACAGATCAGCTGCGCAAAGGGGAGCAGCAAACACATAGAGAATAAAACAAGGACTTCGACTTTATTTATTAGTTTAATCTTCATACTTTCACTTAATCTTTGCAGTACACACATTTTTTTCAGCCAGTCCTGACTTTCTTGTTTTGTAAGCACAAACACGCAAGAAGGGCAGAATGAGGTTATGTCTGATTTGTTTACCTCTAATTTTGACTGTACGTGCAAAACCAAAAGCCTGTTTGGTTGGACAAAAAGATAAGAGTGTCACAGGTACCTCCTCTCGCATGCAGACTACAGAGTATGTTTTAGAACAGTGCTGCTTTGTAACAAAGTATCCACATGGGCTTTGCCAAAGTGTAACGGCGCTCACTGTGCCTAAGGTAACAAGGTGGCAGCCAAGTGCGTTCGGTGGCCTCCGAACTCCTCCCAGGAGTTTGGGATGGGGAGGTGAGAGCCCCGTGGGAGAAGATGCACCCGTACAACAGCAGGGAAACATTAGCAGCAGCTCTGTGGATTGTCTTCTCTGTTGTCTGGCTTTCTATTTGGTTTTAACTATTAAATGTGGTATCAGATTAAATATCTCGCACCTGTCCCCCTCTGGTACAGTTTGCTGAACCAGACAGTTACATTTTGAGGTTAATACTATGGAAACAACTCTCAAACGGGCTTTTGGCTGCTTTGACCATATTTAAAGGCTGAAAATGATGCTGTTGCACAGCAATGAGACCGGATCGAAACATTCCAGAACATTCCAGAATCTCAGAATTCCACAACATTCAAGAATCTCTTGGGTTCTAGTCGAAGCATTAATAATCTCCTAACAATGAACGGCAGTAGGGGGTTAACCCGAATATGAAGGAGTAAGTTCCTTTGCATAAACTGATAAGCTAAGTGACAGAAAAACACCCACCCGTGATGTTTGTAATTTGTCAGGGGCAGAAAGAAGCGGCTTAACTTCTGACCTCCACTGCGCGCCATTAGTCTGCATACTGATCAGACATTATGGGTATCAGGCCTGTAAGGGAAGACACAGCTCCTGCAGACACAATAGGAGACATAAATGAGCCTCACCCTGCATGACAGGAGAGGTGACAGCCATGACTGGCAGGTCCAGTTGGGCTGGTTACAGGTGACAGGCCCCAAGGATCGCCTGGAGTCCTGTGCTCAGATATGAGCCTAATGTTTCCACCGAATCGGCGGCACCTTCCACATACGTGAACAGCAGGAGGCTTGGTTTGCGACGGCGTCTGAACAGGGACCTTAATGCACAAATGGGTGAATGCATCAAAAAAAAAAAACATCAGAGATATGGGGCTGATTTGGGGCTGCCCCCCCAACAAACCACCCCTCTCACACGCATACGCGCCCCCACCATTTTCTCCAAAATGTGTTCAGAGACACATCTGTCTGTTTGTCTGTGGCCACGCCGGCTGGAGGCAGCCGCGGACAAAGTTCAGAGGCTTGTTGCCGTTGGTTCTGCTGAGAAACGCCTTCCAGAAACCCACGTGGTTTGTGCAACCTGCGTCCTTGTGCAAACTAACACTTTGGCATAGACAGGCTGGTGCCAGCAGGCCATAAAATGCGGGATAAGGAAGTGCCCTGCCCTTCTCAAGTGGGCTTTGCTATGCCATTTTCCAGTGCATCTCAGCTAACCACTGAGGTACAGAGCTGTATGTAGAGTGTACGCAGTAGTGCAATGTGGTCGCGTGGTGTGTACTCACTGTAATACTGTCGGTAGCAGGTACACAGTGGTCCTGTGCTGCATGTAAAACATACATGGCATAATGGCAGGGTCACAAGTGGGTCAGTGTAGTGCCGACTGTAAACGTCCGTGCAGGTCGCTGCCACATCACAACCACGATGGCACATAGCTCACAACTAATCAAGCTACCCAGCCTCAGCCCCTTTGAGTCCTGCAGGCTGCCCTCAGAAAAATTAGGTAAGAGGAAGGAAAGAAACTGTGACCTGAGCTGTCAAGAGAACCAAGCAGCTTATCATGCCTCATCCTGAGCACTGCCTTATATTTTCTTGCATTGCCTTGCATCTGAGCTTAACCCCCACTAGCAGACCAGCCTTTCATCTTGCCACAACAGTGTAATGCTGTATGTAGTGTGTATACAGGGGTGCAGTGCTGTGTGTAGTGTGAACACAAGGGTGCAGTGATGTAGTGATGTCATGTGTACACACTCTATTGCTGTATTCAGAGTGTATAAAGAGGTGCAGTGCTGTATGGTGTGCATACAGTAAAGCAGTACAGGTTGTAGTGTGTACACAGAGATGCAGTGATGTATGTAGTGTACACACTCCAATGCTATATGCAGTGTGTATAGAGTAGTGCAGTGTTGTATTTAGTGTGTACACACTCTAATGCTGTTGGTAGTGTGTATATAGAAGTGCAGTGCTGTGTGTACACACTCTATTGCTGTATTTAGTGTGTATAGAGTAGTGCAGTGCTGTATGTAGTGTGTACACACTCTAATGCTGTTTGTAGTGTGTATACAGAGGTGTAGTGCTGTGTGTAGTGTGAACACAAAGGTGCAGTGATGTAGTGATGACATGTGTGCACACTCTATTGCTGTATTCAGAGTGTATACAGAGTTGCAGAGTTGTATATAGTGTGTACACACTCTAATGCTGTTTGTAGTGCGTATACAGAAGTGCAGTGCTGTATATAGTGTGTACACACTCTAATGCTGTTTGTAGTGTGTATACAGGAGTGCAGTTCTGTATTTAGTGTGTACACACTCTAATGATGTATGCAGTGTGTATACAGAGGTGCAGTGCTGTATGTAGCCCGGATGAGTAATACTGGATGAGTAATTTCAGCAGTAGTGAGTTCACTTACGGTAAGGAGTGTCTGACTAACCATCCTAATAGTAACACTGCTTAACGACAGCGAGGATGACGAGGTGGAAGGATTAGGCCATGTCTTTTTACACCCCCCCCTCTGCCAGCCACTGAGCGATGATGCTGTCCCCATGACAACATGTAAAACAAACAATGAGGGATTGTGCGTGGGTGAAGGCCTAGACCATCATTCTGGGCGCCCAGCGGCATCTCAGGGAAGGTGCCTGAAGCCAGTGAAGCAGCCCACAGGCCTCATGAAATGGGGCAAAACCTCAGTGTGTAAACAAGAAGAGATAACATGGCTGGGAAATGAGTTGGAACTGAATAACAAATTAAAGTCCATTTCAATATTTACTGAAATGTGATGCTGTGTCAACACTGTTCATTTCTCCATACGCCATCTCATAAATGCGTTTGTGGTTTTGCTACCCTATACCAGTGAGTGGATTGGTTCAGGGCTCTGCATCCTCTGCACCGTCTACATCCTCTACACCCTCTGCATCCTCTTCATCCTCTTCATTCTCTGCATCCTCTTCATCCTGTGTATCCTTCATGCCTCAAGCTACTCCAAGCGAATTTCAGTGACTGTCGTTCCCAGCCATACTATATGGCCGCGCAGCCTTTCGCTGAACCGTTTTGTTGAAGCGTTATTTGTAACTGCTTTTGTTTTCCAGTGGGTCTGTAAAACCAACAGACTGCCCTGAAGAGTTAATCATTCCCTTCATCACCATAAAGGAAGTAGCGGTAATTGTATTTTGAAAAAGCTTGTCATTCACTAAATACTGAACAGCAGTAAAAAAAAATCTAAGCAAACTAGACCATAAAGCACTTGCTCTATGTCAGCCATCTTTGCTTGTCTTTATCTGTACTTTTTGGTATAATTAACAAACAGGAACAGGTTCTCACCTATTCACATGCAGTAATCTGTCAGTCCTGTTCTCAGTGCCCCCCCCCCCCAAAAAAACAACAACCAGGGGATGTTTCATGATCTTTTTAATCAACTGATTGTGAGGTCCTTGAATACTTGACTGAAGCATGGGGGCGGTGGAACAGAACGAAAATGTGGACTGGCTGACTGGACAACCTGTGGAGCAGGTTGAGGACCTTTGGCTGTCCTTCCAATAGTGAGGTGGACTTCTCCTTCACTGGGAAGCAGGTAGAACACAGACATCATGTGAAAGATGGACAGACAGAACTTGAGGAGGGCATGACAGGGTGTGAAATAATACCGAGGCATCAGCCCTCGTAAGGGTACGTGTGAGGGACCCCTAGGAAATGCCATTTTTCTGAAGTGTTTTCTTCATTTTTACCTTCAGGCCTCCTGCATTTATGAGCCCGGCTTAACTAAAGTGACCTTGCTCTGTTGTAACTGAACGTTCTCCAAAAGTCTGTTTCTCTGAACAGGGAGCCTTGCCTTGTGTGGATGCTAATCTGACTCTCCTTCTCAGCCTCTCTTCCATGACTTGGGGAGCAGCAGGGCGGTCCGGCTCAGCAGCTGACCCATGTGTCTCCTCCCAGGGTCTGTTTCTTCCGTCAGCAAGCCCTGGGTGGCAAACCCTCCCTGGCTACTGAGTAACTAACTCCCAGTGGTGTTCCTTGACCTTTTCGGCATTTCTGGTGTTTGCCCCCACCCCCCCTTCTGACCGAGTGCCCCCTGTTCTTTTGCACCTGAATGCAGGGCTGTGTTTTTGCCCTCATCCTTCTTTGCTTTCAATTTTGAGTCTGGGTAAAGACTTCTAGAAAATAATTGATCGGCCTTATCGCTCTGTCTCTCTCTCCCAAGGAGGGGCTGTTTACATTAATGGCCAGGAAGTCACAGACTGTTCAGGGAGGCAGGAATTACGATGTAAACAATCCAGGGTGAATATGACTCGTTTGGGGAAACAGTGCTGCACTCCTAGCTATCTACATATTTATGTATTATTTTATGGATAATAAGCATCACATATCCTATTTTATCCTTGGTCACATTCTTTGTCTTCCTGTTTGTTTTTCCACTTTTTGTCCTTTGGTAATATTAATGTTATCAACCGATACATTCATTAAATTTGCCAGCTAGGCATTAAGGTCTGAAATCTACGGTAGATTGCAGAGAAGACACTGGCGTACTTATTTCCAGGGCGTTATTAAACATATTTCCAGGGCGTTATTAGACATATTTCCAGGGTGTTATTAAACATATTTCCAGGGCGTTATTAAGCAGATGAAGGGACAATGCATGGACTTACTCATAGTCCAGAATGAAATCCAGTCCATTTTGTGGAAGCTGCATCCTCCTTCTTCCTGAGCTCTCCCCCTCCTCAGGGCAGATGGACATTTTTTAGCTATGATGATTAAAAAGTTTAATATGAGTCACGAAGGCTCCATATTCAAGCTAATTGTTAAAGTAGATCTTCTAAAGATGTTTTCAGCTAATCATGTGTGTTCCTTTTGGACATAATACACTATAATACACTATAATACACATCATGACCATTATCTTAAATACAATAGACCTGACGAATACATGAGACATATTTATTGAAATGCTATGAAAACACGTCCTGTCATTATTTTTAGGTTATTGTCATATTTTTCTAAAAAGCAAAAGGTAGGAATTGTGCAAATGCTGTTTTTGTATTTGTGTCTGGGAGTTCCTCCACAGATGTATCACTGTCAACACTTTGTTCTAATAGGTGCTGTTCCAGGGTGTCCCATTGCATCATGTCCGACACCAGAGGGAACAGCGGGGAACGGTACACTTACGTAACTTGCCTGTGTGACAGGTGGGGCAGGGGTGGGGATGTTTGGCAGCAGGCAAACTCCACCTTTGCAGCTATAGGTTGTCAGGACTCGGACAATGAGAGAAAAACACTGCATTGTACAGAACACCAGTAACACATGTAGCCATATCACTGTACTGGTAATGACAGTATATGGATGTGCGAGATCTGCCCTAATAGGGAAGTCTGACCTCAACATATACAGCTAATTAAATAGTGCTGGGCCAGGGTAGAAGGGGATACGTGCAGAGTGATTAGGGGCCTAAAGGTTGCAGGTTCGAGTCCCATTATTTGAGGTGTTTAACCTGAGCAGCCCAAAGAAATAATCCTGTTGCTTTGGACAAACACATCAGCGATGTCCAAGCAAGAATAGTAGCAGTAAGACTAAGGGTAGATCTGTGAAGGGTGTATAGTAATCGATCTATCAGTAATACAGAAAATAAATAAAATAAGACTAATCTGAAAGGAACGTAGGAACATGCTGACGGCTGAACAGCATGTGTGACCTGGTGTGTGAGCTTACAGAAAGGAATCCAAGTTAGTTTTCCCTGTTTTTTTTTTTTTTACTAGCATGACATCATCAGTCAAAGTTTTTGGGAATTTGCTGCCCCGCTGGGGTGAGGGGGTGGGTGGGTGGAAGACACTATCAAGTACACAGACATGGGGAGCTGCCTTTTCCTAAATGTTTTGATGACTCTGTTACCGGGAAGTCATTTCCAAGTAATGTCGGCCCCCCTCCCCACTCCATTTGAAGGACGTTTCCTAACTGCCAAGGGGGAGGCTTCTGAAGAGGACAGGATTGTTCACCTACAGATTGTCTCTGTTGGTAATCACCCCCCACCCCACATCCTCCTAGTGAGTTAATTCATGACACTGCAGTGAGCTCCTCTCTCATCTGGCTGGTGTCATCACTCTAAAAGTACATTTGTTATAGAAATTTCAGTAACACTTTCTATGAATGCTATGACTATAAAAGTCTAAGAACACATTCCTAACATATTATGATGTATTCATTAAGCATTATAAACTTCGGTATAAGTATTTATTAAAAGGCATTATAGCACGGTTTATTCGCATTATAGCAATGCTTTATGAAACTCATTTATAATGCACATAGATACCTTCATAATGCAGTACAAAGCATCCTGCATTCTTATACCGACCATTATAATGCATTATGAAGGTATCTATAGTGCATTATAGATGAGTAAGTTACCCAATTACCAAAATTTCTCCAGACACTTCCAAAGAAAAACGGATGTGAAATGTAGTACAATGATAAAGATTTTAATGATCACCTTGGTGAGTCTGCTCACTTGTTCCTCTCAGTTTACCAAGACCGGTATAGTTGGACAGGGGACCTTAACAGGTGATTTATTTAAACCCCTGTGAGGAGGAAGAGGAAGGTAGGGAGAAACAGGACGTCACGATGTCTCTCGGCACACTGAATTATTGTGTCATGAGTCTCTCCATGTGAGAGTGGGAAGATTCGCTGGTTTGGCTCTGTGATTGTATGTTTGAGTATCTGTTAGTGTCTGTGGTCCGTGCAATTAATCCAGAAAAAATGTCCCCGCTTCTGATCCGTCTCTCGTTTCTTCATCTTCCGTCCAGCATGGTAAAAAGACTCAGGGACGTCAGTAAGGCACACAGACGCACACTGTCTTCATAGCTGGCACAAGCTTCACTCTGGGGAAACAGATGCTGTTGTGTTTTCGTTTCCCTCAGGCTATTGCAAAGACTTGGTTTTCACACACTTCCTCACATAACACTATTGGCCTTTGTTTGGAACTAAAACAACTCATGTGTCACTGGAAATGCTACTTATCCCTAATGGGAACAATGGCAGAAAATCTGTAGTTAGATAAAGTTTTTCATGTTAATAGTCAGAATGCATGAAGGAAAATATCACCTTGTGCCCATTTGATGGTTGCCTATTTTATCTGTTTTATCTGGTCACAGCTTGCTGCTTTTCCAGGTGATTTGGTCCATTTTGAGGGCAGAGGCAGGGGTGGGGGTGGAGTCCAAACGGCAGTGGTGCATGCTTGTGTCTCTGGCACAATTTCACTCACCAAGACTTTTAAATGTACCCATGACAAAATAGACTTTGCAAACCTCCAGGTTTCCTATTCAGATGCCCCGGAAGCCCCACTGGGCCCGGTGCTGGGACGGAACTTCTCGGTAATGACTGCTGGATGCACATGTGAGTAAAATCACAACAAAATCCACAGGCAATGCAGGGCGGAGTCTCCATCAGAGTGTTTTAACCTAATGTAACCAACAGCCCCCGTAATATTTGGCAATCTATAAAATGGGACATTTATCAGACAAAATGGGTTTCAACACAGCATGTCCCTCATACCCCTTTGCCAGTGTCTCCTCTGTGGCCCTGCGGGGGTTGCAGCCTTACATGGAAAAAGCTCCTGGTCAACCTCTACTCTTTGAGACGATATGAGCAACCGGGGAGAGGGGGCAGTTAGTTATGGTACATGTAATACGCTTGGAGCCAATCTGCACCCCATAGCCAACAGGCCTTCCCAGGATTCCAAGTGTTCAGACAGCAAATATGCAAACACAGTTTATTCCAGCTTGGTTGGAGAGGTTCCAGAAACATGTTTTTGTGTTTCGTTAACATTTTTGCATGTTTTGCTGCGGGGGAATACTAGGACATACTGGGGGGGGGGAATGTTAAGACATCAAAAAAACTTGGAAGGCAAGGTAGACAGCGCAGTGTATAGCCAAAGCTAGAACATTGTGGCACATGTGACATTTTTGGACATGGATTTAGGGAAGCATTGAAAAAAATGTCTTGAATTATCCTCATATTTTTTAAAACTCTCACAAAACAGTTTAGATTCACATTGACATATAAAAGAACTTCCTAGACTATTAGAATTCTGGTATTCAATTGAATATGCATGGACAATTATGTAATGGGTCTTTATGTGGAAAATGCAGTGTTCCACTGGTTCTGGGAGAGGGATTCGGTTTGTGAGGAGTAAGAGCTTGTTTGGGTCCGGAAGCTGCTGGAATAATTGGACTGAGGTTTTAATTAGCTTATAAGATGGCACCCTGGAGTTCCAGCAGGCCTGGGGGAGCCTTATGTGGCAGTCTCTGAAGTTTGATTTCTGGGGGGAAAAACAACAGCAGATCAGAGAGGGAAGAACATCAAAAAGAAAAAAGCTGAAAGTTGGGGAAAGCTTTCTTCAGAGTTGAGGTGAATGCAGGGCATGTTTATGAATTAAGAACACCAGGGCCAGGAGTGTATCTAAACATGAGAGGTTTGAAAGATTTTATGGTTTGAAAAATGGGAACCACCACTTCAAAACCATTGAGCAGTTAAAGCACTTATGATGTCAAGCACGCTGAAGGAATTATATTTCTCAGAAGGATACTGCCAGTGAGTCAAATGCCTGCGTGTTTGAATCCAGAAGAGAAATTCATATTGTGAGTTATTTGAGGTATCACCACAATAAATATATGTACAGGAGAACATCTCAGCGTGTGACCATCTGGAACATCCCGCTGCAGGGTGTTTGTGTATGATATTGCAGCTACAGCCATTGCTGATGGAGATGTGTCACATCCTGTCCCACCTCTGTAACCCTGCGATCCAGTGTCCAGCACTGCATATGGAAAACCAGTTCCATTTGGTGCAGTTTCACACCTCATGACCTGGCAGAGAGATATGGGGGGTTGTTTAAAAATGCATGCATAAACAGCTTCGCCTAACAAACTTGGGCTGAATAATTACATCCTCGGTCAACCGTATCTGTTCCAGAGGGGCTGATGTGCGGAAGGAGGAGGGGAAGGTGGGCAGGGGCCAGCCGGTGCCTCACATCCACAGAGCCGAGGTGAGGCCTCTCTGCAAGCCCTTTAACAGATCTTCGAGCCCAGGCTGTAACCTCGTTAACCTGCCTGGCTGCATGATTTACCACGTTAGGAAGGAGTGAGGGGATGGGGTCACAGCAACAGGAGGGGGGGGGGGGGGGTCATTGAGGCCCCCGGGGCAAATTCTTTTATACCGCCCACCCAGAGAGGTGCATTTGGGATGGCCTGTAAGTGCTGCGCCATAGAAGAACCATTCAGATAATGGGATCTGGTTGTGTGGGCCAGAGCTCAGAGATTATTGTGATATTTTAACTGGGGATCTTTACGCATTAAGAATGGATTCCAGAAAAAAAAGCACTCAGTTTCCCATCAGTTCACAGATACTTGTAGCTCTATAATTTTTCAGGCTTTTAGTCGATTAGGATGGATGGATATGAATGTGTGAACTGGTGTGAACTGGTGTGAGTGTGCGTGAGTGTCTGTGTGTGTGTCCATAAGCAGGACCCTTTTGTTTGTATAGCATATCTGGGTCCATACTGGGTGCACATGTGTACTTTTCTTCTTGTGTGTGTGGAGGAATATTGTTTAGAACATAAGAAATTTACAAACGAGAGGAGGCCATTCGGCCCATCAAGCTCGTTTGGGGAGAACCTAACTAA
>JAODLD010000136.1:23108853-23130501 GCA_026781065.1 Mormyrops boulengeri | reverse complement strand
ACTCCAACTACACGCTGTGTGAAGAAGTGCTTCCTCAAGTTCATTTTAAAATGTTCTCCCACTAATTTCCACTTATGAAAAGTGTTTTGTGTGTGTGTGTGTGTGTGTGTGTGTGTGTGGATTATGTTTATATTACATTGTGGAGACCAAATGTTCCCCACAATGTAATAAAAACCTGTTGACGTTGCGGGGTCCATTTTTCAGGTCCCCACAAAGATCTGTGACTGCAATCAAAAAAACGAAAAATGCCAAATGTCGCGCACTTTGCTTGGTTACTTATGGTTAAGGTTAGGGCTGGGGAGGGGTTAAGGTCGTCATGTTGGGACTAGAATTTTTCCCATAGAAATGAATGGGGAGTCCCTGCAAAGACCTAATTACAAACCAGTGTGTGTGTGTGTGTGTGTTGCTGTATTCTCAGAGGTTGGAGGTGCCACAGGTGATGGAGATGGGAGGCAATGAGCTGTAGCCAATGAGTGGCTGACCCCGCCCACGCATGTCCCGCCTCCACAGAGCGTGGGCCTTGCGTTCCAGCTGGCTGGGAGTGACAGCAGGCTGATTTACATCCTGTCAGAGCTCTAGTGCTGGGCTGCTGGGTAGTTAATGTCTCCTTCCTCTGCAGGAGGCCCGGAAAGAAAATCCAAATAAACGGTTCCTATGTATGCTTATTTTACAGATGCCATCCGCCCCCCGCCACCCCACACCCCTGACAGGACTCAGCTACTGCCAGAGCATACTCTGCAATGACTCCCTTATGTTCCAGCCAGCAATGCAGTGACATGTTTACATTCGGTAGATACGTGGTCTTCACACAAAGCAGAAGGACCTGTTCTTCAGGAGCTGTCATGGGTTTCCTGCCATTTAAAGGTGAAATTGGCTTATCATTTAGTCACTTCTCCTGCTTTGCAGAGACAGCAGGGCCAAGGGGATCATGCAGGTGTTTGCGGGTTGGTCTGCAATCGCACTAACGCTACAGTCGGATCCGGAGGGCCAAAGCGTGGCCTTCAGCATGACCTTGATGCTATGCTAATAGTTTTTTTGGTTAAATGAGCAATGATTCAATAACATTCTAAAAACATTCTGACCACTTGATTTTAAAATAGATGTAGTATTATCCTTGAGATAGGGCCCACTGTTTTCAACAGACCCTAAGTAAACTTGCGATCCTTTCCGAGGGCTCGACTCTGGGCAGTCACCTGTGCAATGAGCACTGCACCCGCTGCAGGTCCTTTTGCCTGAACGCCTGGCTGATTTTTTTCTAGGTGGAAAAAAGCTCAGCAAATTTCCAGGCCTGTTTCGGTACGTGCTCAGGCATATCAGGACCTGCGGCACCGATCATTAAACACGCCTTCCCCACGCAGACTGGCACCGGCAACGCAGTCGGGAATTAATGTAATTGCCCTTATGCATGTTGATGACTGTTCAGCACAGACCTCTCCAGAAAGGAAGATTAAAGTGGTGCCCCCCCCAGTAACATACACTCGTGAGTCAGCCATTCTCGCCTTGAAGACTTTACTTCCTGCAATGTGTTGTGGGGTCTGTCCTGGGCCTTATGACATCGTCTCCAGCTGGCTTGTCGCATCAGGAGGACGGTTAAATGGTAAAGCAGTGGTGGCAACAAAATGGCAGCAGCCATGGAACTCTAGTCAGTGTAGATCTGCCGATCACGCGCGGAGCTCTAGTGAGTGTAGATCTGCCGATCACGCGCGGAGCTCTAGTGAGTGTAGATCTGCTGATCACGCACAGCACTGTTGCTGGGGTCAGTTTAGCTCAGGCTTCTGTTGGCATATAATGACGAGGAGACCTGATGCGCGGTTGAAATGGTTCTCTCTGGTAAAATTAAAATATTCATTCATGGCGGGGGTGGGGGCGGGAGATGAAATAGATAAGGGGGTATAACAAAAGGGAATTCCAAAGACCACCCATTAGGAACCTCAGTATCACTGGTACAGTTCCTTAAGAATCAGAATATCAAAATGAAAGATGGTATAAACATTACGTGGATCTTTGTGTAGTTGTATGTCCCTGCACTGTTTAAACAGGTTACATATCTACAACATGAAGCATGAGGAAAGCCTTGTTTTCATTTCAGTTTGAGTGCTGTGGAGGTATCCACAGGCTTGATCGTGGTCAAAAATAAACAAACAGTGTGTTTAAATACAGCAAAGTTTACGTTTATTTTAGGATTGTCTGACCATGGTGAGCAGACTTTAGACAAACCTGAAACCTTTGCAAGTCATCGCTGCATGTGTAAGAGGCATTCATGGCCAAAGCATCCATGTGAGAGGGCTACACATCTGTAGACTTTCTGGAGTAACCTGAACTAAAGACACATCATGAGAAGGTGCTTTTGACATGTTTCAGGACTTACTCAATACCCACACAAATCCTTTTTCAAGGTGGCTGGAGCAGATGACGGGGGAATAGGGAATACAGGGACCACGACTTGCCATCTCTGGTCTGCCACCCATCATACTTCATCCTGTTCACAGGAGTGAACATCTTGCAGGTTCTCAGAGACTCCCAAAGAAGCACCAGGAAGCCTGGGAATCTCATCAGTTCCGTGCCGGAATCGTGGGCTCGGTGGGGACCACGGATGTTGATGTTGAAGGAAGAGGCGTCACCACGGAAGCAGAGGAGTGAGACATCTTCACTGTAAACCAGCTGTTCCTTCATCTTTTCGGTGCTATTCTAGTTTATTTGGTGCTGCGTATGAAGAACCAGTGTATACACAGTAACAGTGCCTGCAGTAAAGGCATGGTGCATACAGGGCAATCAGGCACACAAGAGCCACAGCAGCAGTAGGCAGTGAGATTTTTTGAAAGTGCAGTGGAAGGGAGTGCCATGCAAATTTATAGTACAGTACAGTACATATTCCTAAATTTCCTTCGGGATAAATGAAGTATCTCTATCTATCTATCTATATTTTGTTTTGTACATATTTTGCTTGTCTCCTTGACTTGCAGTGGTGTGGATGTTCATTAGCAGGCAGATTGAAGTCAATTACCTTCTCAGTAGAACAAACGACATGCAGCAGTTTGCCTTTGCAGCAAGCAGACGCAGCACCAAAGCAGAGGGTGTGCAGAAGCTTTCCACGGCGGCTCTGCATAGCAGCAGCGTGATGGGTTGGGTATTCCCCAATTTCGCCACCTGGCTCACAGGCAACACACAGCTCACCATACGTCACAGCAATCACAAAGACGATCTATGCTAAACAATGTCAGCGTATTGCCAGCCTCATTTCCGGGCAGGGATTGCACATCACGCCGGGCAGGGATTACACATCACGCCGGGCAGGGATTACACATCACGCCGGGCAGGGATTACACATCACGTCGGGCAGGGATTACACATCACGCCGGGCAGGGATTACACATCACACCAGTTAACCATCACCCCATAGTCCTCATACTTTATGCATATATTCAGACATTTTACTAGAATAATTCCTGCTGAAGGGCACTATTGCAGCCCCTCCCCCCCCATTCTTGGTTTTTTAATGTGTGTTTGGCCCATTAGCAGTGTCTCCAAAGTCAGGGGGGGGGGGGTCTCAGTCCCTCCCCACATCCTGAGAAAGGGCTTTGAAGCTAAACAAAAACCCCCTTGGGGCAGAGCTGTGTTTCCTTGACACGGCATTCCAAATGCTATGACAATATTTTGTTGTGGCCCACACTGTGTACACAGACAGTACACCCCCGCCTGCTTCCCGTAGCTGCTCATTAATCTGTATCACATGCTGGGCCTTGTGCCCTCAGTGACGGACACGCACTCGCTACTTGTGCGACGTGCCGCTCATGCAGCACAGAGTGCTAACCAGGAACTGATTTCCGGTGACTTGCGGCTTGGCATGGCTCTGAAGTATTGGGAGGCACACACCCTGCATCAAGGAGATTCCCCTCTGCCCCGTCACAGCCAACCGCAGGCTGGGCAGTCCCTTGTAACGTCGGACTGTTTAAAAAAGTGAAGCAATGCATCTAAATCTTTTTTTTTGGTTTGGAAAATTTGTAATTCCACAGCTTCTGAACCTAGAGGAAGTGATTAATACTCAGAAAATGGGGAAGCCTGGATCGCACTCCTCAGTACTACGATCTTGTAATATTTATATTTTTTTCCATTCAAAAAAATAGCTTCCTGCTACAGTGGAAGCAGTTCTGTGTTTCCAAGGCAGAGGAGCACAGACACAGTCACCGTTCTGATTAACTACTATATGAATTAAATGGTCATTCCAAGTCTCAACTGACAATACAAGTTCTACCTAAACATTGTTTTGTTAAGTTTAGCTGATCATGTGATGTATTACAGCTGCATTTTACCAGATCAGCTCAAGATTGATTCACCGAAGCAGACGAATACCTTCCTCGAGGTGAGATGAGCAGTGACCTTTAAACCAGCATGCTTCAGTGGACAATTTTGAGTTCTTTAGTCAGCAAAACTTAGGAAAATGCCTTTGTCGGAATGTGGAAAGAGCAAAAGCAATTCCCCCGGCATGGGAAGGGAGGGTAAGCAGCTGTCTTTGACAGAAACCCAGGAACAGGAAGTGATCTGACGCCCAACCCCCCTAACCACCACCCTCAGACCTCCAGGCAGACAGATTGATGGACGTGATCCAGATGTATGACACATTGGCCTGAAGGGGGCGTCCAGCCCCAGATGAATCCCTCATGTTAAATTCATTGCGGCGCCCTCCCCCCATACGTTACGTGTGAGGCCGTGATTCGCATCTGCTCTGATGCTCTGTTACCTTTACCTCCAACTGGAAGGGAACAAAAAGCACGGCGATACGGCTCTCGAGGGGCCGCCGCTCATGCGCATGCTAAGTCACTGGCAGCTGTTTGTGTGGGCACTGCCAAACCTTGTAAAGTGCTACAGCACAGATTCCTGCTTTCTCCCATTCATAAAGTTACAATCACTCAGCAGAGAGTTGTGAGATAAACCAGTGCATTAAGTATACATGTCCCATCAAGAACAAACTGCTCTCTGTCATGCCATGTATCTTACAGCCTGGGAATGCGAGCCATTTTTATTGACATGTATATCTCTGGGCAAACTTTGATCCTGGGTCTAAAAAAATGTGCGTAACGTAATTGCGTCAGCAGGTGAAGGCTGTCTGATAGCCACCAACCTGACCCCGCAGCGCAGATGCCTCCATTTCTGTTCGGTGCTTTTTTGCCCCACCTCACTAAGCTGGAATCCTCACTAACAGCTGGGATCATTCAGCTTAATATCTGTAAGTCCAGTCTCTCGGATGATAGTTGTGGTGTGCATGGGGTCAGTCCCCTCCCAGTCGGGACCAGCCCCTGGTCAGCTGCCCTGCCCTCCCGCCCCCTTTCCCAGCTTACTTCTGTCTGTCTTTTTAAGGAGCTTCCTGTGGACACTGACATCATCACGTCAACCGGTGAAGCCGCGCTACAGCGGAACAGCCGGGGGCGGAGGTTGTGACGCGTGCAGAGGAGAAAAGTTCATGGCTGAGTTACTTTAATCGCAGGGCGATTTTGGACCGGAACAGCCCCGGCTTTTTACGTCTTTCTCCTGTCGCATCGCGTGCCTATTAATGCCCGTCTGCACGAGAGCGGAAGGGTTCGGCGCGAGTCTAACGTTGTGCCCCGCGTGGCGGTGCCGCCCGTGGAGTAGCGCGCGAAAGAGCATGTTGTGCTGCCTGCTCCATCTGGCCCCGAAGAATAGAAGAGATGAGCTATAGATTATGAGCGGGGAATGGGGGAAATCACGCCGCGTACGCAGGCAAAGCTGCCTGCAGGAATTTGCAGCTAAACAAATACTCCTTTTGCAATTGTGTGTTCCAACTTCACTCATTTCCCGACAGGAATTGGAAACGTGCTGTTGTGATCTCATAGACAAATAAACGTAATACGCATTGGTAAGCATTTGTAATATCCAACCTGATGTAATCTTACGTGATGCAAGTTAAATTATCTCGCCAGGTTTCAGAAAATGGACTGTTACAAAAACAACACAAGTGTCAGCGAAATATTTTTATTTAGGAGTGGCAGAGCCATAGTCATATTAAGAATGTACAGACTTGACATGATTAAGTAATATTACCAGTAACAATTCTGAATGAGAATATTATTTCACAGTAAGTGGTTTTGTTGTTTCTTATTCAAACCTTTGTTTTATTTTTGAAACACATGTATTTTTAGAGGCGTCAGATTGAATTATGTTTTCTTAATGCCCTGGACAAACATAAAGCAACTTGGCCGAAAGCTGTAATCTGAGGCTTTGTTGCTATACTAACGGAGGATATCTGCAGTGCTAATCTAACACAGAGAGTGTTTATTTGACTCCGGTCAAGACTCAAATAAACATTTGGTGTTAACAGTTCTGGTTTATTTGTGCTTGCGGTAACTGTAGGGTGACCATATTTAGTAAAAGGATGTCAAGCAGTTGAGTTAACCTCCGAGCAAAGATGAAAAATCTAGAGTTGTCACTTAAGGAGAAAGGGTGTCCCTGAAAGATGGTTGTATTTGCCATGCGGGGTGGAGGCAGGTGACACTAAGCCTCCAAGACTGGGTTTTTCAAATAAACCGAGGATGTTTTTGGCCTTGTCGTAATACAGAGAACACAGTGTTACATTCACATTCACATTTATTTTATTAAGTAGACACTTTTGTCCAAAGTGATGTGCAGATGAGGCACACAGCACATTACAAACATAGAGCTGTTGAGCAGACATCTGACGTTTTACTTATGAAGTCATATATTGACATTACTGTTGCAAAACAGTGGATATGGATGGATATTACCAATGTTTGCAGAAACAAAAGTTGCCTTGGACATGCAAACAGAGCCTTGTGTTTTGCAAGCTTTTTAGTAATAAGGTTTCAGTTTAAGGAAGGTCCTAGAGATCGCACCATCATATGTAATTCAGTTACATCTTAAAATACATCAAGTGTATCATATTCTTAACTTTATGTTGTATTTCCTCCAATGACACCCAAGTGTATAAAGTGCCACTCTTGTGTTTAAGGTATGCCTACCCATATCTATATCTTTTTATGCGAGTGGAAATTGAAATACAGATATTTGTTCTGTGGATATTAAGGATATATAAAGGGGTTAATCTCAAACTAGAACTTAACTCAACAGTTACAACATGCTTCGCCGTATTTTTAAACGTCTGGACGAAGACCAAGACTAATTCCGAATTGACTTGTCTTATATCACGAAAACAACATCGACAGCAGGTGTAAATCAGTCTAGAAGAAGTAGATGGGTGATAAAGAATATCATTCACAAAAATTCGCTTGTCATGCGTACAATTTACCAACTTGAAATTCATGACCCATCTCTGAGGTAACAGCTGCTCCTAAGCAGAAGCGCTGGTCCGAGCAGCCTCCAGACTGCACTGTGTCTTTAAGATGCGTTCAGGGCGGAGTTTTGCCGTTTCACTGTGATCCCTCTATAAAGAGCATCGCAAAACTGTATCCCGAAGTGAATGAGTTTTGCGCAACACGGAGTTTGGAGTACAGCAGTAAAACTCAGCGCGCCTTTAATTGCCCGTATTACCGGGGCTTTACAGAACTGACAGGAGATACTGAGTCGGCTAAACATCGCGAAAGGCAAGGAAGAGTCTCCGGCAACATGGGGGAGGCCGTGGGAATAGTGAGTGCGCATTAAATACCGTCCGCTTGTTTTAGGTGAGCATTGATAAAACGCGGATATAAAGTCTGCTTTCTGTGTATATGTGTGATCTGATGACGACAGCCCAATATACGGCGATATCTCGTTATATAGCCATCTGATTACTTTAAATATTTTCTTGCCATGTAATTGTGTATGGACGATTGTGACCACAAACGTTGCGCGAAGCTACAACGTGTTATGGCTTACACAGATAGTTCGGATATCCCACGGTTCTTTTTTTATATCAACCAACTGTATTTTCACCGAAATATAAGTATCCGTTCCAAGACTTAAAGCATAAGCCGAGTGCATGGTTTTATAATAAAAATTGTGGATTTGCCTATTATTTTTTTCTTTAACCGAGGCTGTTCACGTGAATACGACATTGATGGCAGAAATATGTATTGATATTATACACGTATGGCTACTTATGGCTTAAATGTGATCGTACCAAGATGTTGATGTGCTGTAAAATAATAGGCCCATGTGGGTTATTCTGTTCTTTTATGCTGTGGCCTAATTTCAGGTCACTTGTCAAGGCTGCAGCATTAGAGGGGGAATTTGTTTCTGATTTTAGGGGACATACCCTGCATAGGAGCGGTATAACCTCCTCGGTCGGCGAGTCGGGTACGGCTGGTTGCCGGTGCGCGCCCCGCGGCGCAGGTAGAGCGGGTATGGTTGCTCGGAAACCGCTGTAGGGGCAAAAGAGCCGGGGTGTGTTTTGCTTCTCTTCTTAATCAGACGTGCAAATCTGAAGTGCTACGTTTATTTAATGACCTGCTCCATGCACGTACCAGTTACATACACTGATTAAAGAATGTGGTTCAGAGATTATATGAATATATTGTGCTTTCGTCTCTATAATCCTTTAATTAAATACATGTGCAGTTTTCATTCAGATTTACCAGCAGCCACGTGTGCCTGTCCAAAACTGTCGTTTTAAGGCTATATTTAGACGCAAATGCGATTTATGATAAATAGTAACCCTTTCCATTCAGTTATGGGTAGCTTACAATCAGGCCCTTTTGTAATGCATATTAAATTTGCACATGCGAAGCACTTCAAACATAAACGCTTTCACACACTACAGGCTTAACAAAATGCGTCGAGATTAAAGGCAGGTTTAAAGCATTTGCTATTAAGATACATATGTCGGCTGTCCGGAAATCTGCTCTCCCGGCTGGAGAACTGTGGTTCCCGGGCCCCGATCTGTTTTTGCACCTGTTGCGAAGAAGACGGCTCCTTCCCCGGCTCTGGCCGACGTGGACGCGGTCTGAGTTGAACAGACTGCTGACTCCGTGGGGATTTACTGCGCGCTAATCGCCGCAATGTGGCGTTTCCCTGGCAGAAGTATTCACGTTCACCCCATGCGGACGATTTCGTTCAATATCGGGTCTTCCAGCTCTGGCCCCTGGGGAGACTGCCGCCTGGTTCTCCCAGAATTGGGGAATGTGAGAGTTTTTATGCACAAAGAGCCATTCATGAATAAAAGCGGCCCCATTTATGCGTATCCCCTTATTCATGCGATGCTGGAATTAATGATTGGTTTCTTACATTTGAAGAGGGTTTCCTAGAATTGTAATAAAGTCCCAGATTTTATCGTTATCTTTGCTGCAGAGGGATATTGAGTCATTTTTTTAAGTGTTGCAATCGAAGTTACAGTTCTCTGCCTTTTCTCTCTCCCGCTCTTTCACCAGAGGCCACCAAACAGTCTGCCATTGATTGCAGTGACACGGCGGGGAACATTTCGTTCCTGGCTCGTGGAATCTTTCTTAAGCACCGAAAAGATGCGTGTCTGTGTGTGCGCCAGTGTACGATCGCGATCCTCAGTGTCACAGGAAAATGGATGTATATCCCTGCGGACTGTGTTGTTCCTAAACAAGTGCAAATAAGTCTCTTTTCTGGAGTGGTCACAGTAATGAACATTAACATAATTTGGTGTGTGTGTGTGGTTTCTGTCATGTCATAGTTAATGTGTGCTAAAGATACCGATATGTTTTATAAATGGAATAAATGTGTGAACAAATCATACTTGCATAAGTATAAAGTTTCAAATGCTGCTCATACCGCTATTGCTTGGCTTTGGAAACTGCCAGATAAACAGCTGGATGAGCTATTAAACTCGCCCTGTATAGGTTCACTAACATTTGCATCAGCAGTAATATAGCTATCCTGGTCTTCACCCAGCAAATCGAGTCCTTTTACTTTTTGAAGGACATGCTAATAGATAAATGACAGCATACCCTCATGCCTAATGCAAGCACCTGCCACTTTTCTTCTCACCAATAGTCCAACTTTAATAAGTAACAGGTGCAAGTCACCGTTTCTGAAATCTCTGGAGAAACTGTGTGGTGGCTTTCATACATGATGGAAATCCTCGGGCTTCTTCAAGCTGTGTGGGATGTTAATGCTGCTCGTATTTATGGATCTTCTTAACGACGCCGGTTTTAATCTTAAAATGGCCATAAAGTTATGTAATGGTGATACCGCATCACTCACTTCACAGCTGGGCTGTGGCTTCAAGGTCACATTTCAAATTTGGCAGAATTTGCAACAGATGACATTTGACAGCGAATTCCGGTTGCTTCTGTCTGGTTTAACCTGACGTATTTCCAGCAAACCCGCACAGTTCACTTTGCCGTAATGAATGTAATATAGGCCCACTGTATTGCCATAGTTTTAACGAGTGCAGTGTTTCCCAAGCAGGTTCATATCATCAAGCCTTGTGTATCGCTCCGGCCTTCTTCTGAACCCTGTATCCCTTCTGCCCTCTAGGCATGCTGCCGGGTGCCAGATAGGAGCGCAGCATCCCGTGGTTTGAACGTGACCTGAGTGCGGCTGGACGATGTCCACCGCGGGCCTTGCTGCACAGGAGATCCACCTGCCCCCAGGGAGCCTCCATCTGCGGGACATGGCCGGGGCCAAAGCATCCTGGAGTCAGCACCACGACTTGGACAAGTGAGCACCTCACAGCGCTCTTTAACTGCGCCTCGCCCCGGTCCTTTGGCCGCACTGAGTAACGCGCTGCTGGGGTTCGCTAACTCGGCCGTTATCTGCTTTCGCAGTTTGTACTTCAGGCTCGACGCCACGGCGATGGAGTACAGCCTCCGAGAGCATCAGCTGAGCCCTGCTGCTACAGGACCAGAGAGTGAGTACACATGCACACACGCACGCCCCTCTGTCCCTCGTCCCACATTCCCTCCAGTGTCCACCCCTCCCGGGTGTGTGTCTGCAAGTCAACAGAAATGACGTTGTGTTATCTGTGTCACTGCCAGGCCCTTGTGAGTCCTGCCCTGCTCTAATTTTAGCCCCTGAAGAATTCTTCCCCCCCTCCAGTGGCCCGAGGGTAGTTCCTCTAACCTGCTGAGGTGTATCTGTGCCCCCTCCCATGTGTGGCTGCTCAGAGTTGCTACCACTCCAGTGTGACGTCGGCCAGCCAGACGGTCGATCTGTCCTTTAGGTCTCAGAGGTGTTCAAACTGAGACTAAGCTCAATGTTCAGTGTCACCTGTTGCACTGGGTTATCTCATATAGTCTGACTTATGAGTCCTTTCTGCTTCTGCACAGGACAGCGCCCCCTCCCTCACAAACACAGCTCTGGGGCTCAGCGCCTGCTGTCCAGGAAGTCACACCCCCTGAAGATAATTCTGCCAGGCGGAGCGGAAACATCCAGCTCCAGTGATGGTGACCAGGTGGTGCCCTCCTTCCAGCGCCTGTCGGTGTATGAGCGTACCCCCCCTCACACGCCGGCGCGCAGCACCCGGCCCCTCCCTCCGCTCCCAGGGTCTGTGAGTCTGGACCAGGTTGTGGACAGCGAAGTGGAGTTCTTCACCAGTGCCGACGACAGCCGCTGCCTCGTACCAGAGGCAGGCCCCAAGTCCTCAGCCTTTCGGTACGGCACACCGGGCCGTCGCAGCTACAGGGGATGTGGCCAGATCAACTATGCTTACTTTGATGGCCCTGGGGGATCCTCCGTCCTGGAGCCTGAACTGGAACCCGCTCCAGAGCCGGAGCAGCCGGCCTTGCTGGGTGGACCAAAGCCCCAGCGGCGCCTTCATCGTTCCCACTCGGGCCCGGCGGGCTCCTTCAACAAGTCGGCCTCGCGACTGTCCGGCCAACCGCGTGCCACCCACGCCCAGGGCAAGCCGGAGGTGCCACCCCGCATGCCGCTGCCTCCACGCCCGTTCAAGTCCTCCGACTCCTGTCGCCGTTGGTCAGCAGAAGTGTCTTCTGGCGGCTACAGCGACGATGACCGGCCCCCCAAGGTGCCTCCCCGTGAACCCTTGTCCAGTGGTGGATCTCGCACCCCCAGCCCCAAGAGCCTTCCTATGTACCTCAACGGCGTGATGCCTCCCACCCAGAGCTTTGCCCCCGACCCCAAATACGTGAGCCGGGCCCTGCAGAGACAGCACAGCGAGGGCTCACCCTGCATCCTGCCCATCATGGAAAATGGCCGCAAGGCTAGCACCACGCACTACTTCCTCCTGCCCCAGCGGCCTGCCTACCTGGATAAGCTGGAGAAGTTCCTCAGGGAGACCGACAGCGATGCCGTCCATGATGGGGTCTCCGGCCTGGAGGGTGACTGTCTGGCCAAAGCTAAGCTGCCCTTGGACTTTGTGTGAATGTGTTGTAAATCCGATCAGAGTGAGATGGGGGTGAACGTCTACCGGTGATGCAGCAGTGCCCCCTGGCTTCATTTGACGTGCTGTTCGCTCGCCGCTCTCGTCCCGGGGTTCAAAAAGCGAGCGGCGGACTGGCCTGGCTGCTGCGGATTTCTTTGTTCGTATCGAAACTGGCTCATTTTGATCCAGTGTCTTTAGTATCTACTCAACACTGTTTTTTGTGGGATATTATTGACTAAGAATTATTTTTGATAATATTACTGTAACTTGTCATTATTATTATTATTATTATTATTATTGTTTATTACTATTTTATTAATATATAGGACATGATAGTGTCTTGGTATGAGCTGGTCTTGTACCTCCTGTAATTCAGTGTTTTTTTTTTTTTTTTTTTTTTTTTTTTTTTTGTGACAAAATGATAAAGGAAGCAACAGAAGACAGGTGCAGGTTGGTGTTATTTTAATACGTGAACCAAGATGGGAAATAGCATCAGTTTAAAAAAAAAAAAAAAAAAAAATGATGTGGTTGTAGAGACTGTGCAGAGACCAAGATATCTGAAAAGGGTTATGAAGGATTTTTCGGCATTTTTCCCTATTGGTTGCACATGTCCGTGGAAACGTAGCATCCTTTTGGAGAGCTGATCTTTTTGTGATTTTAAAAAGACTTCATTGTAGTTTTTCCCCCCAGAGCTGTTTGGCCAAGCTTCATCTCCTCTTTACAGAAGAGTGTATGCATGCAGACGTGCGTGCGAGTGCGTGCAAGGTATCATGAGAATGTTGCAGTGTATTGGTGTGAGGCACGGAAGGACAGTGAGTTTGTGTGTCTCTTGGTGCTTGTCCTGGACAGGAGGCACGGGGTGTCTGTCTACGTGCTGTTTGAGGTGCGTAAGTGTAGTCACTGGTGTTTTGTGTGTGCACCCCTCTGGTGTTAGCACAATAGCACACCCCAGCATTTTAAATATGAAGGAGAATTTCCACAATTCATCTGGCTTCTGATCAGTAAAAACTACCTTTTCTAAATGTGAAACATACGTATCAGAAAGCTGTTGTATGTTGTGTTGGTCTAGCTGTCAGAAACGGGACTCTAGTTTTGTCCCATATAGATCTCATCTTAGGAATCCCTTAATTCCTATTTATTCAAAGTGCTGTTTTATTCCTTTTCATGGTCTTGTATTAACTAAAACCTCAGGAGGTGAATTTTCAGACGGTCCCTGAGCAGATTGCTCAGACCAGGCCCAACCAGTTTTACCCCACAGCGCAGACAAACAAGCACCTTCCATCCCACACCTAATCTGTATCTCTTATTTGTTCACGTTGTCCTGAAGTGAAGGGGTCAACAACCTTGGTCCAATGATTGGGTCAGTTACAGGCCAAAGATAAACACACCAAAATCTTCCCTACTTTAGGCTGCTTACACAAACTTGCAAATACATTTTTAGTTGGTTTTTGGGTTGCTAAGTGTGGTAACATTGGTATCTAATGCAGGAGGCCCATGCAGAGGGATAAAGCTGGACCAGCTTATGACTGAAGAACTGCAGTCTGCTTCTCTGGTCCATATCATGGCTTTGAGGAGCCTTCAACTCACCTTCAGGGTATCTGTTTTCACAGGTCATTCAAAGAAGACTTTACGTAGTACTTGGTTCTGGTCTGCCAAAGTTCTTGCTTGCTTGGTTGAAGATCGTTCTTTTGGGAGGGCTGCAGGGTTAGGGATGGAAGCTTTGAGACATCCCTGGCTATATGGGTCTGTTTGGTCCTTGCAGCTGCTCTCATATTGGCATGTTCTAGAAACCAAAACTCACTGAGGTCTGTTGAGACACTGTAGGACAGTTTACCATGCTTAATCATACCTTTCTGTTGAACAATGCCATAGATAGTATAACCTGGGTTTGAAAGATGTTACATTGGATTTTAAGTTTTGTGTTATGGAGGTCTTGAACACACCGGTGGGGTGTAAATTTAGAATGTATTTTTTTTTAATCATCCTGACATGCACCATATCATAAAAAGATCACTCACTGTGCAAATACCATGTCTTATTTTTTGTCAGAATACCAGAAAGCTGTTTACATTAGAAAACTAATATATATCTATGTATATATGACATTGTGAATGATTTCATGTTGAACTGTCTCTATGTCTTATTGAAAAACTAAATGAAGGCACGCTTAAGAATTTGACATTCTTTGTTGTGGTAGTAGAAAATGCACTGATAATACAGTATGTAATATGTACAGTATTTTACAGAAGTCCTATTGTATTGAAGAATGTTGTACTTAATATTCTGTCTATAATCTTGAGAAGGAAATAATAAAGTGACTTATTTATGAGTGAGTCTGGCAGTTTTTCTGAGTATACCAAGAACACTCATATTTGGTGTGCTCTACCTGACAGTAAAGTTTATCCTTCCAACATAATATATATTATGAATATTTCCGTTCTAGCCCTGCCCAAGCATTACATCATTACAGCTGGGTTTTTTCCAAAAAAAGAGATTGGTAGAGACTGGCAAACGGTGTACTGAAAAGAGTCACTTCCTGCTTCCTGCCCGCCGACGATGACAAGCTGGGGCACACAAGACTACAAGCAGGTTGCTAAAGCAGGTGGCTGCGCTTGGTCTTCTGTGAGGTGACGGACCCTTGGAAAGCAGAGACAGACACATGGTGTGTGCCTCGTTTTGTCATTACTCAAGATTGAGTTAATCTGTGGTGACTCACTCACACTCCCAAACTGACACTGCCTTTCCACTTTGAAATTGTGCCCTCATTAGTCCACCAACTTGTTCGGCAGTGTTTGTGAATATAGATCACAAACACTATTATTTTTATCTCCCACATAAAACCAACCAGTTGGATTTCGCTTTCTGGACCTGAACTATTCACCTCTGCACATGGTACATCCGTCGCTTTAATACTACGCGTCGCTGCCATGTTAAAATAATTCCGTGATTAAATCCACTGCCATGTGGGTCACCTGGTGCCCTACCCATGAGTAAAATAAATCAATAAAAAACAGATAATGTGTAATGTTCTGCTTTCAAATTTCGAAGAGAACTGGTATGATAATACTGGCACCAAATCCCAGACAGAGCATGATTAACCTAAAATCAGGACTGGGAAGTCTCTCTAAGTATTTAACTTGTCACAGCTGAGCCTAATATCACTTTAAAAAAGCACACACTTTCGAGTCAAACTCTCAAACTAAATACGTGTGACATGCCCATTACCCTTATTAAAATAATCTACTTCCCCCGTATTGCAGACATAGACCATCCTTGCTTACGTTTCAGTTTGTAGGCATTACTCAGAGGTGGGGTGACACTAACCTGATTGGAGAAAAATAACTTCACCTCAGACATGTTTGCTCCTGAACAATAAAACGTTGGCCTCTGAGGGCCGGCTGTTTGCTTAAATGAGGCAACAGCCAGTGTTACTGACCCAAGGAATTTACTGAATAAGCTAGATTTGGATTTAACTTTGTCTCCTATGCCTGTATTCCTTCTTGTACCTTTAGTGTTTGCATAGTATATTCTAGATGTTGGGTATTGTTAAAAACCACAAATTGTCCTCTCAGGCATTTCTGAGCTGCCAACAAAGTGCCAAGCCAGTGACCCTCGTCCAAACATGAATAATCACACGGCACATTAAGTGCTCATGCAAGACAGGTCTTACACTTTGCTGAGAATCACTTTAAAGTAGACAAAGTGAAGCGTCTTACTTAAATCTTCCGCGAGATGCGTCCGAAATGGAATTCCACCAACAAACCAGGGGTTCTAAGCTATAACCTCTTTTCGAGCTCCGTAGTCATGTAGGTCACACAGTAGGCCATGAACCATGTACTAGGGTGTGGTGACACGGAGAAATGAACAAAGAACTATTTGCATGCGCTAATTAATAATAAACACCTCAAAACACCTGAGAAATTAAAGTGGTAATTTTATCTGCAGGAATGACATAGTGCTTGATAAAACCCACCATGCTGCTGACTGTCAGTGTTAAAAAGCATTGATTCTTCTCTTGCCTTTTCATGAGAACAACCTCCAGGCAATGTCCTCGCTCCACATTAACCATGACCAAGCTGGCCCCGCCCTCTCCCAGGTGAACGACTGAGCGTGACAACCCAGGAAGAGTGCGTGGGCTGTGGCCATGGCAACGGTGACAAGGGGCCGTCCTGTTACTCACGTCTCTCAGGGGACTGATCCAAAAAAAACAAATAAGACTGATGTAGCCTGCAGTGCTGTTTTGAGATTCTGTTGTGTATGAGGAGAAGGTAGCAGACCGTTTATCTTTTCACATAATTTCTGGTCTACGTATAATTTCACAAAATATCACTTGATTTTTGAAAGAAGGAATAGTGTAATGCATTTCCACAGGTCCCAGTTTTGACCATGTTCCTTTGCTTGGAGTAACCAGGTGTTGTTTTTTCCCAACCAAATAATCACTTTAGTTAATCAGCTGGTACACCATAGAAACCCAAAGAGATCCTTCCGGCGCTTAGGACTGGATTCCCCAGCATTGTCCTGACTTTGTGTCACACGATTTTTGAGTCATTTGCGCAATGAACACCCTGCCCCCAAAAGCCCCAAAATGATTCTCTCAGGGGCATCTGGTTTCCTTGAAACTGAGTCAGTCTGTCATTTTTATAAGGGTTCATCTCATTTGTAAGACCATATTGTTGGGTCAAGCATTTGAAGCAAAGAGATCGTCAAGATTTCTGAGGCTGTCATTGGAGCACAGTCAAGAGGACCCTTATGCAGTGGAAAATATAAGGTTCCACCCAGAAGTATTGCCATAATCCCAAAACTGAATGACTGGGCAAGAAACTCAATGGTCATTGAAGTTGCCAAGAAACCAATGAAAACTGTGGCAGAATGCGCCAGACAGAGTTCTATGGCTGAAATAACTATTATTATACAAAAAGTGGAATGGGCTGTGTAGATCAAAGGTAAAAGGGAAGACAAACATTTTAAGGCTGTCTCAGGGGAATGTGCCTTGTGCTGTTGCAAGCTTGAGAAATATTGTTAAACAGGATTGCTGTAGCACAGAGTTTCACAACCCATTTCTCAGGGACCCCCAGACATTTTTTGTTCCCTCCCAGCTCCCTGCCAGACTGTCCACATTTTATGGGACAGTTTAAAAGCATCACATAATGCGTACATCACAACAATCCAAGCTAAGATACGTGTGTACCTTTTAAGTCACATGGTATGTATCTATGTATGTATGCATATATGTATGGTGATGATGATGATGATTATTATTATTATTATTATTATTGCCAGCTGATTGCAACAGAGGGATTAGAATTCTTGACAAGGAACAAGCAAATGGAGTTTTATTTCTATTTTCATAGAAATTTTCTTAAAAGAAGATTTGAATGTCCTCTTTATAGTTTTGAATGAGAACATGATTTCCGATCGTTACGACATGCAAGTAGTGGGCGCCACCAGGCGGCAGAAGCTCAAAACTACACCATAGGTTCTCTTGTAATTCATTTGCGCTGTTCTTATAAACGTTTTCAAAGTTTCAGAACTGTGCGTTCCAATATACCTTATTAAATACACTGCAAAATACATTTCAATTAATTAAATGCACGTTTTACCATTTAAAAAAATATGTTCTCGCATTTAAGTCTCTTTGTGCTGTTCAAATTATAATGTGGATGAGCATACGATGAAGAGTCCGGTTGTGAGAAATAAAGAGGAAAGGTAGTAACGTCTTTAAACATCAGTTTATGTAACAAGTTAAAACACTTGCAAATGTATAAAAAAAATGCACGTTTTTAAACTTCATACATAATGAAATTTCCGCATGTAGAAAAGAGTTCATTACTTGCATTTTTAATTAAGATCTTATAAATAGGCCTACATCTATCTTTTAAACCACTTACTGAGTACTGAATCATGGAAACCTTACAATGTAAACACTAAAGTAACTAATATGGATGTAATCTGCGCGATTTTCCCCCAAGTCACAATAAAATCATACTCAGGCATCGAGGAATCAGGCATAGTCTTGATGGAACCGGAAATACTCCTCTTTCACTGATGACCATCTTCTTACACCCGATTTGCTGATATCCCTAAATGCAATAACAAATATTTAATGTGATGAAACAACTCTCTTCCCCATTGAATTACTGTTCTCTACGCTCTGCTGGACCCACCAGAATCTTGTCTTTCTCTTCCTTTTCCAATAAATCCCAGTGGCCATACCAATAACAAGTAGTAAGAACAGTCCAGATGCAAGTACCCCGAAGAGCACGCCGTAAAACTGGGCAGTCCGCCGGTAAAACTGGCATTGCGCCCCATAGTACTGACCCAGCTGTGGTTCAAAGCACCTATGGCAGGAAATATGGGAGTGGATTTTATCACGGAATTATTCTGACATGCAGCTTTTGAATCAGGCCAGAAGAGACACTGTGCACATGTTTACTGAGGACTTCCGTAACCATTTAAGTGTATCACTAGCACATATGATCTGGGCTCATTTTGCATAAATGTAGCAGGTTTTTATGCAGAAACAAAGTCTTTTAACTTTTTAACTTTTGTGATGCTTCATTCATGGTGTACTTAAATTTTAGTTTTACAAACTAATACATTAAGAACGTATAACCAAAATGAATGTAATGAAGAATTATCTATTTCAATTATATAATTAGTTTAGTGAGAAAAAAAGCATTCTGATCAGCTATGGAAAACAAGGTGTCCTTACTTGCAAATGGGCCCGGTCTTGGTGTTGAAGCACTCCCCCTGCTGGTGGCAGTAAGCAGGGGTATTCACACAAGGGCTAACACATTGCCAGCTTCCGTCAACGATCTCTGGTGTGTAATTGGCAAAGCCCACATCACAGCTAACGAAGGGCTTTAAGTCCATTATACCTAAATAGAACAAAAGTGATCCAGGCCATCTTCAACATTAGCTTGAAGTAACAGATACACTATTCTTGTTAAGCAGTGGTCTCGTGTCATTCAACATGTATGGTCATCTGTTCTTCCAGAAAGTCTTTCTCATAAAAAATTCAAGTATTTCTTTGTGGGAATTAAAATTGTATACAGACCGCTGACAACTTACTCATTATCACTGGAGGTTGAGGGTAGATGTTGATCACGTTAACAGCAATTCCTCCGAGGGCTTTGCTCAGATTTTTAAAGCTGTCTGTGTTGTTAAAAATAGCCTTGAGTGTGGATGCTAGCTCATTGTTCAGGAAGTTAATTTGTGACTGATCGTTGGGGTAGCTATATTGGGCAACATTATCTGCAATAATACTTCCATTCCTGTGAAGGAAATGATATTAATTGTAAAGAAAAAGAAAAACACACATATCCTTGGTTAACAGGTTGTATCAATGAAACTGACCTCAAGTCAATGATTTTCACATCCATGAAATTTTCAGGGCTGGCGCCTTTACAGAGAAATTCCAGCTGCCAAAGCAAATTATTTATGGTTAGAAAAGATTTGGTCACACTTTACATTAAGTGCACCCAAATAATGCATTTAATATGCATTCAAAGAACATTTATTGCACCTTCATAATGCATTTGTAATGCATTCATGGAATGTTAATAAGTTGCACGTAAGTATTTCTTAAAGGTATACTTACATGCTGCTTATTAATGTTATATGAATGCAATGTAAATACATTATGCAGGTGCACTTAATGTAAATTGTTACAAAGATTCTTAATTAAATGGATGAATTGTTATATATCAGTTGTTTGCATATTTCAGAGTGACGGAAACTTTTTATATTAGTCACATTTTCAAATAATCCGATTAATATTTCATACCTCATGAATTATTATGTTGATAAACTTCTGTGATTCGGGGGACTTCAGGTTCTTAAAAGAAAGATCGAAATTCTTCATAATTCTCAAAGAGATGTTGACTTTTCTAGTGGGTGTTACGCCTGTGATTATTAACAGAAAAAATGCTGAACCAATGCATTTAAAATATCAAGGGAACATTTATTAAAAAAAAATGTAACATCTTTTGTAAGACAACAATTGTCATCTAGGCGACATTCCATGGTCATTCTACTAACTGGAGCTCTTTCAGGTGTCAAGCTATTACAGCGGTATTCTGAAAAATCAATTTAAAATTAATTTGAAAAAGTTACAAAAATGACTAACCACTTACCAATGATGACTGGAATATTGTTACTCCCAAATTCACAGCTATTCCCAAAAGTGGAATTGTTGCATTGACACTTGCAGTCATTTGAAGTGACATTGAAAAAACAGGGAGCGCCGTCACACCTACAGTTCTCTGCAGTGCAATTTAATGTAGTACTCTGAGTTGAGGAAAAATGTGTAGAAATTGTTGATGAGTGGCTGGTGGGAGACAAACCTTTCTGGTTTGTCGTTAAAACATGAACTGCTGTAGTTTGGCTTGATAATGTAAATTGGTGAACTTTTGTAGTATACATTTTGGTGGATAGGATTGCACTTGAAGAATGGGTGACACCAGATGATAAAGTATTTGAAGTTAAATTTCTAATTGATGTTGATGGTGGAATCCGTGACATGGAAGATAAAACTTTTGTTACACTTCCTTTGGAAGCTGTTGTGCTTTGCATTGAGGTATTCGTGTTATCTGTTGCTGTAGTCATGTTTGAGGGTAAATCTGTGGAAGATGTTGATTGAATTGATTTTAAAAAAGTGAATGCCGATTCAGTGGTCTTGTGCGTTGAGCGTTCAAGCTTATTTGTCGTTTCTGTGGAAACATGTCCATTGGTTGTGGCCATTTCAGGTGAAATAGTTTGTACTGAGAAATATGGTGTGAGTGATTCTCTAATAATCGCAGAGTTGGGCATTGAAAACAGCGTGGAATGACTGCTTGCTAGGGAAGAAGATGTAGTAGGTACTTGTGCACTTTCTGATGATCCTTCTGGTGTACTCACATCATTATTTCTCAAAGTTGATTCTGTGTTTGCACCTATGGTTGAATTTGGTAGTGAGGTCATGTTTTCTGTCTCTGATGTAGAGACCAAAGGTTCTCCTGTTTCAGCATCTGTGGATTTCTCTGTTCTTTCTGTTGAAACCTGTTCGTTAGTAATGGGAATTTCCGGTGAACTTGTTTCTAAGCTTCTAGGGGATGTCAGGGATTCTTTAGTAATTGCAGAGTTTGGCATTGAAAATAGTGTGGAATGACTGCTTGCTTGGGGAGAAGATGTAGTAGGTTCTTGGGGACTTTCTGATGATCCTTCTAGTGTACTCATAGCATTATTTGTCAAAGTAGATGCTGTGTTTGCACTTATGGTTGAGTTTGGTACTGATGTCATGTTTTCTGTTTCTAAGCCTCTAGGCGATGTCAGTGATTCTTTAGTAATTGCAGAGTTTGGCATTGAAAATAGTGTGGAATGACTGCTTGCTTGGGGAGAAGATGTAGTAG
>JAODLD010000136.1:23098517-23108753 GCA_026781065.1 Mormyrops boulengeri | reverse complement strand
TTAGTAATTGCAGAGTTTGGCATTGAAAATAGTGTGGAATGACTGCTTGCTTGGGGAGAAGATGTAGTAGGTTCTTGTGGACTTTCTGTTGATCCTGCTAGTGCCCTAGTAGCATTATTCGTAAAAATTGATTCTGTATTTGCACCTATGGTTGAATTTGGGAGTGATGTCATGTTTTCTGTTTCTGATGTAGAGACCAAAGGTTCTTCTGTTTCACCATCTGTGGATTTCTCTATTCTTTCTGTTGAAACCTGATCATTAGTCATGGCAATTCCAGGTGAAGTTGTCTCCAAACTTAAAGGCGATGTCAGTGATTCTTTTGTAATTGCAGAGTTTGGCATTGAAAATAACGTGGAATGACTGCTTGCTTGGGGAGTAGATGTAGTAGGTTCTTGTGGACTTTCTGTTGATCCTGCTAGTGCCCTAGTAGCATTATTTGTAAAAGTTGATTCTGTGTTTGCACCTATGGTTGAATTTGGTAGTGATGTCATGTTTTCTGTTTCTGAAGTAGAGACCAAAGGTTCTTCTGTTTCACCATCTGTGGTCTTCTCATTTTTTTCTGTTGAAACCTGTTCGTAAGTAATGAGAATTTCAGGTGAACTTGTCGCTAAGCTTCTAGGAGACGTCAGTGATTCTTTAGTAATTGCAGAGTTTGGTATTGAAAATAGTGTGGAATGACTGCTTGCTTGGGGAGAAAATGTAATAGGTTCTTGTGAACTTTCTGATGTTTCTTCTGGTGTACTCATAGCATTATTTGTCAAAGTTGTTTCTGTGCTTGCAGCTATGGTTGAATTTGGTAGTGATGTCACGTTTTGTATTTCTGATGTAGAGAGCACAGGTTCGTCCGTTTCACCTTCCATGGCCTTCTCTGTTGATTCTGTTGAAACTTGATCATTGGTCATGGTAATTTCAGGTGAACTTCCTTCGAAGCTCAAAGCGGACGTCAGTGATTCTTTAGTAATTGCAGAGTTGGGCATTGAAAACAGCGTGGAATGACTGCTTGCTTGGGAAGAAGATGTAGTCAGTTCTTGTGGACTTCCTGATGGTCCTCCTGTTGTACTCATCATGTCAGTTCTAAAACCTGATTCGGTGTTCATTTCTTCGGTTGAGTTTTGGAGTGATCTCATGTCATGTACATCTTTTGTAGAGAGCATCGCTTCTCGCGTTTCACCTTTTGAAGTTTCTATTGACATACGTTCTTTGGCTATTTCAGTCAAAATCATTCCATTTCTCATAGGTGTTATGTTTGATTCTATAGGAAATGCAGTATTTGACATTGATATTGGTGTAGTTTGACTTCTTTTTCGGTGAGAAACTGTAGACGTTTCTTGGGATATTACACTTGATCCTTCTAATGTACTCATAGCGTAATATGAATAAATTGACTCTTTGTTCGCTCCTGTTGTTGAGATTGGGAACAATGTCAAGTTCTGCATTCTTGCTGTAGACAATACAATTCCTTGTGTTTCACTTTCTTTAGTCTTTACTGTTGTTTCTGCAGAGAAATGTTTATTCGTTATTCATTGTAATCAGATTTGTTTCCAAGGTGATTCAGTGATTTGTGTGATTGTTTACTAATCACAAAGTATGACGTTGTTAGTAGGTATTTTGATTGCTTTCCTGCTAAGACAATGTTGTATTTTTTCTGTCCTTTTTGGTGCATGCATAGTATAGTCTGTTTGTTTAACAAACACTGTACGATTATTCAGTTATAATGTCTGTTCTGGTGTTTTGGTAAGGTATACTTAAATGCAGCTTGGGAATGTTCCATGAATGCATTATAAAGGCTTTTTGAAGGTGTAGTTAATGCATAATGTTAATTGTTTAATACTTTTTTGCTGAATATTTTCTCCCTGCATTTTGTGAATTTTCTTTCACCAGCAAACATGTGCACTTAAGCTAATCGAAGTCTCATTGCCCATTGGTTATACGATTGCACATGTGAGTGTTGGTCTTTATGCGTGCTGCAAATCCACAGGCATCCTACCCGGAGTGTACTTAATCCCTTTGTCCCATTCATGTCTCTGATCGGGATAAGCAACTAGAAAATAGATGGATGCCCATATTTTAGCAGCACTGTCAGTTCACTTAGCATAGGAAGTAATTTTTCTGGTTTCTTCCTGCTTCTTCCTTTCCTGGCCACTTTCCTGTACTAGAACCATATTTCTGCCAATGCTCTTAGTCACACCTTAGGATCTCTCAAAAGCAGGTTAATCTTTGTTACACTGAGAGTTTATCACCATTTGGCCTTTGACTTCCTTTGACACTTAAAAACAACTTCAGATAAATCCATCTTAATTAAGGGTGGCATGGTGGCACAGTGGCTAGCGCTACTGCCGCACAGAAAAAAGGTCCTGGGTTTGGTTCCAGGTCCTTTCTGTGTGGAGTTTGCACACTCTTCCTATGGTTGTGTGGGTCTCTGCCAGGTGCTCCAGTTTCCTCCTACAGTCCAAAAGCATGCAGGGCAGGTTGATTGGCGAGTCTAAATTGGCTGTGTGTGTCAATTCCTGCCTGTGCCCCTTGTTCCTGGGATAGGCTCCAGTGACCCCAGTTGGGATTATGTGGTTATCAGTGTGTGAAATACCTGTCAATGTTCAGGGGGGTCCCCATCTCCCTATTGTTGCGCAATACAGATCTTGAGACCCCCTTAAAATTTTGCTTTTGAGGCTTTCAGGGGGGTTTCATGGGTTAATCAGGGGTGTTGGACACCCCGTATTTCGCACACTGGTGGTGATGGATGGATGGTCTCCTAATTAATCCCTTGCATTGCAACTCACATGCCTCTGCATTTTTTTCAGATTTTCGAAGAATAAATTGATTTGAACTAAATCATGAAATCTAGAGGTAGACCAACATTTGAAAATATATGCAAATTAACCAATCAATTCTTATTTACTTTAAATAGTTTAAATCGTTAAATGCATATATTATTTCCTCTTAATTTTTATGTTGTGCCTTCGTCTCAGGATCAATATATGAAAAATTATCAGAAATCACAAAAGTTAATTAAGTTTTGAACTAAATTTTGCCCTCCATTTAAACAAGCATCCATCCTCTCAACATCCATTCTCAGTGGAGTATTAGCACACATCTGGAGAGAGAAATTTACAGGGTTTATCTAGAACGTGAGCACTTGTGTTTTAGTCACTAACTTCCTGCAAGCTTATGATGATTAATCAGCAGGCCTTTATTAAACCCAGGCTAGATCCAGTAATTTTACCATTAGGGCAGATGGACAGTTTTCCAATGTTTTTTGGGAGTTTTCTACCAGAGTACCCAGTGACACTGTGCAGCTACGTTCCAGGGGAAAACATTTTGCTGATTTGTATATTTTTATCACTCATTTATTTTGCTTATCTTTGCTGTTGATCAGTAGCTTTTATTGTTTATCATTGTATATTCTCTGGCTAGTATCTATCCATCCATTTCCTATAACCGCTTGTCCAATTCAGGGTTGCAGGGGGTCTGGACCCTATCCCAGAGGCTACGGGCACAAGGCAGGGAACATCCCAGGAAGGGGCGCTAACCCATCACAGGGCACACTCACACACGCAAAACTATGGGCAATTTGGTAACTCCAATTAAGCTCAGCATGTTTTTGGACAGTGGGGGGGAAACTGGATTACCTGCAGGAAACCCCAAGATGACACGCAGAAAACATGCAGACTACACAAACACGGAACCCTACTGGAGAGTCAAACCCAGATCCCAGAAGTGCGGGGCAACAGTGCTAACCACTGCACCACCGTGCCTCCCCTCAGGTTAGTATCATAGAAATTAAAAAGTGGTGATGAGGAGGGGTCAACACCCTAACGAATTCAGGTGGACAATTTTAACCACAGATGTGATATCTACAAATATAGCCTATGTAGTTTCTTTTCTTAATGTTTTGCCATGGGCACGTTTGTCCGTGTACATACAGGTTAATGATCCCTGGTGACGAGTCCCTTCGTTCACCTGTGCCTCTCCCATTGGTTAATTAAGCACAATACCCCAATAAAGTACCTGTTCTGTTCTCCTGTCCCTGTGGATCCATTCACAGTTTGGACCAAAGCAAGTGTTATCAGTTTGTGCTATTTAAAATACAGACATCAAACTTGACAATGTAATGACCTCAGAGTTAAAGTGTCATTTATAAAATTATTATTAACTAGACAAGCAACATATTTCAATGAAAAAGATAAGGTTGTCATGGAGAGACCTTTGATGAGGCAGACTAGCTTAACAGCATACCAGCCAACTGCAGGGCACACTGACACACTAAAGGCAATATAGATGCCCCAATTTGCCCAACTGCATGATTTTGAAGAGTGCGTAAGTAACCCATTGTACACGGGGAGTACATGCAAAGTGCACACAAAGACCAGCAGGGGTGGGAATGGAATAAAATATATTCAATCATTTGTTCTAAACAGTAAAAAAAAATCTGTTATAATCCATTTGGAACTACAAGAAAAAGTTCTATCCTCTGTGTATTAGGTATGAGATTATTCACAGATAAATTTAGCTTATATAATATATACAGGTTGTATCTTTTCATGTTTGTGGCAGTGATGAGAATATCACATTTTATATACAGAAATAAGTTACTATAAAGCCTAATCGGCAGATTGTGTCATACACAAACACTTGTTGCTTGACTACAAGTCATAGACAAAATGGACACTTACCAGGGTCACACAGCACACATATGGTGACAGTTAAGAAGAAGAACAGTGGACGCGACTCTAGGAACCACAGATTAATGGACACCCTGTATCCCACCAAGGCTTCCATAGTGTCTCAGAATCCAGCAGTCTTATTTGCAGCTTACAAAAGCTGCACGCATGAAATACAAAGCAAAGGAAGGCAATGAAACCCTCAAAATTTTGATGTCCCCGAAATCCTATGAAGTCGGAGTGACACTCCCTTCCCGCAGTGCTCAGAGGGCACGTATGGCTAGGGGAAGCTTGCTCTGTATGCTTCTAGCGATATGAGGGAGGGAGTGCGGGGGCACACCTTTTGTAAACTTGATGATTAGCATCGGGTTGCCCTCTTCCTAAGTCTGCTTTTCCGCTTACATGGCTCTTTTGGTAACTCGATCTTTGCTTTTGTTTTTTTTTATCTCTGAAAAAAATATCTGTGAATAATCTTAAGACCTTCAATTGCGAAATTAAGCTTTGACTTGACCACAGCTACATGACCACAGTGTAATAGTACATGCACTTTGGACATTTTTGCTTTACACCATTTATGGTTTGGTTGAAGCATAAGGATTCTGTCAATGGTGATAAAGGCATAGCACATGAATGTTGTTTTTATGTCATTTCTCTCTCTGTTTCCCCTTACTGGTCGAGACAGAAGTTGACAGAGAGTCACACAATAGTCTGACACTCTAACTGAAACAGAAAGAGGGACCTGGACTTTGGAAATTTATGCTGAGAAACAGCATCAAATTAGGAACTAAGCAGGTGCTAAGCAGGAATTAAAACCAACACAGCGAAATTAACAAACAACAAATAAAATCTACTGTGCTCACTCTCCCCACCAACTGCCCCTGCTTTTCTGACCAACTTCCTCCTACGTGTACATCATCTGACGTATTTTTTTCCATCTGAGGCAGCTATGCAAACTGGCCAGTCTGTCAGCCACTCTCTGTTAATCCCAATGAACCCCCTCCCCGGCTTAAGATGTGTCATAGTAGGTAGCAAGAAATTTCACTTGTAGGGGACAATTGGCTCCATTTGGCTGGTGACACTGGTGTCAGGTAACAAGATTCAGCCTCTTGGTATGTGATTCATTTCCCACTGGTTGTCACAGCTACTGATTGGACCAACACACTAATTCTAACATACCTTAACAGCTTTAATATACACTTATAACAAACATTATACAATTATACAGTTATAATGTTTGTTATTATCATGTAATGCTTGTTATTAATGCATATTAAAGTTGTTAAGGTATGTTACAATGATAGGGTGTACTTAGATGCTGCTTATGAATGCATTATAATTTTTTTATTATTATGTATAGCAATTTGTGTTGCATGGTGTTTATAGGAAAAGAACTATAAAAATAAAGTCTGATTGATTGATTGATTTATTAATGCATTATGAAGGAGCACTGAATGTTCTATGAATGCATTATGAATGCATTACAAAGGAATTATGAAGGTGCAGTTAATGTAAAGCATTACCGAATTTTTAACATTGGTTGTATCATCCCCATGTGGTAGCAGAACTTGGAGAAAGAAGCACCCAAGAACAATCATAGTCCCTTCATGGTAGGCAGTTGGCCAGGGAATGCCTATCCCCCCATATATGGAATCTTAAATGAGACTTCACCCGCTTGTCCCTTGTCACTTCTGCACCCAGCTTCTGGTCCAGCTGCTCTCAGCATGTCATCACATCTAGTTCACCATCTCTCATTCAAGCTCCTCTATCTATTCCGCTTAAAAACAGGAAATAAAATCAACACAGTGAATGCAAGAAAAGACTGAAATCAATAACAATTGTGAAATTCTCACCAAGCACCCTACCACCTTAGCCTTCTTCCCAGTATTGTTGCATCACCCTTGATATATTTGTTTCATGTTCCAGGACTTGCTTAACCAGTTAGTTGCTCACATTTCATGAGTTGGCTGCAACGTGTTTCTTAGCTGTAACAAATGGAGACCTTTTGTTTGTAAACGTATGAAATATCCAAGTTCCTATGTCATGCAGTACAAGGCAAGGAGCGAAAGCAGAAGAGCGGGACGCCAGAAGTCAGGAAGATTCGGGGTTTAATACAAGGGAAAACAGACGTGACAGTAAAAACAACCACAACAACGTTAATGACCGGACTGGGGAAGCAAACTTAAACGCGGACTTAAATACATTGACCTAATGACAACAAGAAACAGCTGGTAAACGCGGGGAACCCACATGAGGTTAACGAGGGGGTGTGGCACACGGGAGGAGCGGACGATCGGGGCAGGACATCCTAGTTGGAAATTTCAACTGGAATGCCTCCTGAAGTCAGAATTCTGACTCGTAAATTCGGATGGACCTCTGCAACCCCAACCTCAGAATTCAAGATGGCAACAGAAGTGCAAGCTCTAGTTATATACTGTTTATCAGCACTTATGTCTTATTTGTATCTCATTAAATCTGTCATACACACGGTGCTGTCCGACTGCTATCTGTGGACATGCCGCTCTGGCATTTGTATGCGCAAAATACCGTGTAATGTGTTGTTATCAACTGATATTGCTAACAATGGCTAACAATTAATGAACCTGGCTAGAACTGGGGTCTGTTTCAGAAATAGGATTTCTTGCTTAGCCAGATAACTTGTTGGATTTAATGTAGTCTGGGCTAAATATAAGTGAACAAAAATAAAGGCCATTTAAACTGGGTTACCTTAAATCCAATAAGTTGTCCAGCTAAGCAAGAAATCCTGCTTTTTGAAGCAGGTCCCTAGTATTGCTATATGACTTTCCGAGTTGTTGTACTGGAATGAGGTTAACTCGGATGTGATGTCATTCTCAGCGTTGACTTCCGACCTCCGAGGTAAATCAAACACAGCATTATACGTAACACCGCCAAAGAAAATATGTAATTGAATATTGACTATGAATGAGATCCAAATAAGAAAAATAAGTGGTGAAAGAAATGCCTACCTCATTGAAAAGTATTGACTGTTGATTATATTTTAACTCTGTGATATCAATACTAAGGAACAAAAGGAATCATGAGCAATATCAAAATCTAGAATGGCCAGTGTTTAACTTTAGTGTTCAAAGGTGGGATAATTTCAAAACTGGTAGCATACATTGGGGGCCTCCATAAACTCCTGTGTAAACACTTCTAGTTTATTTGCTCGATTATTCCAGATCACCGTTGTTACATTTTGGTTAATTGTGTGTACATTTGGTGGAAAAGGGCAGAAATGTACAGGGATTGATAAGATACATTCAACACTCGATAACAGCTCGATACTGATAAGTGGATTACATGAACTTATCTTTGTCAGTCAGCGCAAACAAATAAAAAGCATTTTGATGTTTTGGAACAGTTTCGAAAACCAAATGTCAAGTGCTTATAGTACAATGAGTAGAACTTGTGTTAGACTGGTGCGCCTTATCTCTGTTTCATCTGGAAGTGCTCAGTAACAGAAGTATACAGGTTTTGTGTACGATAAATGCTTTGAGAAAGACAATAGAAAAATAGGGTTCAAGCTCATAACCAGAACGAGGCGTAAGCGATGGACAGCAAGTCATGCCGGCACAATCGCTCCAGTGCTCCTGCTTACAGGAGCTTTAGCTGAATTTTCACTCTCTTCCAGTTCCTTTATGTCACTCCTAACCAGTCCTCATGTGTTCCACCTGCGTAGCTCTCTATTTAAGTTTGAGTCTTCCCTTTGTCTGTGTCCAGCACTAGGTTTCCTTTGGTAAACCCCGGTACCTCCTTACTTGTGTCCTATCCCTCTCTGCTCCACAAGCTTATCCATCGGTTATTATATGTCTATCTTATGTTGTTGTTCAGGGCTGTGCCTAGTGGTTTGCTTCTGTTTTATTACTTGATTAAAACTCTCCCCTTTGCACTTGGGGTCTATCACCTGGGATTCCTCCTCACTGATCCTGTGTATGCCGTGATAGAATGCTAGAGCATTAACTTGTGGATGCACCAACTGTTTCCCTCGGAGATGAGGTTTTGAGTGGCAGCCAGGAACCGTTGGAACTGAGCGCGCTGGTTCACTAGCAGGAGTTGATCTTGGCTCAACAGCAAGAGACACTGTAGAACGTTAGCGATTCTAATGGAAAGAAGTTAACAAAGTATGAGAGACATTTAGCCCCATTCAGCCCGCACCATCAGATATTCCTGTGGCAGTGCCAAGCCCAGCCCTGACTCCATCCATCCAAACTCCATCCAACTCCCTGTCGAAATGCTATGTTGGGTGTGCCAAAGCATGCAGGTGCTTCCTTCCCCAACTTGACCTCGATTTTGTCCATCAGCCCCCATGCTGGACCGGTCCCGGGTCGCTGATGCTATCTTACATGGTGGGCACTCGAGTGGCCGATGGTGGTCTGGGGACATGACAGTGAGACAGTGCCCAGGTATAGTGTCTTTGTCTTCAAGTTCAAGTCTATATTTAACCATGCTGCCTGCAGTGTGGCAGCTGAGAAGAGGCTCATCCATCTATTTTAGGGGTGCACAGCAGTGGACTACATGCTAGGGTTCTGCACTGTCGGTGTTGAGAGAAACTGATTGAATCATCCAGATTGGTCATCATGGAGCTGATTTGCCGGGACAGTGAGGGTCTATTTCTAAATCACAGTGGGTCTGGTCATCAGTGTCTCCAGTGTCCAGGCAACACTAAGAAGGCATCACCATAGACCCCACCAATAAAGTTGAGCCCTCTCCAACTGTCTAAGAACCAAAGTCCCTGTAAAATTCAGGTACAACTGTATGCTGGTGAGCAGTCTCTCCTCACCTTGGGGAACACTGGAGGTGTAGGAAATTTCAACAGCCAGGACCTCACACAAGCTCTCAGAATTCCTGTCTGATCTTTGTGTGTCCCAGTGTTCATAAAAATCCCCCATCTGCATTGACACCTGCCATCACAACACTGACTCCCTCTCCCACCCCCAGAACTCCGACCATTCCTTATCTTTCCACAATCCCAGCACGCACTGATCCTTGGAGTCCCCTAGATCTGCACACACAGCCTTACTGTAGATTGGCTTACCTGTACTGTCCACATTTCGTCCCTTCAGTGTCAGCACTCCAGTCTCCGCGTCCTGGTGCACTCCACCACTATTGAGAGCCCATCAGAGGTCCACGCACCAGAAATACCATCTGAGTACCACGACTTTCAGCCAGTCTTCAGTAAGATCCACCTTCCACCTCATCGCCTTTGGGACTGTGACCTTCTGGGCAGGGCCATGCCACCATGATTCTGAGTTTACCGATTGTCTTACCTCAAAACCCAAACCATGGAGGAACACATCAAACATCCTCAGAGAAGCGTTCATACTCCCCTCCACGTCACCAGTCTCCATGGATTTTATTTTAATAGAGAAGAAGAACAGTGGGCTGCACCACTACATCAACTATCGGAGCCTCAGCGCTGTTACCACAAAGTACACATGTCCACTTCCTGTTCACCAAGCTTGACCTGAGGAGTGCCTACAATCTGGGGGGAATTCCAGCAGATGATGAGTGTTAAACAGCATTTAGTACTACTGGGGGGGGGGGGGGGGGACAATTAATA
>JAODLD010000136.1:23072325-23098417 GCA_026781065.1 Mormyrops boulengeri | reverse complement strand
CCCCCCCCCCCCCCACGATGAATCTCGTGTGATGCCATATGGATTAGTAAATGCACCCTCAGCCTCCCAATCCTCTGCAAGTGCTCTGTGACTTGCTCAGAAGATTTGTCCTCGTGTACATTGATGACATCCTAATTTATGTCCACAGCTGAGCATGTCACTCATGTCTGTAGTGTCCTCATCTGCCTCCATCAAATCTCTCCAGCAAGACCTGTGCTTGCAAACTACCATGAGATCGATACATTTGTTGGGTGCATACGAAACCAGAAACGGGGCATCTGAGAGTGGTGTGCACGGGCCAGGAGAAGAAAAGGTGGTCTGCTATGACTGTCAAGATAAGGAAATGCATCAGGTCATGCTTAGCGTGTGCTACACCCAAGATCCCCTGTCAGCTACCAGCCAGTAAGCCCCTTTCGGTCCCCACGCCTGACCACCCCTGGTCGCATATAGTGGTAGACTTTGTTACTGACCTGCCTGTGTCTGATGGTGAAACCGCTATATTGGTGGTAGTAGATCATTTCTCAAAGGCTTTGTTCCCCTGCCATCTCCTCCCAGTCCATGCTCGGTTACTAACCAGCTCAAAGTCAACATCTACTGTGCCATTAGCCGGTTCCAGGCCCTAGCCTTCCTTGGACCAATGCCAACGGGAGGCACCTGAGTGCCAACCAGGCAACTGAGTTTTGTTGGTAACGTGGGACCTATGGCTCCCATGCCATAAAACTCACTCTGCGTTTTGTTGGCCCCTTCCGTGTCCAGTCCAGAGTTAACCCTGTCACATAAGTTACGTTTATGTTTGTTATGTTTCTCTCCTTAGACCAATGATCCAGGGACCCATGGCGGACGTCACTCCCTCCAAGGCACCTCCACCTGCACTGGAGGTAGAGGGTTTTTGATTCCAGGTTCCATTGGGGTCATACGGAGTACCTTGGTATGTTCTTTGTTCAGAGTTTCACCCGGTGATCTGATTCTGTTTAAAAACTATCCTTTACTTGATTCACCAACCCTGCACTTTCATTCCACAAAACCTGCATCCCGTCTCCTAGAATTCTTGCTTTCCAAACCCATGCACATGCTGACGTAGCATCACTACCTGTATCAGACACATAGGTGTCACACTATAATATTGGTATGAAACAACATAGAACATAACATGGTTTTTTAAATGTACTGCATTTCAGGGACAAATTGGACAGTTCAGACAAAAATCTTTTCTACACTGAACAACAGATGGGTAAAGGCTTTTATTCTTGCTTGTGAACATATGTGTATTTGACCTGGGTGTTTTGATGAATTATGATTGGTTGGTGTTGTTTATAGTGCAAAGTTGTTCACAAATCCTGATTGCTTGTGGGTAGAAACTGTTTAACAGCCTTGTTGTCCGGGACGTCACACTTCCGTAGCGCATGCCTGAGGGCAGAATCGTGAACCGGCTGTGTTGAGGGTGTGTCGTCCCTGATGATGTGCTGTGCCCCCCTGATGACTCTGGTGTGGTAAATGTCCCGCTGGAGAGCTTTCCTGTCCTGGGCAGACTTTCTGCTGCTCATACTTTCACTGTGTGTCCCAGTTGATGTAGAAACACCTGATTATATCCAGAGCAAAACAGCCAGAAAACTGACATCAGCTCCTGGAATAAGCAGGAAATAGAGGCGCGTTCTTACTCAATGTCTGAACCTAATATGCAATCTGTTCTTAGGAACCTGGGATTGTTTGTTAAAAACAGAGACTGATTGTTTTTTAACATGAGCAGCAAACCTATAGATCAAACAAGAGGTTGATTGATGAATATGAATTTAAATCCCCCACAAAATTAAATATCAGTGCTGCAATTTTGTGCCGTTGGTAATGATTAGCTTAAGTCAAGTTATGTATCTAGGAAAAATATAGCAAAAAAGCATGGCCTGATATTAGCAATGTCTTCTGGGGTAGGGTTAGGGTTAGGATTAGGGTTAGGGCTAGGGTTAGGGTTAGGGCTCACCAGGACGTGTGAGTGCAAAAGGAACCCAGCATACGTCAGCCCAGCCAGGTTGAAAACAATGAGATGGGTTAATTAAAAAACGTACAATTAGGTGAAAACAGTGAGCCATGAAAAAAGTGCTACCATCTCCTTACACGGTTTGACCCCAATAACTGGGGAAAAGGGGGGGGGGTAAAGTATGCTGTTCTGATTAATTCCATCAGGTCCAGTCTGCAGCATGTAGGCATTTTATCTTTGTTTGGTTTGGCTGCAGGACCAGTTTAGCCCAGTTGGCAACATGGACTAAAACCGTGAGTCTCACAGGTAAAACAAGGAGACTTGACACCTATGAGTTCATGACTAGTGGCAGTTTTTTTTAATACTGGCGTGAGACACCTGGCATGCACGGGAGCGACTTAGTATGCTTGGGGTGTCTATTTGCACCTGGGTGAAAACAGTCACATGGCATCTATTCGGCTATTTACGCCTCCTCACTCCCTGCCCCTGGCACCACAAAAAATGTAAACACTGTTCTGCATGCATGATTGCTGAATCAAATAGCATCTGGCTAATGTTTGAGTAAACATTGTGCTTTCTGGATTAGAAAGTGATTCCGGTATTGAAAGCAGGTCACTAAAACACTGAGAAACGTTGCTTAGACGTTACTCATGCTTGGGGTATAAAACCACTCAGGTTGAACTGACTGTTTGAAAATCAGAGGAATTCCTACTGCAGGATGTTCAAACTTCCTTATGTCTTACCAGATTGTTTGAGAATTACATAATTTTTTTTTTTAAATATTGAATTACCTATTGGTACTAGGATTGTTTCAGTGAACAGATCCAAATAGACAAAAGGTGTATCATACAAGATTTTAAAGAGAAAGTTTGTTTTAATGACTAATATTGACATACAAGTACCAACTGTTGAAAATGATAAGTAATCCATTAATTTTTGTTAAATGTTCAACAAAAAATGAAATGGCCCTCAATCAATGCTGCCGTAACGACACGAGAAAATGACTCGAGGGCAGGTGTAAGGAGAACAAAAAGGGTTTCGTTAAACCAAAACAGGGGCAGGGAAACAAACAGGACCACAAGGGGGTCAACATGAGAAGAATAGTACTGGGAAGTGAAGAGGTAACAGGAGGACTGACATTAATGACTGGACTGGAAAACACAGAACTGGGAAGCACCTACACACATGACTAACGAGGAGCTGACACAATGCAGGTGTGGATGGTCAGCACAGTAGTATTCGGGATAACAAGCAAGACACAACTGGGGAGAACTAGGGGGATCCGGAGAACCAGCAGTGACCCTCACTAGTCATACTGGGGGATGGACAGGACAGGTTGCAACAGAGCATCCCCCCCCCCTCCCCCCAGGACCAGGGATCACCAGATCCTTTACAGGATCAAGGACACGAGACAAGACTCATGGCATGACTAGGAACGTGAAACAAAGGCAAGGCTGGGGACCAAAGGGACAATAGAAGTGGATAAACATGGCACACTCCAGAACAGGGCAGATAGGTAAAGGGACAGCAGGTCTATGTGCAGATTGTCCAAGAACCACCGTGGATGAGAGGCCCAGATACCAGGAGGCTGGGTGCGGGAGAAAGAGCACAGGCAGAGATGCGGAGTTCAAGGGGCTCCCAGGGGTCGCAGTTTGTGGAGTCTGGTCATTATGTCATGACACAAGAAACTAAGACTCAAGGGCAGGCGTAAGGAGAACAAAAAGCCTGCAGTCAATGACAGGGGAAGTTGTGCAGATATGGCTCATCAATGGAGATCTTTCCAGCATCACATCTGAGAAAAATGCATATGAAAGGAAATGTCTCTTTCTTCCCTTGCTTAAGCAACAATCCATATTCCAAAAAATGGCTATAAAAGGAATTTCAGTTGACTTAAAGGAAGGGCTTGTTTACACTTATTTACAGACGTGCCACATTGTTGTTACATTAAGTAACATTTGGATGGTATAGGGTATGGATGTTATATCAAAAATAAGTATTTTAATAAAACTAATCAAGCATTATGTACTTACAGTAGGCAAGGATATTGACAGGTATATGGCATTGCAATTACAGACGTATTTTATTTTCGTATACAACCATCTGGGAGTATTTATAATGAGATTAGGAGGAATCCTAATTGCCAACCTTTCATCAAATCCGCCAGCCGTTTGTTTTCAGTCTGATAAGGGAGGGTATTAAAGCTGTTTAAATACCATCTATGGCCTGATTTCCTGCTACTTTTCCCCTGACCAATGAACGATCACGGCACATTTAAGTCACAGTACGGACTTCCCGTGTTGTTTCCAGTAGCATGCGTCCTTGCGTGCAGCCCTCAAACACAGCCTCCGCGCTAACCTCTGCGACGATAATTACATCACAATAGACACATGAACTGGCCCTTAGCCTTCATTTTCAATATCATTTAGCATTTTTGGCTTACATGTCTGCAAATTCCTGCGATATTTTGGCAAGCTCCAAAAATATTCTTATTTAATTGTTCATTGCCAACTAATAACCACAACCATGAATGGCAAATTTGCAAATCAGGAGGAGTGACTGTACTTCTGTAAATGCAAATCTAAAGAATTATCAGTAGGAGTAAAATGTGAAAAATGTCTTTTATAATGAAAGAGTTATCCCTAGAGTGAAATTTAAAGCTGATGGATGTTCATTATAATTATTTACTTTTATATTAGACTAATTATGCATACTTAAGAGTTGAGGTTTCGACTATGTTATCTGAGGTAGTATTAAAATAAACTACTAGATTTCATTTAACACAGAATTTTACTGCATACATTATAAATCTTACAATGCTTTTCATATTTTAACATATGCAAAGGCCAAAGCATCCTTCAAAGCATTTTCGGAGGGATGGGGAAATGGTTGCAAAAAAAATAAAAATGCGGATGTCAACATCTACAGAAGAGTTCAGACATTTTCATGGACACATGCCCAGACTTGGTGGTGGTGGATTATGCTTCTTGCAGCTGCTCTTCTTTGCCCTGTCCCTCCTCTGCTCCACCCACATTACCCTCCTGTTCCTTCTGTGCAGCCAGCTTCCTCAGGCGCTCAGCTTCGGTCACAGTCATGGGATGGAGAGGAAAGAACCCCGCCAGGCCTGTAGGAAATGCCATATTCACCAACCAGGAACCGTGTTGCAATTCTGTTTGCAAACTGTTAACACAAAATGCCTTGCAATCACCAGAAATCCTTGAACCTGGTGTGTAATCAGCATGACCTGTTATATTTACTTTGGTATTTATCAGCATAATCTTAACTTTGAATTTGGATTCTTTACGGAATTGAGGCACCGATAACGCAGTACTTGAGGGGTGCTCGTGCCAACATAGCGATATCGTGTAGTAGCACCTACCTAGGAGTTTGGCTACGGGTTTTGTTGTGTGAGCCCCACAGCCGATCCAGTATTTGATCCTGTCATAGTTGAAGCTGACAAGCTTTTCGTTGTATATGTTGGGAAGGGGGTCGTACGTTCCCAGCTGCTCGATGTATTTGCTATCCCGCGCCCGTTTGTTAAAGGCCGCCACGATGCGGTAAAATGGTCGGTTTGTGCAGCCACCCAGTGCCAGCCTAATGATGACAAGCCCCCCGTGGTACCGCCTCAGAAGAGCAGATGCTGAATGAAAACAGACACAAAGAGCAAACAACCCTGGTTAGCGACTAAGCTACATCATACGCAGAGACAGGTGGTTATCTCATGCATCGGGAAGGAAACGGAAGGGAGGCAAGATAGGATGCGACAAACGGCCATTGGGCTGGATACTTCAGCTGACCATATTCACTGAAGCACCCTGCCGTGTAAACGAGTATGACAGAACACAGCCACCATGCAGTTAACCAACTACATATGCCCCCTATATGCAATTTTCTTTTCGGACAAGTAGGGGGGGGTGGGTAATCGTACCGAAAATAAGTCAGTAGAAAAGGCATGTGTGGAATCACTGTCAAAATAGCAAATTTAAACTTGACCATGAACACCTAAAATAAAGCTCAAGATCATTCGCTATGCGTGATCAAAACTACGATCTACTAATAAGAATAACAGAAGACTAACATATACATGTTTATAATTATTTAAAAACTTACTGAGATGCACCATGGTGGATTAATGTTGCTCGAAACCTGAAAACAAATAACATAATTTGATTTCAATCCACTTTAGAATTGCGCATTTGCTCCGCCACTAAATACATCGTATAAATCAGAAACATTTAGGAAAAAATAACCTGCAGTGTACTATCGTCTGAATACCTCCAGTGTTGATTCAAAAATATTAGCTCCCAGGATTCTTCGAAATTAAACTTCAGCAGCACAAAAAAATCCTAAAAGCATGACATTGCCATGGAGGCAGCCATGTGTTTTCCCTTCTTCCTCGGTGTTTTTATTACGTAGCCATGCGCACCAAATGCTCATACCGCCCCCTAATGTACGGGAATATAACCGCGGGAAAAGAAAACGAATCATGCGCAAATCATTTTGGGCGTAATCGACATAAATTTTGATAATATATAAATATACACACATACACTATGTGTACAAAGGTATTGGGACACCTGGCAATTACACCTGCAGGAATTTTTATGACATCCCATTCTAAATCTACAGGCATCAATATGGAGTTGGTCCCCCCAATGCAGTTGTAACAGCTGCCACTCTTCTGTGAAGGCTTTCCACTAGATTTTGGAGTGTGATGGATCTGTGAGGTCAGGCACTGATGTTGGATGTGAAGGCCTCGCTTGCAGGCTCTGTTCTAGTTCACGCCAAAGGTGTTCCATGGGGTTGAGGTCTGGGCTCTGTGTGGGCCAGTCAATTTCTTCCACACCGAACTCACACAACACTGCACAGTCATGCTGGAACAGAAAAGGGCCTTCCCCAAACTGTCCCCACAAAGCTGGAAGCATACAATTGTCCAAAATGAAGAGTTCCCTTCGTTGGGACTAAGGGGCCTAACCCAACCCCTGAAAAAAAACCACAAACCATGATCCCTCCTCCACCAAACTTTACAGTTTGCACAATGCAGTCAGGCAGGTAACGTTCTCCTGGCATCTGCCAAACCCAGACTTGTCCCATTAGACTGCAAGACAGAGAAGCGTGATTTGTTACTCCACAGAACACGTTTCCACTGCTCCAGAGTCCAGTGGCAGAGTGCTGTACATCACTCCATCCGATGTTTGACATCACGCTTGGTGATGTGAGGCTTGCATACAGCCATGGAAGCCCATTCCAGGAAGCTCCCAGGGTACAGTTTTTGTGCTGGGGTTAATGCCAGAGGAAGTTTGGAATGCTGCAATTATTGAGTCAACCAAGCGTTGGCGACTTTTATGCACCTCAGCACTCACTGACCCTGCTCTGTTATTTTACATGGTCTGCCACTTCATGGCTGAGTTTCTGTTGTTGCTAAATGTGTCCACTTTGTAATACTATCCAATACAGTTGACTGTGGAAAATTTCTAGCAGGGAAGAAATTTCACAAACTGACTTATTGCAAGGGTGGCATCCTGTGACAGTATCATGCTTGAATTCCCTGAGCTCTTCAGAATGACCAATTCTTTCACAAATGTTTGTAAAACTGACTGGATTAATGGACAATTTGGGAACTCCATTTCACCTTAGCATGCTTTGGGACTGTGGGGGGAGTCGGGGAACCCGAAGGAAACTGCACGATGACACGGGGAGAACAATGCAAAATCCAGAGCCAGGATGGACACTCAAGCTCAGCTCTTCAGGGGTGTGAGGCAGCTATGCGAATCACATCGTCACTGTGCCGTCCCTGAATAAGATCATTTAGAAGAAGAAAGTCCATTGAGTGACAGACAGCAAATTGTTGCCGTGTCTGGACGACTCGATAATCCACAGCTACAACTGAATTTCACATTAGTGATTGGAAAGAAAGTTGTGCAGTACCAAAGTAGTCGTAATTTCACCTACGTCCTCCAGGTGGAGTCAGCGACCTATAAGTGTGAGTTTCAGTTTGTGCATTTTCCACTTATGGATTGAAAGTTTTTTTTGTTCTTGTTGTTAAATTTAGTTTTACTCTGTGAAATGGCGAAGACATACGTTAATTATGCATTGTAGGCCTACAATACTGCGTTCGTACAAAGAATTTTTTTTATCTGTAGGTTTCCTAAATTGATGAAGTTCTGACGCGTCTTCTACATTCTATGTCTTCTAACCGCTTATTGTGGTCGGAGTCGCGAGGGGCCCTGCGCCTATTCCAGACAGCCCAAGTCTGGGGTGCACGCTGGACGCAGGGGACCCACGTACTGCAGGACATTTAGAGACTACAGTTAGTCTCATAGCATGTGTTTGGGGTGCGTGAGAAAGCCCATACCACACAGGGAGAAGATGTAATCTTAGATGCACATAGAGTGTGGGGTGAGATTTAAGCCACTAGCCATGGTGCCTGAGGGTGTACAGCCACTGAGCCCGCGTCCTGCCGCAGCCGCTCGTATCGTCCGTACGTAATGACAGCCGTCCTGGCATGATTTCATAAAGCAGCCTAATTTCTAAAACCACAGAATGTTTTTCTCCAAAAACATCTGAGAGATTCCCTGTTGCGAGAATATCTGACCTGTCTGACATATTCCCAACGTCAGAGTCTGGGTAAAAAGCCAGTCCCATAACGACTGGGGCAAAAGTGAAGCTTTGTTTTGGCAACAGGACCGAGGAAAGTGCTCAAACTTAGCTGACGTAGTTTGATCATTTTTATCGGAACAAACGAGTTTGACTATTAATTTGTCCTAATAAACCTGTTTGTTTTTTAATCTAAATTCTGATCCCCGTCACTTGCCTGTAAATAAAGTTATGAGCACCCATCGCACGATTTAAACCATTTTCGGACAATGATCTAGCAGAACTTTGCGGACTTGCAACCATTTTCGCTTTCTGTGTAGCATTTGCATGGCGTCACGGTCGCGGTTCATTAGCTGGGTTCGACGGTTTGCGGTTCAGATTCCCACAGTAACATTTTGGTTTTACGGTCTGTATGTGTGACTTGTCTCGTGGAAAAAATGCAATTTAAAAAAACGATATATTTATTAAATGTGCATTTTGATTACTGCATTTCGGGTGTAAATAACCTAATCTAAATGGTACTCCAAAAGTAGTATAATTCTTTTTAACAAAGAAATTTGACAATAATTATATTCATTATATAATTGCATTTTTAAGCCCCGTTTCACCATGTATAAATCGTTCTAAGAAGATAAGAGAGTGTATTTTATTATTATCTTTTGTTAACTGTTATCGATTTTTGTTTTAGCTTCGGTATTGCTCAGTTGAATCTAAGACACGGTATAGGAATACCTAAAATATTATCTGACAAAGCATCCTTAATAATCATACTTACATAGTAAATGTCAAAAATAAATAAAAGAGATGATATCGACGATCCACTGAATTAGCAAATAATTTACAGGGCGTACATTTTGTGATATGTAATATTGTTGTTCATTCTGTATCTTGAAGATGTCATACATCGAGGCACGAGAAAGCTGCGTTAAAATGACACAGGCCTACTGGCTTCTCCTGATGATGAAGGTCGTCCAAAGGCTTGGTTCGCACCCACCGCACATAAAAGTTCCAAATTTTCGTGATTCCCGCGGCACATTTTCACAGCGATCACCGGCGCTCCGAGTCAGTTGACAGGCTTTAAGCGCGCAGTAAATTCAGAAAGTCATAGTAATTCTCCCTTTTGAAAAAATATTTCCTATCCTTATCAAAAATAAAAAGACAAATAATTCGGGACAACAATAATAATAATATATTATCTTACAATTATTGCTTCATCTATTGACAATCTAAGACAGATCAGGTCTAATATATCGAGTAGCTGCCCAGATTTAATTTTATTCAATACAGCGCTAGTCAACATGTCAACAGTGGGGAATACAAACCATTACACTCAATAAAACAGTGTGAATTCTCACCGTTTTCATATGTCCATAATTATTCAATTAACTGCCAAACTGCCTTGTTAATTAGCTATGAATTAATCAGGAGACATACGGCTCTAGCAGTTTGGGTAGATGCTTTATTAGTGAAAATGCCGCAGAAATCACAAAGCGCCATTTTTGGGCAGTTCAAAACCTTTTTAAAATTTTAGCACATAAACGTTGTAACGAGAAACGGCTGGAAAGGTTATCCTCTTAAAAATGTTGTGACAAGATGGAGCAACCGTCAGTGGAAAACTGGCGGAAGAATATTGGGTTTATGTGCATTTCGTGTGGCAAATCTGTGGGTCGCACCTTTGCAGAGTCTTCGCTACCCCAGTTCCCCGTCACTCCACAGGGAGCCACCCAAGCCATAACCGTCCATGACAATACAAGTTAGGGATGACCTGATAACTTACCATCAGCAGGCCGCTCTCCCCACAGACCCCCCCGTGTCTTTTTTGCAGAATGAAATTGTTGTAAACAAACGTGTCATGCATTGCCTCATTGGTTATCAAGAAAACATTTGAGAATAAATACGAAAGTTACCAAGTTTTCTTGTTTAATCCAGAGCCGATGGACTCCGCAAATATCTCATCTCTCGCTAACAATACATTTACATCAATAAATTGACCAAAATTGTCGTGTTATTCTCCGAGTTTTCAGTTTGTATGGCTTGCTGTTTCTTTCAGAAGCTGGTAAACTTACCCATAGGTGGTAGTCCTTATAGCTTTTATGTCATATAATCACAAGTCATACATAATACACAAAGAGCATATGAATATCAGCTAGACTGTGGAAAGATTAGTGATTCGTAGAATCAAAGGGATATCGGTCAAGTTTTTTCTCCACAGAAATAAACTGCAGCTATGGCCGGATGAACGTTGTAGATCGTACCATTTGTTGACGGCCCTCCTTGTGCTCCAGTGATGGGAACTCCGTCAGGTGCAGAGGGGGACGCGGGGCCATACCACTTGAGAAAGTTTGCCCTTCTGAGGGGTGCTTCTGAAGATAGAGCCGCAAAATTAAAGAAGATTAATTTTACCCATTGTCAGAAGCTGCTGAGTTACATCCACCTGTCTCTCTGTCGAATGTACATTTTATATTTCAGATTATTTCAGAAAATGCACTGGTCCAGGTAGCTGAACAGAGGCATCATAGTACCATGACATCCAGCCCTAACAGCATAACTGAGGTCTGTTTGCTATGGGAGTATCTCATCGGCTCATCCTGCTAATATGTAAGTTTAATTTTTTTTCATTTGTTAAACAAACATTTGTGTCAGGATCAGTCCCTGCCATGTCCCGTCTGTTTCCCTCTTTGGCCAGCAGGTGTCGCTGGCTATCCCATTCCTAATGTCAGAGTCCTTTGTGTTTAGTGATTATGACCCTCACCTGTGTCTTGTTATTCCTAGCGCTAGTGTTTGGATTATTGCCAAAAGCCTACACCTGTTTCTTGTTTAGTCCTGGTTACCTGTGTATATATGTGCCTACCTTTGCTTTGTCTTTTGTTGGTTGTTGTATGTGTTACCTGCCAGCAGTCTGGTGATTGTTGTAGGTGTTTAACTTGCTGTGACAAAATGTGTTAATTTTGTATATGTGCAAGCTCCTGTTTGGATAGCTTGTCTTAAAAAGTTCTCAAAACGTGAAGTCTATTGAGTTGAATTGCAAGGGGACTAATTAATACCTATATCAATATATGTATATTACTATATTATTTCCATAATAAACTGTACTTTTGTAATGCTATAATTCTTTCTCAAATAAAGATTGCTTACGTGAGAGCACAAGTATTCTAGCAAGAATGAACATTTGAATTAATTTTCTCCATCTGCCGTTCTGTCTGTTCCACGTTTTATATTGCATTTTTTCAATTGATTCTTTTAACTGAAGTGAATTAAATATCAAGCTGATCCTCATTCATGCTACAGGAAATTTTAAAACCAGACAGATTAAGCTCTCACTTTTTTTGGTGGGGGGGGGCAACAATCCTCTTCCAGTGATATGAGACCCTTGGTCCATTTCCAGAAACTCTACAGCTAGCTGTCAGTCCCTACTTCCATTGTGTAAAACTACAACATGCACATTTTTAAGGCTTCTCTCTGTCAATGTCCAAAAAATGAAATTAAATCAGTTGTCATGTCTTGGCCTCCTTAGCAGAAATGAGCTCTGACCCTGACTGACGACCCAGAGACACAGACACTGGGACACCGGCAAGAGGCTAGCCATCGAATTATCCCCCTGCACGGGCTGGCCTCGCAGATCAATTTAGTGAGACTAATTTGGATGCCGTGTTAAATGTAAACCATGTTCTTATATCTTCATTCAACTGAGTTCTTTCATTCGTTTCTTTTTTTTTTTTGGTCTCAAAGGAAGGCGACTGCAACCTATTAAAAAGAAATCAGAACGGCCAGTCTCATCACATGCTATTGAGAGCTGAAGACTGTGCTGTTCAGACCGCAAGACATTAAATGCTAATATCAGCTCAACCATCAGAGCTTAAAAACAAACACACACACATTCTGTGTATGACCCGAAGGTTCTGCTATACTAATGTGGTTTTTATGAAGGCATTTTTTGAATTTTGTCATCATCTGGAGTGACATGAAAAGGGGAAATTCAATCAAGGCCATTATTTTCATTTGGTTATTTTCAGAATTTCTTTTAAAAGATTTCCCTGGAGTGGTATGAAAACCATTGGTGGTATGATAAGGTTAAAAGTGGTGTAAATTTTGCATGAACAATGTGAAGCACAGTAATTATGGAAATGAGTCTTTAAGCAATGAATGGAAATGAGTCTTTAAGCAATGAATGGAAATGAGTCTTTAAGCAATGTATGGAAATGAGTCTTTACATAGAAACAGCTGAACAGGGTAGAGAGAGCAGCTGGGAAGATCATCAGATCCCATTTCCCATCCCTGCTGGAGATCTTTAACCAATGTTGCATCCACGGAGCCTCCAGCATCATTATGGAACCCGACCAACCTACCCACAGCCTGTTTTCCCTCCTGCCGTCAGGGAACAGGTACAGGAGTATCCGAACCAGGACCACCAGGTTTGGAAACAGCTTCATTCCCCAGACTGTGAGGGCAATGAACACTTCTGCTCACCCCCCACTGAATCACTGACCTTCCCACTGTACCAGGCACTTCTGGTTACTAGTGCAATCTTTCATTTGCACTTTTCTTTTGCCTTTGTACCTTTGTACAATAAAAAGTCAATCTATTATTTATTTACTTATTATTTAACAATTTGTACAGAAGTGCATGGTAAGATGACAATAAACATCTATCTATCTATCTATCTATCTACTATCTGTCTGTCTGTCTGTTTATCTACCTACCTACCTCACTATAATTAACTGGATCCTATGGGAATTTCACTGGATTTCCCACATATATTTGACGCAATGCTTCTTTCTGTTTGTGGTGTCCCTAACTCATCGGGCACTGCTTCCTCTGTCAGTCACTCTGGACACAGACACTGAAGAGGCCCCTCCCACAGTACTTCCGGAAGCAGCCCCATCCCTTGGGTCGTGAACTCTTGACGCTCTTTACATCACGCTCCCACCCTGAAGGAAAGGATGAGGTGAGATTAAAGAGATGGGCCAAGTACGCCTGGCATGAATAACCCAAGCAGTGGATGGGCCGTGTGAAGTCACAGAGAAATGACCATGACTCCTGTGCCATCCGCAGGACCATGGCGGCACCACCTCCCATAATGCAAGTCTAGAAGTCTAGCCTGTAACCACTGGTCTGCTTCAGCATTAATTGTGCCATCGACAGGCATATACATGTGATCCCAGAACATTGGGGATTGAGAGACTAATGGATGGATTATAAGTTGACTGGTTTAAGAGTTACATTCCCAATCAAGTTACATCACATTTGCACGACGGTACACAAAGCTGTACTCTTACTGGTGCCCCGCTTCACACCTCATCACTCTGTGTAACAGACCTAGAGCCTCCTATGTCCCACTGCTCTGCATCCTGCCCATCACTCTTTCATGCCGAATAATTGTGCCCAGGTAATAAATACCAAAAACTACATTTTTGAATAAACAAACTTATTTTCATGTTACCTGTTACATGTTACCTTGGCTTCATTAAGCCTCTATACAGAATTAGAAAGCAGGAATCTTCTAGAAACTCCACATACCAGCACCAGTTCTACTTGTTAATTCAGTCCAATCAGGTATCAGGCTTAACTAGAGGGTACGGTACAGTTTAATCGCCATGGTGTTAAATCTTACCCATGCCTGAAAATGGCCAATGACGAGCAATTCTTATCTTTCTGCATTTTCAATAAATGTAGGTATAATTTCAAAAATGATCTTTGCTATGAGGAAGTGAAGCGATGAAAAAAAATCGATTTGGGTGGGTACGTGTTTGTACAGGCGGCTGGTTAGTTGGTGCCTTGCCGTGCCCACACTCTGCACAGCGCTCTTCTGGAACATTCCAGTCCTCACCCTCGAACCCTGCTGTCGCCAAGGGCTGTGAGATGTGAGCAGCCGTTACCCCGACAGGCAGAGGAGGCAGATCGTAGGTGTTTGTTTAGCAGAAACTGGAATTTGTTGCTGATTTGAACAAATATTAGAAGACTTAAGGTTTGTGTAGATTGCTGCTCCCGCTGAGGCCAAGCTGCCTTCTGCTGGTACAGTTACTTCCATAAAATTGCTTTCGAATGGATTAGTTCAAACAAGTTACATGCAGGATTTTGACGTACTTCACAGGCAGCCGACATACTGAGGAGTTTGGCCAAACTCCACAGCCCTGACCGCTATTAAGTTCGATCCCTATGGCCAAGGTGAGCATTTCAGGTCAGAGGTCAGGGTTTCCGTGCGGCACCTCTGTCATCCGTGGGCCCCAAAGACTCGGGGGCCCGCTATCTCAGCGCCCCAACCGACTGCGGGGGCACAGTGCAGTAATCCCAATCGGACACAGAGCGGCAGATCAGACTCTGCAGGCCCCCTTCCCACACTTCCCAGGGTAGCAGAGAGTCCCTTCCAAGGCGCCTCCCCCCTCAGCGGGGAGCTGAGCCTCTCAGCCCACACTCTCGCCAAGTGTGGCCCCCACCGACGGCATGAGGATTACAGCGCAATACGGAAGAGCAGATCAATTATGCAACAGTATCTATTTGCGGCGACGCCCGTGCCAAGCAAACTGAAACCCCCCCCCCCCCCCAACCCCCTTCCTATTCTTCGCTGCCACCTCCCCGGGCTTTGGGGTGAGAGGGTGAGCTGCCAGGGGTGTCATTAGCACTGCCTGGCTCTGTTGGGAGAGAGGGGGAGAGTGTAAAACGCGAGCAGACAGGTGAAAGCTGCACTCAGGTGATAATGGCCTTGGCGACGAGAGAGGATGAGAAGACGGCAACACTGCCACCCACATGGCTCTCCCGCCCAGCCCCTCAACGTGTGCAGCAGGCACTCAGCAGAGCCTCTCCACCAGCAAGCCGCTCCTTTGCCTGCGCCCAACCAGCCCGTGCATTCTGGCTACGCCTTGCCATGGGCGTCCACTACCATCAGCCCATGTGCTCTCAGAGTGGGTCCAGCCCTGAGCTGGACATGGCCGATCGAGCGGGTCCAAAGATTGCAGTCTTTGCACTATGAGACATTTGGGTCACTAGCAATGAGAAAGTTTAACCAGTGTTTCTCAACCCAGTCCCCAAGGACCCCCAGACAGCCCACATTTTTTTCTCCCTCTCATCTCTCAATGTACCTCAGTCAAACAATGAGGCAATCAAGAACACCAAATTCCTGGTTTCTCCTGCACTGGGAGAAACACTGGGCCAGATGGATGGATTCCTAGTGCAGGTCCAACACTTTGTTAATGTCATTTGATTTGCTGGCTCTTACTGTGTTCATCAAACTAAGTGAACAACATAAAATGTGTCATACCTTCTCAGTATGTGGCCCTTCATGATTCCACCAAATTCAAACATGGCTACTCTGGGATTTACTGGTTGCCTCATCTCAGAAGGAGTGTGACAAGGGCACCAAATGCTGCCCCCCCTGCTCTGTCTCACCAGGAACCATGTTGTCACCAGGGCTGGTGTTCCCAGGTCCCTCCCTCCCCATCCCCCCAGAGGTTTGCGCTCTGCTTTAGCACTCCAGTATCACTCAGAACAGATGCAAGCAGGCTTTTAAGGTAAATGAGCATGGGTGTGGTTGTCAGCATCCCACAAAACCTGGGGGCTATATAAAAGCGTCTCTAATTGACTGGAAACACTGGGAATCATCTTCTGAGCAAAGCCTGAAGTCGATGGGTGAGAGGCATGACAGCCGTCCAAGGTAACACTTTATAGGCATGAGGTCAGGCAACATAAGTAAAGAAAAGTTTTTAATACTCTGCCTGGCCAAAAATAAGTCACACACTCTAATATTTATCTTTGATTATGGTGCACAATCCATTGTTTCCACGTGCTTATGCAATATCTCTATATTTTTTTCATCCAGATTTGCATTCATTTCTCTGCGAGATCTTGTACGTATTGATGACAGGTGAGTTGAACCACTTTGTAAAATTTTCTTCAGCACATCTTAAAGACTTTCAACTTGGTTAAGGTCAAGACTCTATGGTGGCCAATTCATGTGTGAAAATGATTCCTCATGCTTCCTGAACCACTCTTTGACAACTCAAGCCCAATATATCTTGGCATTATCATCCTGGAATACGCCCATGCCATTAGGAAAGAAAAAATCCATTGATGGGGTAACCTGGCCGTTCAGTAGATTCAGGAACTCAGCTGACTTTACTTCAGTGCTGCATAACTGGGCCGAGCTGTAATAATGATCCAGTCTTTGTCTCTTAAGTATTTGCTAATTTAAATTCAAACTGTGACTCTTTTGACCAGGCAGAGTATGTTATACAATAGCTTATAATAATTAATAAATAATACTATTTTCTGATTTTGATAATTCATCCTTGCACACTTGCATAATAAACTTTGGTCTTTTCATTTTGAATAAAGAATATTCAGGATGCATTTGCTAACGAACCATCTTAATAAATATTGAGCAAAATAATGACAAATGACATAGACTATATGGACAAAAGTATTGGGACACACCTCTTGAATGAAAACCAACGTCAGTATCATGCAAGGCATCCCCTCCTGCTGGAAACTGCATATAATTCTGTACATGGTGCATTATTAATGTGCTCACTGTGGGGTCGATTCTCTCATGCACTTAAGTCAAAAATCTGCATAGCTGCATGCTTTTTTGACTTACGCATATTCTCCCATTGGCTTAAGTCTGGGGTTTAAGTGCATTTAGGCGATTTTCATGCTTTGGGTGGACAAACACCAAAATATGGGCGTGTCACATGTAAATGACCCTTGCGCGCATTCTGCCACTGACTTAAGTGCGTTTTTCAATATGTGCTCTGGTGAGCTGTATTAAGTCACGTGCCTCTACATGGCCAAATGCAGTACTGCAGTTTTTAGAAAGCCAAACAAGTAACAAGATGAAACGTTTTACATTTATTATACGCATCAAAGTAAATGTTACAATCCAAAACACAACTGGATTGTTTGTATAAATATATAAGATAAAATTTATAAGAATTATATAACAAATAGCATATAGAAATATATCAGTATATGAAAGTATATTACCATTAGGCAGGATTCAAGTGATATCTGCCTTGTCAACAGAAATCTTCACCCAGCTCCAAGGCAGCAGACAGGCCCACAGGACGGCTCCACACATCATGAAGGGGGGGCGGAGCCTTCGGGACTCAAAACTGCCAAAGAGCTAATAGGGTCAGGTCTCTTGGAGATCGGGGTTGGTGTGGCGCCAAGGCATCACCCGCTGCACTGTCGGGGGAGCTTGGTAGACTCCGCATTTCAGCGGCGGCACTCTCTGAGGCACGCAGACCGGGGAGTGGCCAGGTCTCTGTAGGCGGGTACACCTACTTTTGGTCTGGTCATTCTGATGGCTGCCATACTCAGGGAGTAGCTGTTGCAGTGGCGGATCGGCTCCTCCTGATGGTGTCCGATGTCACCCCTTTCAACAAGCGTATTATAAGACTCAGATTAAGGTACTCTCTGGGTGGGAGACATTTTATTGGGTGGGTGCCCATAGCGTGACACTCCTCTGGTTATGGGTGACTTCAGTACGACGACTGGCACTGACAGGGCTGGTTATGAGGGCTGTGTTGGCCCCCATGGGTCTGGCGACCGTGGCGAAAGTGGCTCTATGGATCCTGGTTTGACTTTATGTCAGACGAGCAGTTGCTCAGGGAGTCCCAAATGAGGCACATTACCTGCATTGTGAGGGAGCGTCAGTTACGGCAGTACAGCCATGTGGCTCGATGCACTGAGGGTGATCCAGCTCACAGGATCCTCAATACCAAGGATCTGAGCAGCTGGATCAGACCAAAAGTGTGCACAGGTAACACCTGACTGTAGCATTTCCAGAGGGTGGGACTGCACCACGTGTTGGCCTGGGGGGGTCGCCAACTGGGATCCCAAGGTGTTCTGTCATATGGTGGGCACAGCTATGCAATGTTCCAGTGCATGCTCCCCAACCTGACCTGACCTGGCACAAGTTAAGGTAAGGTCAGTTGCTCTGCAGAAAATATGAAGGATGTCTTTCACTATAACATTTGACTTTTTGTCAAAGGATTCTCACATTCGTGAAAATGACCAAATATAAGCATAGTACGATACCACCATGCTTTCATCTTCAAAATAAACGGGTTTCTGCGGATTTCAATTAGGTTCACAATGTCAATGAAACAGTCCATGTTCCATGATTTGCTTGTTGCCTAAATCATCGAGGGCATGACCAACTTTCCTTGCTTGATGAAATAATTATACTTCTTGAATGGCCATGCCTTCTCTTTCGGGTTAAGTGTGGTGGACTTGTTTGCGCTGCAGAGGGGAGAATATACTTATAATTCACACACTTAATTTTTTAAGGGCTTTTTTGACTATGTGCTTGAAAGGAGAATCCTGTATGACAGACGCCTGCATGCACAGATTTGGACACAGTAGGTTTGCTGAGACTATGTGCATCACCAGTGGCCTGTAGGAGTCCAGCAGTGACGTAGAAACTGAAAGTTCTCAGAAGCTGCACAGTGGGATCGAGAGCAAAAGTCTGGTGTGTTTCCCTTTTGAATCCATCCTGCACCAGACCAAGGAGGCCCATTATATCACCCCAGGCCTGCCTGTACTTCTTTATTACTGAGATGACCCAAGAGGGTTCATGTCCTCTCACAAAACAGCATTTTGACAAGTAACTTGATTTCATGGATGGTGCTGCCTCAAATGCGATTCACCTTCCCAACTTAAAAGATGCGACTGAATACTTAGCAAGTTTGATTTCTTAGCTCATCATGTACCAGGGTTGTATAAAATTCAGAATTTATGAATTATGCCCTATTCCATTCATTAATTACAATTTTGATTTAATTAGCCGCATCCCAGAGCATGTGAAATTGGAATGACAGGACGAAGAACTTAATTCGTTTAAGTTCCAAGAATGTCTCTGAAATCACACAACAGAGGAATGTCAATTAATCTTGATAAACATAAATAATTACGTTATAGATTTACTTTCTAGATGGTAGAGGTGTATACTGACTCTCTTACTTGCTTTATTAGGTACACCTTGCTAGTATTGTGTTGGACCCCCTTTTGCCTTCAGAACTGCTTTAATTCTTTGTGGCATAGATTCAACAAGCAGTTTGAAATGTTCCTCAGAGACTTTGGTCCATATTGATAAGATACTATCACACAGTTGCTGCAGATTTGTTGGCTGCATCTTCATGATGCAAATATCCCATTCCACTACATACCATAGCTGCTCTATTGGATTGACATCTGGTGATTGTGGAGGCCATTTCAGTACAGTGAACTTACTGTCATGTTCAAGAAAACAGTCTGAGATGATCTTAGCTTTGTGACACGGTGCGTTATTCTTGCTAGAAGTAGCCATTAGAATCTGGGTACACTGTAGTCATAAAGGGATGCACATGGTCAGCAATAATACTTGGGTTGGCTATGGCATTTAAACTATGCTCCGTTGGTACTAAGGGGTCTAAATGGTGCCATGTAAATATTCCCCACACCTTCACACCACCAGCAGCATGAATTGTTGATACAACACAGGAGGGATCCATGTTTTCATGTTGTGTATATCAAATTCTGACCCTACCATCTGAATTTCACAGTAAAAATTGAGACTAATCTGACCTGGCAAGTTTTTCCAATCTTCCATTGGACAGTTTTGGTGAGTTTATGCGCACTCTAGCCTCAGTTTCATGTTCTTAGCTCGAGTGGCACCCAGTGTGGTTTTCTGCTGCTATACCCCATCTGCTTCAAGGCTTGACGTGTTGTGCTTTCAGAGATGCTCTTCTGCATACCTTGGTTGTAAGGAGTGGTTATTTGAGCTACTGTTGCCCTTCTGTCAGTTTGAAGTAGTCTGGCCATTCTTCTGTGACCTCTGCCATCAACAAGGCATTTTCGCCCAGAGAATCGCCACTCACTGGATGTTTTTACTTTTTCGGCCCATTCTCTGTAAACCCTAGAGATGGTTGTGCGTGAAAATCCCAGTAGATCAGCAGTTTCTGAAATGCTTATACCAGCCTGTCTGGCACCAACAACCATGCCACGTTCAAAGTCACCTTTCTTCCCCATTCTGGTGTTTGATGTGAACATTAACTGAAGGTGCTAGCCTGTATCTGCATGATTTCATACATTGTGCTACTCGAATTCTCAATTTAGTTATGAATGGTGCACAATCCTGTTATGTACTAAAAGTGTTTACATTTTGGGCTACAAAAAAATCAGTCTTACGCTAAAGTACAGCCTACATTATAATTTTATATTATGAGATTGACCAATTAATTGTTATTATTATTGCAAAAAACCGTCAGTGTATTTTTTTATCTATTTAGGGCGACCTGTGTTTCTGCGACAGAATAGCATACAAACCTTCAAATAAAGAACGACGTAGAAAATAACGAACTTGATTGCGAACTAAGTTAGTTACTAAGGGTTTCCGGAAATAATCACTAATTAACGAACAAGGTAAACAATATTTAGTGCTGCAAAGCTTTCAGGAAACGCACCCCAGATCAATTTCAAACATAACCAAATTAAACCGTACATTTCATTTAGTGAATATTGTTCTACAATCTGTATACTACTGATCTTTAAGCATTTTACAAGATGCATATAAATAAGTCTATTCGCACTGTCATTTTCATAATAAAAACTAATTAGGCCTTATATAATTACAACATTGTAGTTTGTTTGTTTTTCTGAACGGGTCTTAATAAACAATTTTGAGATCTCGGTTAATAATCAGATAAAAACGTAAACTGAGAAACGCTGATGGCCCCATAAGGGCTTAACCCGTTTTGTACCCACCTTGGTTTTTGACCCCGGTTCGGCCAGATTCAGCGAGATTGTACCGCACGTTTGTATTTCCTCTGACTGGAATCTCCACGCAGGACCCCGTACAATCAAAAACACCTGCTTGCATATTTCTACGAGTTTCCTCTGTTTCGGTGCGTTAGTCGGCCGCACTAAGATGTCTGGCTGTCATAAATGTCTAAGAAGTTTGCTCTTCTCTGTAAATGCTGTCGGATAACCTTTACCTCCTTAAAGGTAAGTAAACAACGGACTTTTTTTCTAATTACTGCGATATGTTGCTTTAAATAGCATAAGTGAAGACAGCCTTCTGGGTTTTTTTTTTAAGTCTCCTACTGTTATTTTCACGTTTTTGCAAGCATTGCATCATTTTTCCGCCTTCTCTTCCTTCCAGTCTTAGCATTAAACGGTTTACACTCAAAGTGTGTTCTCTCGGTTTTATTTTATTTATTTTTTAAACTAAAGGCAAAACATCCAAACGGCAAGTGATTTTAAAGTGAGATTTGGCGTCGGACTTGAAATGATGCCTTTCTCACCTTGCAGCAGGAACTGCGGAATCATAATTAGCATGCCGCGAACTAGCGGGGGCTATTTAGTAAGTCGTTTGAAGAAAGTGTCGCAGATGGAGATAAGATTGAAGGCCGCTCAAAGAAGGAAAGCACTTTGTGCCCAAGCCGTAAAAAGTTTAGGCAGGACCCCGAGGGTGGGGAATCACCCTTCCCAGACTATGTCTCTTATATAACGCACTTGCCATGTACAAGAAACGTAGATTAACCGCATTCATGCGCATTAAAACGATGTTTTCGATTTTGATTAACGTAGCCTAATCTCTTATTGTTCATATTTAGAGCTGAGGGGAAAGGACCACTTGCTTCTTCCAGCAGATAACAGCAATAAAGAACAAAATGGTCAGGTCAACAAACACACCGAGGCCGAGAACAAACATCACAAAAATCAGTCGGTCACGGTCATCCAACGGAACAAATACACTTTATTTTAAGACTCCGCGTGTGTTAAGCGTCTGTGAATGTACGACACACTGCGGCTTTCTGTTGACTTTACAGAGGAATCACACGTTTAACTGTTGGGGATTAGCGACGCCCCCCGGTGGACTTTGCATCGCGATTTATGTAATGGGATACTTGTAACATTAAACATTGGTATTGTTGTGTACGTGTAGCCAAATGCTCGGTCCTATTAAGTTGTTAATGTTAGGAACGTTAGACTGAATCTAGAGTCATTCATTTCAGATGTATTAACATTTACACTTTTCACAATAATACTGCATTTTAATTATATAATTTAGAGTATTAAATTCTGTGTACAGGATCGATTTTGGACTATAATGTGTTTTACAAGGAAGTTGTCGCGGGAGTAATTCTGCATTCGTTAGTTTTGTAACAGTAAGCATTAAGTTTACTTTTATAGGGTTTGTAAATATCGATGCGTATCTTTTGTCGAACACTTACATTTCGCCGGCAGCGATTTACGCACTTTTGGCGTCGTCATAGACGGGATGTGTAAACAAACATATTGTGGCAAAAAAAAATGGGCAAGTGAAACACATTTAACCAAGAGAAGTTTAAACAAGCAAAGAAAGATGCATACTAACAGCATTCGGTAGCTTAATAGACTTCGGCATTTTGATTAATGCTTATCACATTTAAAATGCTACCACGACAGTTAAAGTAGCCTAATAACGAAGAGACCGAAATATAGCTTCAGCCTAAAAATGTGAGATTAACGGAGTAGCATTGCATTGCTGATATTTCATAAAATATTACCCATAAAGCAAGCAAATAACAATACTTTTAGTTTTTTTCACCATTTCATTGATGTATACGGAAATGTGTTTGATCATTAAACTGCAGTCAAGTAAAAGAATAATTTAAAGCTAAAATTGGTAACATATATGTCAATTACAAAGAAATACGCAGCATATGAGGATTTCTGAGAGTGCCATAGTTCCCGGGGCTGATCCCGGCTGTGAGAAATCGATTTATTACCTACGATGGGTTCAGTGGGAGTCGTCTGACGCACCGACAACTTCTGCTCTGCGTTACTTTGCGTTTGGTTTGTTCTTAAAGACAGCTGAACAAGCATGGTTTGACTTCCGTGAAGTTTAGGAATGGCTCCAAATGAATGTACCACTGTCACAGCTACCTCTGAGGGAGCAGATAACAACAGGTGATGCAATGCTATTGCAACGAGACGGCCGGTTTACCGCAGCATCAATTCAGAGAAAGAAAGCCGTTCAGGAGGGGAATTTAGGTTGGTTTTTTAACATATTCCACCTGTTTCCGAACGAACCATTTAAGTGTTAGGTGCGGTTCTATATGCAGAGAAACTTTAAATGAATTATTAAGTTTGAGAAGGAGCTGTGAGTGTAAATCTGGGATACTACTTAATTCGTAGAGTAATAGAAGCAGACGTTATTAATTATGAAGCTTAAAATGTCCATATTTAATATCATACACATTTTGAACCTATAACATTCCGATGTAATTAATCTGCTTAGACAGGTAAAACAGAATAGCCTAGCATATTCGTTTCCTGTGCATTATTTAACTGCACCTATTTGGTTTGTCAAATACTTTTAGCCGGACGACCTGTTTTCAAAAGGTAATCCTAAATCCATACTGCTTTTTACACTACACAAAGAACCCAACAAATAAGAATCTTTAAAATGATAGCTCTAGTTTAAATTATTTTTGAGGATGTCGTGCATTGTACTACGATCGGAAAACACTTTCTTTATATAAAGGAGATATACAATTTTAAGTGCTGGATGTCTAAGTACATCAGGCCCCTAACATGGAATTTATTACGACGCATTTTCGCGAGACTGATGTATCCGCCGATCAAAGCTTCTATGTTTTTGACAGGAAGGTGGCGATTACATTATTATACCGTGAAGGCAACATTCTGTGATTTCTTTTCAAATGTGTTTAGCATTTAGCTAAGCTACCGTTTGCCTTGACATAACCTCTGTTTGACTGACCTTCTTCAGAACCTTGGGGGCTCTTGCACTTCCTCTTGTCCCGCGGTCTTATTCAAAACGGCGATTGCAAACAATTTAACTAGTGGCCTGTGACAGTCTCCAGGCGCCCTCCCATAAACTTGCCGACATTAACCCAGTTGACTAAATCATCAATGGGTTAACAAAGTTAGGGAAATTATCTAATTTACCCGCTAAAAAGCAAACGCGCCTTATTACTCTATATACTAGTAACAACTTTTTCATTCTTTGCTAATACTTTTCATTCAAATGATTCGCCAAATGCTTCAAATCTTTAAATGTTTAACAAGCATATAAGTCGTCTTTATTGATTATTCAAAAAGATCTCTAAAATTGAAAGAGATTAATTGAATTAAGGAAATATATATAAATGTAATCTGGATTAGAAATTAACGTTTTACCGTCTGATATTGCGTGAATTTTTACGTTTTAACTTTAATTTTTGGTGAGTTTTGCGATAAGTTAACACAAAAGAAAAAATATATATATTTTAACGGTCTATATTCATAAGTTTTGTACTACTCTAATGATTTTCCATCATAATTATTGGTACAGTTAACTGCTTTAATTGACTTTTAACAATATATACAGTTTTCGTCCAGAACTTTGCATAATTAGCACCAAACTTATATTAAAAAGTCAAATGCAAAAAAAAATCTAAATTACAAAGGACTGACGTGTATGTATAATATCCATACATACGATTAAACGATTATTAACGAATCTTGGAGTTTGGGGAGACGTAGGTCAATATTCTCTGGTTCTGACTCTCAAATTCCTTTGAAATCACTCCGAATCCTTGAAGGAAACAAAAATGAGTCGTGTGCTAATGTTTAACTTAATCTACTGCGCGAAGCAAGCCGTTTATGCCGGATGACTCTCCATGGTTTCCTGATGAAATTACTCAGTTGAGCTCTCGAGTTGTTAGTGCCGGCCAACAATTAATACCACACTTGGGTTTGAGGTCAAGTGGCCCCGAAGTCCAAAACCCATGCTTCACAAAAAACTATCTACCGACAGAAAATGTGTGCATATAATAAGTAACTCTTTACATTTATTAATGAGTGTATATCATTGCTAAAAGCGAGATAAACGTTGACATTAAAAGATACATATAGTTACACTGATCCGTATCTACTGTATGCATGTCAGTCAACGGGAGACCAGTTCCCTGTATCTGCGAACATACTTGGTCAAATAAACCGGATTCTATGTTGTTATTGTTTCGTTGGTGTTGAATCAGATCAGTTGGATATTCCCAGCTGATTAACGGAATCCTCTAAAAAGGTGAATGTGCTTTATATAGCCTATAAATATAGCGGTGGATTATTTGCTTTATATAGCCTATAAATATAGCGGTGGATTATTTGCTTTATATAGCATATAAATATAGCGGTGGATTATTTGCTTTATATAGCCTATAAATATAGCGGTGGATTATTGCTTTCTTTTGGGTTGTATAACAAATTTATTTACGAACCGTGTAAAACTAGCCAAGTTTTTTTGTATTGTGAAAGCTCAAGATCTCAGTATTAGCAACGTGCTTTCTTAAATTCTCCACAACTAGTTTGTCTACTAGTATTTTCGTGTTTTGTCGGTGTGGAACATGTTACTGTATTTCTTCATTTTTATGCGCACACTCTCTGAAAAAAATGGTACAAATTGGTGCCTTTGCTTGTCACTGGGGCCGTACCCTCAAGGGTCTGCCAATGGTACACTTAGCTGTAGGTAATTGTGCTTTTTAAGGTACAGAAATGGACTCTGAG
>JAODLD010000136.1:23054276-23072225 GCA_026781065.1 Mormyrops boulengeri | reverse complement strand
ATTGGCAGACCCTTGAGGGTACAGCCCCAGTGACAAGCAAAGGTACAAATTTGTACCCTTTTTTCTGAGAGTGTACGAACTAGTTCACTGAGTTCCCAAACTTTTGCAGAGGACGTCTCCAGGTAGTTTGTTGCAGAGGTCCGTTGATACATTTCTCACAAATTAATAATATAACTTTCAGTGCGTTCGATCTTGGTTTTTGCTTCAGTGGATTCAAACACTTTTCTACCTGAAGACTGATATGTTTATATATGCTGTGTATGTATATACGAATAATATATATTTACAAAAGGAAAATCTAATTCTAATTGGTTCACCATGAAGTAAAGTTTTAAGCAGCACATCTACAATATTATCTCGATAGTTTTAATTTCAGATAAAATCAATAATAAAATGAATTTAACGGCAGGTCTACGCATCCATTACTGAGTAGTTCTAGCCAAGTCTCCTACTGCCGCTTGGACATTGTTTGCTTATGCATTAAGGCCCCCATAACCGTTCCTACCTGACAACACCGAAGCAAATATTTACCCAGTTAATGCGCACAGACTGCTTCACAATGCGGTGGTCTGTCCATCGCACCGTTTTCTAGAAACGCATTTTCGGGCATCCTATACGGCAGTGGTCACCAGTTGGAGGACGGAGGTGACTTTGGCTTTGAGCTGAGGATGGAAATTGGCCATCGGGGTAAAATAGTTGGAGACCCCTGCTATAGGGTGTAAAGGTTTACCCTCCACCTAGCGGGTCTACCCGGGAGGCGCTGAAGACACTATGATTTCTCAGCTCACATAAAGCAAGACACTCTTGCTAAGGACCGATCGTAACTTTGCGGCAAGCTGGCCGCCGTGTCTGCATGTGAAATTGCCATTTCATCCCTTCATACACCCTAATTGTTGAAAAAACTATTTGTGAAATTGCTCTTCACCAGCGGTGGAGAGCACCCAAGAAATCAACACCCCCCCCCCCCAATACATATATATATATAAATAAGAAGAAATTAAATACAGCAATTTGCTCTTAAGATAATATCAATACCTGTTATCAATTCAATTAGAAGCCTCTCTTTGGCTTGAACAGGTCGATTCTTGAAAATATTGACACTATATACCGCTAAGGGTATTAATTTTATAATCAGCCAATTGTTACGTCTCTAACTAAAGACATTCAGTTTTGCTTAATACTCTTGGGATGTTGGGATGCGTAAGATGCGTAAGCAATTTTCCACAATGACACTTATAATGCCTGGAATATACGTTTCTACAATTAGGCTATATGTCACTTAATGATGGGGGGGGGGGGGCGTGGGTGCGCAGGCGCAGCTATAACGTATAAGCTTATAGTCTGGCACACAAACGCTCGATTATGGAAGAACAGCTACTGTTCCAGGGGAACTATCCGTTCTAGGACCGTCGAAGTCTACTTGAAATTGAGTTTCAGATTGCTATGAAAAACATAGCTAAACGCCATGTCAGATTTGCTTTCTGTATCTGAATAACTCGCCTTTTTGATTCGTTAAGCAGCGGTGTGGCTGGTGTTCGACGCTTTGTTTCGAGAGGTCTTGACAGCCGGCTTTCGCCTGTTTTAGGCCCCTCCAGACAGTCCATAAAACACCCACCTGCGGACGTAGGTCTGTGCGGCGAAGTCAGTCTTGCCTTTTATTTCTCTCTCCAGATGGTGTTACAAAAGGTGTCATTGATTTGTCGCATGACACATTTAAAACACACTCATTCCGTTTCTGTATAGCCTACTTGTCAGGCGTAATTGGTAAAGGTGATATTCATTTGAATATTCACTCAAAACTTTGAATAACCCGCAAAATAAACTCAAGTATTAGTTGACAGCTTATGCTAGACTGAGGGTCGAGTCTCTGTTTAAATTCAGAGGTTCAGAATCTTTAACTTGCGTGACGACACCAGATTTCACAACTTTTGGAACCTCGACCAATCGTTTCCTCACATTGTTTCTTCAATTTAAACATTTTCGTGCGGCCTATTGAAACAATACATGTAGTAGGCTATCGTTCATGAGGGGATAAACTAACAAAAGGAAAATTAAGGAGCGCCATCCTTATAAAACACCATAAACAATGGTAAACAGTGTGCGTGACGGAAACTGGGAGAGCTCACTGACTCTGATTTTTAATTAATTATGTTGTTGTTAATTATTATGGACAGGTGGATAAAAGACGATAGTTCCTGAAAGTTTGTATGACGAAAATACGTTTTTAATGAGGGGTTAGTGGAGTTTAATTAAGTTCTTCCCGAGTTCAAGCGACGCTGAAAGTGGGAGAAGCTCTCCAAAATTAATGAAAAGGGTTAAATGTGGATTGGCATCATAGCCTGCTGTGATAGGCTACTTTTTCCACAAAAAACGAGATAGACTGTGAATCCATGCCAATCAGCGGCTGCCAGAATAATCTCAAGTTGATTAATTTCATACTCTTTGAAATACCAGGAATTGAAATATTTTAAGTCATTTCTGACGCCCTCTTTTATATTAAAAATTATGACTACGTTTCGCATCATCTGGTTATTTGTTTGATTTAAGTTGCCTCAGTTCATCTGCGTAGTGTTACTGTTATTTTGCAAACGTCAGTAATGAATCAGCGGTATGACAGACTAACCGACAAGAATTGAAACAGCTGGATATCTTTTTTGCAATATTGATCGATATTTTACGTTTGGACACTTTATGAGCCTTTTGAAATGAAAATATACCCCCACACTGAAGTTTTTATAATCATATCTAACACTCAATAATATATCTTTGATAAGCGACGACTTCCATGTGCATATACAACGGAAGAGCTTAGGTTTACTGCTGACTTAACTGTACGCACGCTGACATGAAAAGTTAAATACATTTCATCTGTGTTTTTTCCGCGGATTTCAGTTGAAAGCGCGCCCGGCCACGGTATGAATTAAAACAAACGGAATGCGCGTTCCCATCCCACGCCGTGCGCCCTGATTGGACAGCGGGCCAGCGGCTATTCCCCTTCTTCCCTTCATGAATAAAAGAAAGGCCTTGGAACCTATCGCCGCGCGCTGCTCCCACCTCCTGTTTCTTGCCTGAAAGTTCGCCACTTAAACTACCCCCAACCTCTGGCGTAGACTTTGCCATCAAAACTACGAGACCTAGAAGTACGACACGACAGAGAATTTCACCTTTGCCCACGCCTGCCTAGGAGTGCTATATACAATCTCCCCCCTCCCCACCCCCAGCGTTACTCAAACACAGCACCTTGCGTTCAGCGGTCGTTATAATTTTTTTCCAATGCCACCTGCCGTGCGATTTACCAAGTGTTTTCTATTTTCCTCCTTTTGTGGGGCGTAGTGTTTTTTCCATTAAGCCTAATCGGATCTCTTCTGTTTTTTTTTTTCTTTTTTGAATTTTAAAATTATTGCAAATCTGTAGTATTTTTTTCTTATTTCCAGGGCATATAATTGCAAAATACGGACCTGTCTGTGTGACTAAAACTTTGCATCGTCAGTGTGATTTTTTTTCGGTGTAGCTACGATGGCTACGTTACCAGGAACTGTTCCTCGAATGATGCGGCCGGCGCCAGGGCAGAATTATCCTCGCACAGGATTTCCATTGGAAGGTAAGTTTTGAAAAATATATTCTAGCTTTTCGATCGACAAATATGGCAGGCGTTTAGCATCTAAACGTATTGATTCGTTTTTAAAAGTCACGATATATATAGCCTAACACCTTACTGTTTCAGAATTCACATCCAAGAAACAAAAATTTCACTCGCCCACAACTTGGTGAAGACGTCGGTCTGTCATAAAACTGTTTTGACTGTTTTTGTAAACCTTTAAAACTTTAACCTCACTTGTTTAGAAACAAATAACATTAATCCAGCAGTTCAATGTAACTTGAAGTAGTCGATTTCTAGTACATGAGCTGATCACCCGTCACAGCTTGTAAATGTCATATTTATCATTCTCTTTATTTTGCAACATCAGCGTTCAAATGTTGTACTTTGCGAAGGCCCGTTTTTAAGCGCGTCAAAGGATTTATGTTAAATACTATTCATGGGAATATCCAAGCACACTCCATAAATATACCTTTTTATTTTCATGCACTGCGTTTATTCGGTTTGAGTCCTTCCGAGACACGACGTCCGTGCTCAAGTATCTGATACACAATTGTCCAAAAAGAGCGACGATAGATGCCCACTCCTGGATTTGCTGAAGTACTTCACGGGCGCAAATCAAAACAAAATACGCAACAAAGAGATGGCTCAAAAGGATCACATCAATATTTGTATAGCATGACTAGGAATAATGGAGATGGAAACAATCTCGCAGTTCATCTCATCGTGAATGCAAAACCGGCCACTTAAGTGCCATCTCTCTGTAATGATACTTCTGGCAAAATTCTCGCCAAGTCCACCGGGTCAGTACGTTGTATTTAAAACGCTGCAATTGGGCGGCGGAAGACGCCGGACAACACGAGAGCTCTAAGTCTGGAAAATGACATCAATTAATTCTCATTTCCAGCGAGAACAACAGCTGAACCGTGTGTGTGGTGCGTGCCAAACCTTCTTAAATCCGTTCTCTTTTCAGATTTAAAAGTTTTTATCTGGAAACAACTGCCCTGTTTATGTACAGTAATTTTAGCCATCAAATAAAAATGAATTAGGGGTGTATGTTGAAATTATTATTATTATTAATTTTATTGTTGTTGTTGTTATTGCAGTGGTAGAGGGAAAATTCCTGTACACTTACTAAAGAGGCCAATAGTATCAATAGAAATAATATGAAACTATTACTCAAACGCTAGCCACAAGATCAAATGTCTTTTTAATTTATTAAAATCTAAAATATTAAATGAGCAAGTGTATTTTCTGAAGGAAATATTTTTCAGATTGACTTGATTGACGTTAATGTAAAAATTGTATATAGGTCTAAAAATTTTATAACAGTTCACTCTTGGGCAAAATTGAAAAACAGTCCTAGTGTCTGTGATGTAGACACCCTCATATTGCAGCTGATTTTTTTCGACATTAAATAATTGTATATAGATCGTGATGACTGGATTCCCATACAATACCGTCCTCTCGTGACATTTTGCTGCTCATTTTGTATCCAAATTTAAAAAAGGATGCACATCGCCATTTCCTTTAACCTTCCTTCATTGACTGCAATTGGGCGTGTATTTCCAGCTGCTGAAACTAACTATGTGCTCTCGCGGTACAGTGTCAACCCCACTGGGCCAGGGCCGCGTGAACCAGCTCGGCGGAGTGTTTATCAATGGGAGGCCGCTGCCGAATCACATTCGACACAAGATAGTGGAGATGGCCCATCACGGCATCCGACCCTGCGTGATCTCGCGACAGCTGCGAGTTTCCCACGGCTGCGTGTCCAAAATCCTCTGCCGGTACCAGGAGACCGGGTCGATCCGCCCTGGGGCTATAGGTGGAAGCAAACCCAGGGTGAGTGAAAAAAAGTTCGGGGTTGAGGAGATACACGGCGACAGAGGCAGAACCCCACGGGTCGCGCTCTAGCTAGTGGTTTCCTTAAGTAAAACTGAAAAAGAAAGCCAATGATGTCTAGAGATTACGATGACGTGGGTTACTATTATTATTATTATTATTAGGAAGGTGTTTTCGATATTTTTATACCAAAATTTCAGTTGAAATAGTACTGCTAAAATTAATCCCTTAATTTTAGCTGTTTTAGGCCTAATTGATAGTATCATCCACATTTTACATATAGATGTATGAGTATATAAAAGTACATAGTATACAATTCGTAACATGGCTGCGCAACAAAAAGAACTTGTATTAACTTTAAAAATGGGTCTCTAAATTAGTTGTGCATGCGTTTAGATGCAAGGCTTTATATATATATATATAAATGAATACTTCTTGATGTTGGGTCTATAAAACTTCATTTTTTACAGACATCACGGAAACATAACGTCTTAAAGCGAGGCAGTACTTTATCCGGATCATTTTAAAAGATATTTAAATATTTTTAATTGTAATAACAAAGATAGTGACACCGAAACGAACTTGCATTACGTCGTGCGAAGACTGTGGTGATTTATGACTGGAGTGAAGCGGTGGTTCGACGCCATCGATGTAAGTTTAAAGTTTTCGTGTCCTGTCTCTTTCTGTGGTTTTGTTCTGTGTAAATTTAAACCAAAAGCAGGTGGCAACGCCTGACGTTGAGAAACGGATAGAGGAATACAAACGGGAGAACCCAGGCATGTTCAGCTGGGAGATCCGCGACAAGCTTCTGAAGGACGGGCTGTGTGACAGAAGCACGGTGCCTTCAGGTGAGGCCTCTTCTGGTAAGCAGACTTTTTTCTTGTTAACATATCAGGGCGTCGCTTAAAACGTCACCACACAATCGTGAACTTGCACGGACACAGAAAGATAAGACCAAAACAATTTCTTAAATAATAATGATCTTTAATATCTCCCGGACACATGGGCCTACGTATAAATATAAAAACGCAACACTAAGTTATAACATTGTGCAAAAGTTCGAAAATAAGGTGAAAATGTCTGAAGATAAATAAAAATTATATCAATGAATATGAGATAAAGCAACGGTGACTTATGTAAGCCTAACGTAACTTATGTTTACCTTTGTGGTGGGTGGCTGATAAGTCTTCTCAAAACCGTTCGGGATCCATCTTGAAAGTAGCGTTTCCAAACGCAGATAATAAATTCTGTCGTGGTTCTGTGTGTCCGTCAGTGAGCTCAATCAGCCGAGTTCTCAGAGCCCGGTTCGGCAAGAAAGACGACGAAGACGACTGCGATAAAAAGGACGAAGACGGAGAGAGGAAAACTAAGCACAGTATTGACGGAATTCTCGGCGATAAAGGTAATAAAGTCGGTCCACTGTGCTTTTATTTATTGAAATTTAAAGAAAAAATAACAAAATTACAAAACAACAATAATAATGTATTTGAAAGTTAATGTCATTCTATGTGTTGTTTCATTTTTAAGTAATTTATTTTTACAAAACTATTTAAAGTCCAATCAAAATTATTCATTTTATTTATCTTACGTCAATTTCAAATTAAGATTCAGATTCTTGAGTCTTTTTTTTAGTCTCCGAGTCTGCAGTTAATTATTTATATGAGCAATGACTGAAGGGATTTGGGACTAGTCAATTAATTTGTATAACAAACTCGCCTTCCGTTTTTTACGTGGTTATTTTGAACGATATTTTACAGTTCACCGATTTCACAATTAATGACAGCAACCACACCTACCCGGTTTGTCACAAAAAATAAGAACAGACGGTATTTAATTCAGTATCCATTTCTAGTCCGTAATCAACAAAGTTACGATCTACAAACGATATCTGTAAATGGTGTATTTCCGCTAGAATTGTTGCTCATGCAGTGTGATGTCTGGAATGTGATATTTTTTTCTATTGGAAATCAACTTTTAACACGGAGCTAAACAGATGGAGATGGAGAGTGATCGAGCGAGGGTGAGAGGGAGCGGAGGCAAGATTTAAAACACGCTGTTGATTTTTGTCTCACAGCCAAGCGCATGATAAGAGACTCCTTTCCAGTCATTCAGTAAACCGTTTTCAGAGGGAGACAAATGTTACCAAATAAGGTGATCAAACATTTGTGTATAGGGTTTAAATAAACGGTCACAAGAATCTTTTCACTAAAAGTAGACCTATTCTCTTTTTTCCAAACTTGAAGATGAACTTCAGTCGTAAAAAGCTTATATTCCATTGAAAGTGTTTTTTAAAGCAAAGATTCCGCGGTACAAAAGCGCGTACCATAAAGCGGGCAGCTAAAAGGGAAACAGGCCTGTCCTTTCTCATTCAGAAACTGGCAAAGAAAAAAACTCTGCACAAAAGGCCAAGAGGGGAAATAAAGGGAGATGAATTATTCAATACACCCTGCTGTTAGATAGTTTTGTAATACTATCGAATCGTCTGTTGGAAGAGAAGAAGCAAAACGGTCCATTCTTTTTTGCAAGTGGCATGTACTCATTCCGAAATCGGCACATTGTGCGAATTAACAGGAAATTTGTTGGTGTGCGCCCTTAACCACCACTTTCACTTTCAATATATATATGTATTTTGTTTTCATATTTTGTCAGTAATTAGTCTCTTTCTTTAGTTTTTAAAGCCTCCTGCAGGACTCTGATTGAAGCGAATGTATATCCCCCTGTGATTTAACTGAGATAATTGTTTCTCGCTGAAGTTGATATCGGCCTGTCATGCTCTTAGTTTATTCTGTTTGGGATTTCCCCAAATGTATGTACGCATATGTACGCATGATTTATTCATTCGTTTGTTAGCTTGTTTGTTTGTTTACTTAATTGGTGTTTATAGTGTGGGCTCTATCGCATATTTTTCATCCCGCGTGTCTGTCTCGTCTCCATTACACTATGAAGAAAGTAGTTGTCTCTAGTCTGTTGACAGGTCAGGAGCGATTTCAATTAATTTTATTTTAGTTATAAATAATTCATTTTCACACTCAAACGTATTAAACGTTTTGTCTGTCTTCTAAACCCACGCGCTTGTTATTTGGTTTTATGGGGAAAAAAGTGTGTTTAAGTCCGCGTTTTGTCTGCTTGTTTACCTGGTCTTTCTATAAATGTATTTTACCGTTTGGTAACGGAGGTATCTGATAAACATTCCGTGTACCAGTTAAAGCCAGCGTAGTAAATACCCATTTTTAATTCTCTGAAAGATTCGTCCTTGTGTTTGTTTTCATTCTGCCGTGTGAGTGACATTTAATGACGTTAAGTCTTTTAGAGTTCGTAATGAAAACGCTGTCTTTTGAATGGTGGCTGTGGCGGAGAGGGTGTTTCTGCTCCGAGGCAAACTGGGAAACGCGTTTATCCCCGGACAACTCTCACTCGCGGAGTTTCATGCACAACCGTAATGTTGAAGGGTTTTAAGGCTGATTAAATTGAGCCTTTTATTTCTTTCCACTTTCATCTCTAAACGGCTCACTCTCGTTCGCCTCAGGCGCAGATTGGCGATATTTTGGGTTTCTTTTATAGTTGCTCAGATTTTATTTATTTGTGTTTATTCATTTAGGCTACTTACTTCGGTTCGTATTAGAAGCTGACACCTTAAGTAGATGCTGAAATGATGTAACGCACAAGACTGGGGGAACAACGTTACTTAATTCACTTACAGTAACCAGTAGTTTATATATCACGTAAGCTATGCAGTGGTTTTGGGGAGGCGGGAGTTTTGTTTTGGGGAGGGGTGTAAATTTGAATTAAAACAGATAATGCTGTCAATTCCAACTTTTCTCTTTAAATATATGAGTAATATTACAAAGCCCCCGTACTAAAGTAACTTGATCAAGCTTTCACTGTCACGAGTGGTATCAGTGAATGCCGACTTGTATTTCTAACAATTTCATTCCGATGCTGCACGTTTCTAAATTTAAGGTCATGTGAGTGGAGAGTTATATTTTGGGAATGCTACACCTGCGTCTGTTATTATAGAAAGTGTAAAGTGTTTGCTGAAACCTGCCAAGTTTAATTACGAGCCAGAGAAGGGGAGAGAGGAAAAAATATACTTGAATCCACACCTGGAGGTGGTTATTGTTTGGGGCAGCGGGCGGATTGAAAGGGAGACGATCTATTCGTTTATCGGGTGGCATCTGCAGTGATTAAACCAACAAACCGGCTTTTGTAAATACGTGTTGGAGAGAAGGAGGCGACGGACACTTGAGCAAATCGTCGGATTACCTGAGGTTCTCAATCTAATCAAACAGAGGCCAGGCGGGATTTGGGACTGTTGTGAGTTGGATCAGAGAAGATAATAGAGGGCAGTGGAAAGATAGTGGGGTGTCAGGCAAACCCGGGCTTCGGGCTCGGATTCCCTGTGAATATTCAATTAAAAGGGAAAGTGCCGTTGGATAGAAGTCGCAAAAAATGCGAAAGAAGACGTGAATCTTTAGAAAAACCGGAGATAACGCTTCTCGAATGTGATGCCAACCGTCGAGCTCATAAAGAAATTTATCTGCGTAAATAAACAACCGTGATAATGAAGGAACGCAACATATTGGGTTTGAAATAAAGCTATAATTTTGCTGATTATAGCCATATTAAAACATTTTAAAAGGGATATAGAAAATCGAACAACGGAACGGAACGCCCCCCCCCACACACACACTACTACAGACCACAGACCACGTCTAAGCAGAAGTTAATGTGTAGGCTATTTAAGTCTAAAATAAGGCTCAGTCGAAGGAGATGGCGGTAATACAGGGCTGGAGACCACTTCAAACAGATTCATCAGGAACGGCGAAAGAGATTTGGTGAAAGTATGGGGAAGTTTTTCGGCTATTAATAACATTTTTTCCTCGGGCGCGCGGAGCCACTCAATCTGCGCGTTTCTCGAAGCTATTTGGCTGGGTGGAAATTCAGGGAGACCCAAATGTTGGGGAGAGATAACGGAGCCATCACAGACGGTCCGCGTTCAGTGCGCCGCTGCATTAAACTCGGATTAACCTCCTCTTTCCACCCTCCGCGTTTCGGTGGAATGTACATAAGAACGTTTCGTTTAGAAACATATAGACAATCTGGAAGGTTTCAGTCAAGTGCAATGCATTGGATAAAGGCAAACGTGATAATAAATAATCTCATTTAAAGTATTGCACATGTTCTTTTTTATTCAGTTTTCGTAAAATGTGAATACCTAAGCTATATATTATGTTTAATAATATTTGTGAGCGACAGTACATTAATTGTTCTTTACACACATCATCGATGGTATAACATTGTAAACCTTTTGCAGGTTTTGCATTCTGTATGACGAAAAATTGTACCCGAAATATTTCCCTATGAAACGTTTTGTGGTAGCTACGAATTGCGAGTAATTAATTTCTTCCACGTGACTTATATTTATATGAGCTCACTGTTGTATTGAAAATGGGTATGGGGGTGGGGTGGGCAAGGACACGATGAACTCCATCACTCAAACCCAGTGACGTAATTCGTGGAACAAATCAAATTAGCCAAACCAGCAACAAATGACCGTAATTTGGATTTTAAAAGGCATTGTTAAACAAATTCCATCGTTTTTTAAAGGAGGACAATACGATATTAATTTATAACAAAAATACTGAATGTGTTTTAGAACTGATGCCTATATTAAACATGGAAAGGAAATTAAATTCGTTTTCTTACCATCCTATTTTTGAAGCTTCGAGATTTAAGAACCGAAATAATCGTTTGTAATTTATGCTAAATTATGTTTTGTTGAAACTTGTGTTTTGACATCAAACATTATTTATACTTTCATTTCACATGGGGTCTTGGATTGCAAGCTTTCAAAGCCCAATTTAATAATGCCTGTATTTGTTGCTCCTTTGGAAGGTCTGAGATATCATTTAAGGCGAGCACATTCACCTTGCATGCAGTCCGTGAGGCTAAAATCACCTTCTGATTAAGTAATATGATTTGATTTATTTTAACATTATAGATGTTTAAGTCCTAGCGAATATTTAATATCCTCTTTCAGGGCGACAAAATAGATTTCAAGGCAAAGTAAGACACGTTAAGTGAGTCTGTGCTGATTTGAGTCGACGGATTAAATTTCCAGCAGGACATGCGGAATCGTGGCAAGTAATGTCAACTAATGCCAATTTATGAAGACATTAGTCATCTTCAGAGAGCAGAGTGTCCACATTAAACCCTCTCATCGGACAGAATATTAATATGCAATTATATCTGAAGGGCTCAGCTGACCGGTGATCTTGGGGCGTACCCCGGAGTTGTCAAGAAAGGGATTTTGGTGAGTGTTTTGGAGTTGACACAAAAGTGGAATAAGGAGGGAAAATAGAAAGTAGGTGAGAAAAAATAGAGGCAGTTAGACGAAATTGAGAGGCTTATAGTCTTTGATCCTTGGGTACATTTGCTTATCGGAAACATTTGTGGCGACACCAACACAATGGGAGTTCATCATATTACAGGCCGCCAGTGCCGCTTTCAGGCCTGTCTGCCTATTAATTAAAGCGATTCTTTCCATGTGGGACATGCTGTATCTGCGCACACATATTACTTACCAGAATGGTCTCTGGTGGGCTTTTCGGAAAGGGACAATCTCCCTTTTCGGGCTACTTATGGGAAATTCAAAAGTGTACAGAAGAAGACATGGGGATTTCGCTTTCATATATAAAGGCGAGTTCATAATCCCCTTTTTTGCTCAATAACTTTAAAGGATTTCATTTCTCTTCTCATTTAAAGGTTTAGGATCTTACAGTTTTGCGAGAAACGGCTGTGGTACGTGAAGGTGAATGCTAAATTCACCACACTATCCAGCGAAAATAACTATCATTCTCTACAAAATTTTACTACAATGGTCAAATCCAAATAGCTCAAACGATTTCACGCATTCACGCAGTTTGTTCGTGTTTGGCCAGCTAGTAGGTCTTAACCCCAACAGGCAAATGATCAGTTTATTTTCCCGTCGTTTCGCAGCAGCCACAATCTGCGTCTGTCCTCTAACTCTGTGCGGTTTCTTTCGGTGACCCTCACCGCATGTGGCTGGATGGGCAGCAGCGTGCTAGATTTCATGAACAAAACGAGCAAACGACCCGGGAAACGCCTGCTGACACAAATTAAAAGGAGAAGTTCTGGCCTCCAGGCATCCCATTGCGCCTCAAAAAATATTTTTGATACTGGACCATGGCCGCAATTTCTGTGGGTGTTAAGTTTTGTTCTTCCTAAAACAAGAGAATCTCTTCCTGACCCCAGTAAATGCCAAAAATATTCACCCCCAGTGCAAGTGTGGAGTCGAATTAAAGAGTGTGCATTTTATTCACTTTTACTATTTTTGTGATGCAGTTTTAATAGTGGTGACGGGAATTAAGTACTGAATTCCAATGAGCGAATTATCAATCGCTTAATTTTTTGGAATTACCATGACTTTGTCACATTACAAAGCATGCGCGATGATTATGAATACTATGGTGTTAATTTCAACAAAATATTTCTTTTGTTAACTAACCCTATTTTAAGTTCTTAAAAAAACGCACAACTAACCTGGGATTTCAATGTGCCTGTGAAGCACACTGCAAATGCAGCTATTTCGGAAGAAATTCAATATTTCGTTGCGTTTGCGTTTTTGACTTAATTGGCCTAAGTTTCAGTCGGATTATGTGCGAGTATAGTTCTGTCGTAGAGGATTGACCGACTCTATGTGAAAAGCTGGATTGCATTAAACGTACCGGGGACAACAAGCGTTTTTGCTCACATCTTAGAACCAGTTGTATGGGTGCAATTTCGTGCTGCAATTTTTTTTTATTGTATGTGCTTTATATGGGTCTGTGTGTTTTTATAACGAATTTACAGTTTGAACGAATTAGGCTATTTCAATCAATCGTTAGGTAAGATCACTTTCCCCAGATTTGCCACTTCATCAACGCCCAAGAACCTGTGGCAGACCTTCTTTGGAAGAGAGGGCAGTTACGCGCTCGTTTGCAGTCCGGTGTTCAGAAGTCCATTTCTAATCCGCCTTTCATTTTTGCCGACGAATGCCGGGAATCTTTATCTCGGTGGCGACCCAAAGGGGGCCTGATTAGCCAACAAAAGACGGTCATTACACAGTGCATGAAAGAGCAGTAGCAGCCAGAGACTTCCCCCAAATTAACGTTTAGCTTTCCATGGGTCACTTGTATGAAAGCGATGAACAGACAGACGTTTCTCGAGACGGAACATTGGACTTAAAAATTCATTCCGTTTTTGACAAGGTGGTTTCCATCCAGTTTGGCCTCACACTTTTAGCCTATTTCACCCATGGCCCTCCCTAACGTGAAAAAGGAGCACGAAACACGCACGTTATACCCAATTTCATAGGTAAGGTAACGATGCTGATCGCAGGCTAGCTCGTGTAACTTTGCACCAAAATAACGTTTGGCATATGTAAAATTTACATATCAGTGTATAAAAGTGTTCTGTGCACAGCAGCCTGGAAAAAATAGCAATTTGTCATAATCATAGATGTAGGCGGTTAATTTTCATCGGAAATAAACTTGGATCATCTCAAACTCACTTCATGGAAGATTTTTAAGGTAAGAGTAATAATAAAGTTATAGAATTAAATACGGCACTTCTTAAAAAGACACAAAATATCTGGTTTTATATGAAAGGCCACTTTATTTACGTAACTCTTACAGGAGAATTATGAATAAAAATCTGAAAGTCCATAATTTAAACAAGTGATTAATACATAGGTAGGCCTGGCTACATACAGGCAAACCTATAATCAGGATTACATATAGTAATAATCCTCATCATCAAATACGGTTTTAGGTCTTTTGGAATGACAGCCCCTGAATAGCAGATGATAAACATAATTGGACTTGAATTTTTAGTGTCGTTATGTACTAATCTTGCTATTCTATTCCGATGAAATTCGATTGTTCTAGCAGTGAATGCCATTTATCAACATTTGCTTTTTCAAATAGGGCCTATCTGTTTTTCCTCTGTTGCTAGCGTTATGTCCTTTGACTAATTAGACGCCATTAATATGTTTTACCGCGCGCTAAGATTTGATCCATGGACCTTTTGCGGCTATTAGCGTATGGCTGTCAAGAGCTACCAGTGGGCATTTAAATCACATTCGGTTCAAAAGCTGTTTTATCGTTGGCCCTTGGAGTCTGACAGCTTGCTTGAACGGCAACCTCGGGGATGAGGATATATTTTTTCAATTCCGTTTTTCTGTAGCCTCAGATTAGCAGCGGCGGCTTCGGGGATGTGAACAATAAGGAATCCCATGCTGCAGTTAAATTGGAAGGAGAGCCCGAGTCACCTTCCTCCTACAGCAAGTCGTCATGCGCAACTTGGCGCAACTTTACGACCACCACTCCGCCTTGAGAGTAAAGCGAAACATTGTCTGTATTCATAATTATACGTATAGAATGTGTTATACGCGCACGCAAATACATGTAACGGACGTTAAGAATAATAATGTAATCATGTAACATATAGGGCGTAATATGTAGGAGACGGTAATAATGGCAATACATTTAAATGTGTAAGTAAACAAAAATGTCATCAACCATATTTTCATGACAAGGGGGTCCTCAGCTTGTAGTTTTCGCTCAATGACAGATTGGACCATAAAATTCTTTATTTTCTGTTTTACACGCTATGTTATTAAATGACCGATACACGAACGAAACTAGCGAGCGTAGCTAAGATGGAAGAGTGTCTCGGCCATTTCTGTCAACCCACCCCGCAGGTTTTTTCCCCCGGTTTAAACGGTGACTAATGGGTCCATTCCTGGGCCTCCACGGAACGCTCAATTAAGTCGGAAAGCCGCAGCTGACAGGAGAAAGCCATCCAGGGATCTCCAGATGAATCTGACTCGGAAATCATAACTTGACCAGCTTCCCCCTCTCCTTTTCTAAAACTAACTCATTGAACTTGTCAGATCTAATTAGGGCATTTAAACGCCTATCTGTTTTGCGGGGGAACAGTGGGCGGGTGGGTAGCGGCTGCTGGTGCGGCTTTGGGGACTTTTTTTTTTTTAGTGAATTCCCGAAAGAGAAGAGTAAGAGGGCGGGGTGGCGGAGGCTTGGGCTGCGCAGGGCTGGCGAGAGAAAGGGCTTCTCTGTGTGCGTTTTGCGGGTTTGTCATTATCGCTTCCCACCCCTGTGGGCAAAACAGGGGAGCCGGAGCGCGGAACGTGGCAGTCCGTCCTAATTAGGTATGAAATTAATTAAAATATACATCAATTAAAGGCTTTAAAGTTTTGCGAAAATTTTCACACTGTTTAAAGGTATAACAGTGGATTAATGGCTTACTGCCAATACTGAAATTTATTGCGTTTATATAATTCGCGCTGCCTGTCTAACGGGTGTCAGCCGGTTTTAAAATCCTGAGAAAATTAGGAAAATACCCGTACTGCTCCAATTATTTACTCCAGTGAGTGCATTCGTAACTTCCAAATCAAATAAGACAATCATGGCTCCTCTCAGTACGTTTAATTGACAGCTAGTAGGACGATTCCACCCGATCGTCTCATTGCGCGTTGCTCTGAATTGCTACTCCCGGCATACGTGTCCATGTGTCTTTTCAAATAAGATGTCGTTTGCCGCGAATCGTTCTCTTTCTTTGTTTTGCTTCAGAATAAGTGAAAATTCAATTGTCTTTTTTTCTCTCTTGGCAGAGTATTTCATTCTTGAAAAGGAGTGCCTTTTTCTCTTGTGTTTGGCCTAAGAATCCTCTGATCTCTGACAGCCCACTCTCCCCATTGTCAGGTCAAATGGCTTCCAACAAAAAAGAGAGAAAGAAATGGGGGGGGGAGGGGGGTAGAGAACCGTCTGTTGTGTCTTGAAGCCCGCTGCATCGGCCATTCAGGCAACTTGATGAACTCCTCCAAAAAGTTTATTAAGGGGGGGAACAATACGGACTAAAGCCTTTGGATGAGCAGGCAGACAGTTTATAAACTCGGAGACTATTGTGCCTTGAAGGCAGATGCATGAATACTTCTGAATGGGCTCCTTTCCAGTGACACGATGGAGCCAGACAACAGCGTGTTCAGAAAGGTCCAACTCGCGTCGCTGCATTCTCTGTGTTCTCTCACATTCATGTGCGTCTGTGATGTGCAGTTGCCGCCCTCATGCCCCCCCACCCCCAGCCCAGAACCATGTGCAGTGGGCCCTGGCTTACCTTTTGCATCCAATGACAGGTGTCTGTCCATATGCAGTTTTCCCCACTAAACTTTTAATGCTGGTTAAAGACACAGACCAAGATTATATTGTCTTATATAGTTTTGCTTTTTAACCTCTTCTTTTGCAGTTCTTTTTCTCATTGTTTCCCCTTCCACCTCAAGCATTAGTTTGTAGCTGTTCTCAGGGCTGACATCACAATTGTTGTTGCATATGACAACCAGACAGTTGATTTTCTCATTAAAAGTTTGCCTTCTGAACCTTTTCCCATTCATTCAAATCATCCATCCATCCATCCATCCATTTTCCAGACCGCTTATCCTTCTGGGTCGCGGGGGGTCCGGAGCCTATCCCGGAAGCTATGGGCACGAGGCGGGGAACAACCCAGGATGGGGGGCCAACCCATCGCAGGGCACACTCACACACCATTCAAATAATTTTTTGGCAAATATCTATGCTTTTGGCCAAGTGTCTGTTTTTGATGTCGCGCTGCGTCATGAATGCCATCAGGAATGCAAAAGATATTTACGTCTCTGTGTGACTGTGATTCATCGGCCAAATTTATGGATCTTTTCAGAGGAACGGACTGCGGTATAATTTTTATATGATAATTCTCTGAAGGGGCTTGCGGACCAACAGGATCAGAACCTGTACGACACTTAAGCAATTAACAGAAATATTAATCATCATTCTTTTGTCTGACTCGTTCAGCTGCTTTGTAAGTATTATTTATTGAGAATTTGATCATGTACGAGTTGGGGGCTTAGATTGGTGATTTTGTGAAATAGCCCGACAGTCTGGCTGGTTAGTGCATGTGGCACAGACACTGCTGTGGGTGTCAAGCGGGGAATCTGTCATATGCATCATCAGCCGCCTGGCCACCATATTGAGAGTCACCACCCTGCTCCTTTTGTATAGCCAGTCACCCGAGAATAATGAGTATGCAGACTTCACTTTTGTGGCACAGTGAGACTCTGGCTACCAGGGCCGGTGACAGAAAGGTCCCACTTTTCAGTTGACGCTGTGATTGTTATGTGTATTGTTTAAGTGATGCGATGTGCCATTTCCAGACCAGCTGAATTGTATATTTTGTTACGGGAGCAGAGGATAGGGTTAAGGTGGCATTGCGGCCTGTCCTGTAATAATGATAATATCGACGGAGACAGCACACTAAAGTCTCCAAACCCCTGCTGAGTCCTGGAGCCCTGCCCAGAGGAACCTGTTTTTATTTTTTATTTTTGAGTTCTGTGACCTGCAACCTGTGGCTGTCCCTTCCTTCACCTCTGTGTAGAGGTGCCCATCTCAAGGTGGGAG